>OY757021.1:80999818-81341433 GCA_963580285.1 Lucinisca nassula | reverse complement strand
CAGGCTATTTGTCATAATTCACATTTTGATTTTTTTTTTGTTTCAATAAAAGATATATATAAATCGTTAAATTTCTCCAACTTTGTAAAAAGGGAGACAAACTGATTTTAACATGTCCCATATTTATTGACCGTTGATTGTCCCCCTTCCGCTGTCAGTACTTCATCATTGGAAAATATGTTTTATCGGCATGGGCAAAACAACGGCTTCAGGTTCTTTTAACATTAACAACTTTTGAGCAGTTTCCAGATATAGCTTTCGACGGAACCCCAATAAAATTTGTCCTGGAACATAAACATTTAGGCCTTACATTAAGTTGTTATGGTCAATGGAAAAACATATTGAAAACATTTTCTCAAGCGCAGCAAAAGTAATTGTGATAATGCAGTAAACTTTTATATTTCACAGGGTGCACTTAACCAAATTTATTTATCATATGTACGGGCCTCCGTGGCCTAATGGATAAGAGCGCTGATTAGGTCTCTCACCGCCGTGGGTTCGAGCCTCGCTCGGGTCACGTGTGAGACGCCAAGTTCTGCAACGGAAGGTCAGGTGGTTTTTCTCCGGGTACTCCGGTTTTCGCCCACCTATGATTAACGATCGGCTCGATATGAGTGAAATAATCTTGAAAGGGCCGTAAAACCCAAACCAAAAAAAAAAAAAAAAAAAAAAAAAATTATCATATGTATAGTAGTCGCAGATAAAATTGACAAGGCGGAGCTATCTTTTGCACTTGCCTTTGGAATGATCTATTAACAAACAGGTAAAGCAAGTCACCCGATTGTGTTAATTCAACTGTGACACAAACAAAGCTTTGGCGTTTCTGGCCATTTGGTCCGCTTGCAGAAAGCATGCGAATGGCACTCTACCGAATCTTCTGGTGCACTCGGCGAATTTGACATATGGATATACAGCCCAAGACTGCCAGTCTTTAGCAAAACTACAACACGGAGCAGCTCGTATTGTAACGGGCCTTCACCTAGATAAAATTGATAAAGAATGTGGCTGACTTACTCTTAAGCAAAGAAGGCACAAACATAAGCTATCATTTATGTATAATGTCGTGCATGAAAATGTACCATCATATATTTCAGACATAATTCCTCCTTTAGTAAGAGAAACGACATTATGCACTTAACGGTAAAGTCCAAACAAACAAACAGTACTTATCAGTTTACGTATAGTAAAACTGGGGTTTAAAGAGTAAAGAGGCCCCATACATTATTTTCTTATTTCTGCAGCAAAATTTCTAACGAGTACCCATAACCCATGTTTTGAGCAGAAATATCGAAAGTATCAGACTGTTTTATATGAAAATTTTCATTTTTTGGTGGTGAATATTCAATATATTTGAATAGGCGTGTTTTCGTAATTAATAATAATAATAATAATAATCGACCTTATTTATAAAGGGTAACACATTTAGTACCAGTATTAATCTTCCATGTGACCCTCTTTTCCTGGGAAGAAACCGGTACTAAGCAATGTGGATAAAGTTTCTTGCTCAAGGAAACAACACGTGGCGCTTGCGAGGATCGAACCGGCTACCTATCGATCTCAAATTTGCCTCGGTATACTCCGGTCGATCTGAATTTCAGCTTGGCCATCGGTCCGGGCATCTCTTCGATATCACATGAACAAGTCCATGAAATGAACGCCCCTCTAAACCCCACTTTATACAGATAAAACTGGGGTTTACGGGGTGTACATTATTTTTCTTATTTCTGCTTCAAGACATAGGTTGTTGGTACGCGTTAGGCGGTTCTATCGAACACCCACAACCTATGTTTGTAGTATAAATAAGAAACAATCACAGATTTTGTTCAGAAAAGTAGCCATTTTTGGACATGTGTAAAAATTCACTATGTCTCATGGGTGTGTTTTCGTAATGGATCGGCAATCCCAATATCGAAACCATACTTATCAAAGGTTCTTATATTTGTATTATTTCATGATTCTAAACGAAAATTCTTATTTATTACAAAAACAAGCCAATTCGAATATATTGGTAAAATTTTACCGCCAAAAAAAAGAAGTTTTTCAGGTCAAAATCTTAATATTTTTCTTAGTTGTGCTCAAAAACATAGATTGTGGGTATTCGTTAGAACCGCCTTTTCACGATTACCCACCGCTCAGCGAGGCGGTTCTCACGATTACCCACAATCTCTTTAGAACCGCGAGGCGGTTCTCACGATTACCCACAATCTATGTTTTGGGGCAGAAATAAGGAAAATTATGTTCTGATTCGCCTTCGTCTCAAACGAACATAAACCATTTATATTCTATTTGCCAGTAACATTCTCCATACGCCTCGGCAAACCCTTTCGCACTGACGTTATCAGGTTATAGTTCGAACAAATTGACCGGAGACTGATGAACTCTATTAATAAACATATTTTCACACCCGACTGAATGCAGTTATAGTAGTCGCAGATAAGATTGACTAGGCGGAGCTATCGTTTGTACCTGCCTTAGGAATATTCCATTAACAAAAAGGTAAACCAAGTCACCCGATTATGTGAATTCATCTGTAACACAAGCATAGCTGTGGCGTATATGACCATTTCGTCCGCTTGTAGAAAGCGTACGAAAGGCACTCTACCGAATCTTCTGGTGGACTCAGCGAATTTGACATATATTGACAACACCTGAATAGCTCCGCCTAGTCAATCTTAACTGCGACAACTATACTTGTCTTCGTCGTTTTCCGAAGATGGCGATATATTATACAATACATAGAGGTCGGTAAATAGGCCGCTATTCACGTGATGTCGACAATTCACGAGAAGTTTACGAAAGCCAACGTATTAGGCGATAGCATTGACTATAAAGGTCAGTCTCATGACAAACACGCTTAAACCATGTATTATCGTTTATATATATAACATAACATAAAGGTTAACACATCTGATAGGTGATGCCAGCGGTTTACTGATCAACGCGTACAGAGAAATATGCACATAGAAACGTTTCAATTCGCAGAACGCCATAGTTTGAACATCTCGTCATAGAACGTACATGTAAGAAGGCCAACTAAACACCGTAGTCACAGAACCATTCTTCTGAAGACATCCCATGGAATGGCGAATGACCATTAACAAATCTGAAAAGAACTGAAACATATTTCAGAAAAAAGTGTCTTTTTACTGCAAACATTGTTTGCAATGCTGTATACAAGTTAGAACATACTGCCGTGTGCGCATCTGAGTTCTTCCAGCATGCCTTTTACAAAGCACAAGCCTGTATTTCTCTTGCAATCAACATATTATTAATATTATTATTATTATTATTATTATTATTATTATTGTAACGTTTCAACTTCAGTAAAACTGACATTCTGTCAAGCAGCACATTATGCTATGTTTTCGGTGGGTGGGTGGGATGACATAGCGTCCATACTCGTCGTAAAACCTGACTCGAATCTCAAATATTCTCAAGTGAGCCTCATTTCTTTCGTGCATTAGTAAATCTTTAAATGCCGTATATAACCCGTCAAGAAACCTCCTAGCAGGCACAAACGTTGACTCAACGTTGAACTAACGTTGAAAAAACGTTTTCAACGTTGTTTCAACGTTAGTTCAACGTTGAGTGCCTGCTGGGCTCATACGTAATAAAACATTACAAACGAATATAAATTCAGTAATGTATACCCCTGTTAACCTCAGTTTTACTGTATAAAAGTGCGTTTCAGGGGCTCAAAATTATATAGGCGTGTATGCTTGATGTATATATGCTGATAGATTGTGGGTGTCATTTGAGATCGTCGATGCGGTTTTGATGAATCATGAGTCTCTGAAATATTTGCCAACTGTTGGTCATGTTGTTGTTGTTTTTTTTGTTTGTTTTTTTTTGGGGGGGGGGGTGTTATTGTTGTGTGTGTGGGGGGTGGGGGGGGGGGGGAGTTACATACCCATCAACTTTTAGGTCATTTTGGAGACGTGGCTTCCAATTTTGTTGGACTTTTACCCGACATTGATATTTATTTATTTTACTAATGTGTACCTTATTTTAAGAGGGTAAAAGGCATTTAGTCATTTAACTATTCTACCCTGTGACCCTCAGTAAAACAAACATAAAACACACACACGCACACGCACACACACACGCACACACACACACACACACACACACACACCTTACAAACAATATGTACAACAAATATAGAGAGCAGTGGTTTGCTTGTTGCAAGGGCCAGTTGCTATAGCATAATCATCACGGAAACACACCTATATAATTTTGACTCCCTTGAACCCCACTTTTATATAGTAAAACTGGAATTTAACCCTTTAATAGAACATACATGTATTTGCAGGGGGTAAACCTATTTTTTTTTATTTCTGCTCTGATAAAATAGATTGCGGGTACTCACTAGAAGAGCCTCGATGAGACGGTTCTTACGTGTATCGACAGTCTATATTTTGAGAAGAATAATAAAAATATCACAATATTTCATCTTAAAATTTTCGATTTTCGGCGGTAAAATTTACGATTTCCAGACACTTCGGCCCCACTACCACCTCGGCCCCTAGACAGGTCGGTCCAAAACCAAGTCGGCCCTAGACACCTCGGCCCTAGTCACCTCGGCCCTAGACACCTCGGCCCCACTGTCACCTCGGCCCCTAGACATCTCGGCCCCAAAGACACCTTGGCCCCACTTTTGATATCTGTTATGGTATGAGCATTTATATCATGTTAAAATCGGCCCCGCCCATCGGGACTTCAAGAAACCGACAGCCTGTAGTATTAGTACTGGTAAACCGCTTAGAGGTTCTAAGCTTGGCCAGGAAAAGCGGTGCGAGTCGGACCGTTCATACTTATAAACTCTATTGGTTTCATTGAGCTGCAGGGCTTGAGATGTCATTTCTTCTCGATGCCGGGTAAATTTCCACAAAATTGGAGACAATGTCTCCAAAATGACCGATAGAGTGTTGATTGGGGCGTTAAACGTCAAATCTAACAAACAAAACATAATGTTAACAAACCCGTGTAATGAAGACCCCGCTAAACCCCAGTTTATATGGGGAAAACTGGGGCTCATAGGGGCATACATTTTTTACATCACGAAGACACGCCTTTATAATTTTGAGCCCCTTGAATACCACTTTTATATAGTAAAATTGGGGTTTACAGGGGTAAACCTTATTTTTTTATTTGAGCAGAAATAATACAAAAAACCACAATGCTTCCTCTTATAATGTTCGTTTTTTTTTTTTTTTCGGCGGCAAAGTTTACAATGCATTTGTATAGGCATGTGTTCGTAATTCTTGTTTCTGCTCCAAGATACAGGTTGTGTGTTATATAATTTTGGTTTTACGTAATCTTCTATTAAGTTGTTAGGAAACAAGATCAAATTATTTTATTGCTATTTTTATTTCATATATAAATAACAAATAACCAATGAGACGTTTATAATAAATATAACAACGCATACACGACATTTTCAGGTTAACTTGGACTACACTCTTAAGGACAGCTAATCCCCCGCCGCCTTCAACCGTGTCGTTGACCTTGAGTCAGCATCACGAAAAGTGGGGTTTAGCGGGTTGATCTAATTGTGAATATTTGATTCTGACAGTCAAGGTGCCTTTTCTACAAGAATATGTAGGGCCATGAAGACTTTGCACTCGGTCCACATCCAGATCCATCTGATCTGGATCTACACTGTCATTCAGTTTGCGAATTTTAAATGAATACAATATACATGTATCAAGTAATTTGAGGGTCTGATAGTCAGAAATGTGACGAATAAATAAATAAATTAATTAAAAATAAATAAATTATGCAGTATACTTGTTACTGTCCGTCTTTAAATATGAGCTGAAATGACAATCAAATTGGAAAATGTGTGAAAATTGATAATAATGGAAACATACTGAGCAATTCCTACAAAAATACGAGCAGTGAAGACTTTGCACACAGCGCACATCCAGATCTACACTGTTTGGCACTAATATATACATATAGTACACATGTATCAAGTAATTTGAGTAGCTGATAGTCATAAATGTGACCAATAAATAAATAATAAATAAATAAATGAAGTATACAATATACTCGTTACTGTCTTTAATAAGAGCTAGAAAGACAATCAAATGTGTGAAAATTGATAACAATGAGCTGTTTATCATGAAGGATCTCTTTATTGGGGGTAAAGGGATTAGTAACGGCTGGTTGTTTATTGAGCTCCACACTTTACTAATTTAAGTCAATAATTAATTGTTCTTGTAAAACTTTTTACTTAATAGTGTTCTAACCTAAAATTCATTAATCCTTACCCCGCTGAACACGATAATCCATATCTTTGCAAACAGTGTAGACCCTGATCAGATTGCTTCTGCCCTCTGAACCGGATCTGCACCGTTTTTCATGCAGTTTTTGAATTGCATGCATACATTATATTAATTGGTTTACTTACGATGATAATTCTAGTTCAGCGAACCTGAACACTGATAATTACCTAATAAATAAATAAATAAATTGTTTGTTTGTATTGGAATTTAACGGCCCAGTCAACACTATTTTAGTTCATTTTCGAGCCGGTCAGTTTACCTATCCACACTTAACCTGGGCAGGTTTATTCGTAAGCGGTTAACCATTACAGTGCACATTATTTTCGCCAGAAAGTAATAACTGCCCTTCTTGAATCAGCAGAAGGGAGAGAATGACCGAAGAAAGATTTCATAATCAATCTCCACGAAAGAAAGTTGCCGACCCCGGTAGGTATCGAACCCGCGTCCTCCTGATCACCAGTCATAGCTAGCTATAGACTTAGCTACCGAGGCCGGATAAATAAATTAATTAATAAATGATATACAAATATGTTAACAAATATAAGATTATCCCCCATCATCACCATGGTTGACGCAACCGAGGAATGATTTTTTTTTTTTTTTTTTGGTTTACGGCCCAATCCACCGATCCGTCTAGATATCCATCCAATTAGTAAGGATAACTTATTGAATTATTGAAATTAATTTAAAAAGTATTCTAGCGGTTTGGAATTATTTCGGATAATGAAAAGCCTATAGATGATTAAAAGAGCGGAGAAGTAGAAAAAAAGCCTGCTCTAAAGCATGCCGCAATGCAATTAGAATTATACATTGAAATAAAAGAGAGGAATTTTCAAATGTATCTTCCATTCTTCTTAAATTAACATATATATAGATTTTCTACTTAGTAACGTTATAATACATAATACATATATAT
Organism: Lucinisca nassula; assembly: GCA_963580285.1. NCBI lineage: Eukaryota > Metazoa > Mollusca > Bivalvia > Lucinida > Lucinidae > Lucinisca > Lucinisca nassula. The sequence continues at coordinate 81,334,227 of OY757021.1, read as the reverse complement.
ATATTATAGGTTCAAATATTCGTGGCTCCCTATCAAAATAATCAAATCAGCAAGTAAAAATAAAAAAATGACCTTTACAGTGTTGACGGGGACGTTAAACCTCAAATCAAACAAACAATACATAGGATGAGTGATGACTCCTTAAGCTTTATTTCTGTCCAAATCGATTGTATAGAAATGTGTTCGAATTCTTGGCGTCGTTTACAAAGCAGATTTATGGAGATATACACAAGCAGTCCCCCTGAATGAGCAGTGTTATCAATCCTATAAGGATCATTGAAACCCTCAAGTTTTAGAATGCCCGTCGGAATGTCATTAGTCAGATGAGTTTCAGTGAAGCACAAGATATCAAAATCCAAACAGTTTTCCTTTATAAAATCTAATTTGTTACGAATACTTCTTATGTTTAGATGAAAAATAGACAAACTGGACTGGTTCGAATCAGTTACGCATTGAGACAAGAATGGTCCTGGGTTTTCTTCAACATCACCAGACAAAATAAGACGTAGTAAAACCATTATAGTCGTCGAATAAAAATCTAAGAGAATAATAAAAAATAAGTATGTTATCTCATAAAGAGCATGTTTTGAGGAACATTTCAAGATGTTAAGATAGTAAAACAGAAGATTGTAAAGGTCAATCCTATAGTGGTGTCGACAGAGAATAACCTGTAGTTTTGTATAGAAGTGCCCAATGCTTGCGCGCCATGCATTTACATCATTACCTGTCCGGATATAAAAGTGATCCTGGAAAACAGGCGCACAGGCAGAGGGTTTGAAATAAGTATAAAAACGAGAGGTTTCCAAATAAAACTCTATTATATGTATCCAGTTTGGTAGCTAAGTGACAGAAAAAAAAAGAAAGAGGGAAATAAGCATCAAAAGAATACAGAGCATTGAATTATGTACAAAATATAATTCCTCGAGGGAATACTTTCTGAAGTGCGTTCGGGATTTCAACACCCTTGCATATAAACGATCGATTGACAATAGCATTTGAAAATAAATTAAGCATAAGGAGCTACTAACTTCTTTATACTAAATTCAGAGTACCAAAGCAAGTATATAAGTCAAGAGTAGAGTTCCCTTCTAGGGGAGATGTTTTATTTTCAGGTGTCTCAATAGCTTAACTTCACCGTATAGTACTTAGTTGAATTGAGGTGACCTTAAGCGGACACCTCAAATTATATTCTAGACTACCCATCACTAGTATTTGTTTCAGTGTGAAAACAGCAGACATATATCTATATAAAATGGAAGCTATGCTTACATAAAGGTCGTTCTTGCATGAAGAAGAGCTAATTTATATTATAATAATTGTTTACAAATCTATCACCACATATCAGTCTTTTTTATTTGGGGAGGTGTGGTGAACGGGCCTTTCAAGACCACATGATCCGTGCGATGCTCGAACCAAGGCGGTGAGAGAGCTAATAAGAGTCCGAGAAAAATAACTTGATAATAATTAAACATTCCCGGCAAACACACAACGCTGAAGCGACCCTGACTCGACTTTGACTCAACGTCTTGACGTCGAATCAACGTCGACGCAGCGCCTCTAATGAGCACCCACAACCTATGTCTTGGAGAAGAAATAAAAAAATGAATACCACAGTAAACCCCAGTTTTCTCTATATAAAGCATGGTTTAAGGGGATGTTCCTTACACGGCTTGTTGCCGTGATGAAAAACCTACATTGACTAAAATAATATAGAAGAATAAGAAGCAAGTATTTTCGAACTATGTTTTTGTGTTATGTTAAAATCATGCTGATCCCTGATTACCCGACTGTTCAATACATAAAGTCGGGTTTCCATGCATATTCTTTTCGCCGGTATGACGGAAGGACAACCAGAAAAGGGGGTACACCCTGATCTTAATAAATCATTTAACAGTTGAAATTAATACATAAATATAAAAATAAATAAATCGGAATGAGCTGGTTCTAAATATAACCAACAATCCACGCAGACGGAATTAATAATCAAACGTATGTTACAAACATCTCTTCATCACGTTAACAAGCCCGTGAAATGAACACCCCCTTAAACCCCACTTTATATAGAGAAAACTGGGGTTTAAGGGGGTAAACATTATTTTTCTTATTTCTGCTCCAAGACATAGGTTGTGGGTACTCGTTAGAACCGCCTCAATGAGGCGGTTCTAACGAATACCCACAACCTATGTTTAAAGTACAAATAAGAAAAATATAACAAAATTTTCATCGGAAAAGTAGCCATTTTGGAGATATGAAAGAATGCACTATGTCGCACGGGTGTGTTATCGTAATGTTGTGTTCTTGTATTCAATCAAAACAATGTGTGAACAGCGAAATGTCACAAATGCGAAAATGCGAACAGCGAAATGTCAGATTAGCCTGAACATACGGCATCTTTCTTTCTTTCGTTTTTTCTTTCTTTCAATTGTAATATCTTATTACTACTAATGTTTGTGTAAATTGCTTAGTAAGTATAAAAAATCTAATCGGGTAATGAAAAATAACTTGAATAAGACGCAGATCAGACACCGCATTTTAGATTGATAAATGAATAAATAAATAAGACGCAGATCAGACACCGCATTTTAGATTGATTTACATTCCAAGGAGATGCCCAGCCGAAGATGAGTTCATTTCACGGTCGACGGAGAATGACACGCTTTGGGATTACACGAGTGTGTAGACGAATAAGCTTTTTCTGAATAAGCTCCAAATTTAATCGCAAAATGCCGTTATTAAATTAATGTTAAAATATTATAATTGCTATCAAAATGCACAATATTGTAACCACATTGCGTCTGATACAGGCAATTATTAGCAATATTAACAGAAAGTAAAGCTTTTAGCCGTTAAAGTAGGGTACTGTCGTTGTTTTTCCACAGTTTTGTATGCTTCATATAAGGATTAAGGGATGTTAATTTGAAAATACAAATGCCGCCATCTAATTATATAAAAGTTCCACTTATTTGATATCTTTTTAAAGGTATTTGAACGGACAATTAGATTAAAACGGAACATGTTTGTCAAATTGAAAAATAAATAAGTTATATTTGTTTAAAAATAATTTTCCATTTAAGCGCCTGCTATTTCCAACAAGTCATTCTGTACAGGTAAGCCGAGAAGGTCAGCGCACAGTAAAAGGCTACCTTCATGCGGACTGAACAAATTATTTGTCTAAATCGCGACGGAAGTAAGGGCGAGGACTGTGGCCACGTAAAATCGATTTAAGCCCCCGAGTGGAAATCTTCCACTGACCGTTCCAAGGCGGCTCTTCTGTGGCGATTTATTTATGTTGTTGTTTGTTACTTACTGTGTGTATCACTTGTGTCTTTTAATTTTGGATGGCCATATGGCCATTTTGTGGGAAAGTAACTGTCCTTATGGCCTTCCTTTGTTTAGGTTTCCATTATGGCCTGGTCGCTTAATGTTTATGTCAATAATAGTTGCGGATGAGTATTGTTTGTTTGATTTGAGGTTTAACGTCCCCGCCAACACTGTAATGGTCATTTTGGAGACGTTGCTTCCAATTTTATGGAATTTTTACCTGACATTGAGATGAAATGACATCTCAAGCCCTGTCGCCCAATGAAACCAATAGAGTTTATAAGCATGGACGGTCCGACACTCACACCGCTTTACCTGGGCAGGCTTAGATCCTCTAAGTGGCTTAACAGTACTCGTGTGTGGGTCGGATTCAGCTCTGCGTGGAAGCATCATGCAGCCCAAATATTTCTGCAAGCCCCGATGGGTGGGCCCGTCTTCCACGTATGAAAAGAAGAAACGTCGTTTTATTTTTGCTTATAAATCCAATGCAATTTTTATAATTTACAAAAAATGGCAGGTCATTATTTCAATTTGATTAAGAAAACGGAAATAAGAATAGCTTTTAAAAGTAGGAATATTGCACGACCCGCAGAAAAAGCGACCGACTGAAGTCGGTTGATTTCTAAGAGTGCCCTAAAATCACAGTGTCATTCTGTCAGTCTGTCAGTCTGTCATTCTGTCAGTCTGTCTGTCCGTCCGTAACCCGTTTGTGAAAATTAGTGATAGTGACTTAACCGCTTGGAATATTTAAACAATTTTTGGCATACTGATAGATATCAATGAGATCTAACCAATGAACTTGCGAAATATTACATTCCATTTAGTATAGCCTCGCCGAGGCGAAAAATGTGAAAATTTTCGAACTGCTTCTCCTCGGAAACCGTTGGGCCGATTGAAGTCAAATTTCATATGGAGCCTCTATGGGATGGGGGAAACCAACATTTGCTCATGGGGTCCAGGTCACATGACCAAAATGGCCGCCAAGCCATATATGGTCTGTCTGTCCGTCCGTAACCCGTTTGTGAAAATTGGTGATTGTGACTTAACCGCTTGGAATATTTAAACAATTTTTGGCATACTGATAGATATCAATGATGGGGGAAACCAAAATTTGCTAATGGGGTCCAGGTCACATGACCAAAATTGCCGCCAAGCCATATATGGTAAAAACCCTTCAAAAATAGTCTTCTCCAGAACCACTGGGAAGATTTCCACGAAACTTGATAAATAGCATCTGGGACCTAGGTCCATCATAAATTGCTAAAATGGTGACCCTGGGTTGACCTTGACCTTCTTTGTGCCTAGGTCAAACTTTGACACGTATGCTTTTGTATTGGAAAAGTGAGAATGCATTTTATCCTGCAAACGATTTAGAATATAGTACTAAAGTACAAGATATATTTTTAATGACCAAAATGGACGCCATACCCATATATGGTAACACTCATAAAGCTAAAAGCATCCGGCGGGTCGTGCACTTCCACTGAAGCACTGGTTTTGATATTTTTTTTTCAAGATGGCAGAGATAGATGTTGACAAAACCTAACCAATGAGATTATCAAATGCCATATTACTTTTTATACCGCAATCAGGTATTCTAGTAACCTAATAAAGGGGATCGAATAACTGCACGCTATAATCGGTAGTGACCTATAATACCTTTTACCGACCTATAATTCTGTAGTGACCGTTTAAAGACCGGACCTACTTTTCAGGTCCCTATTTTACAAGTATAAACAATAAGATGCAACCTTTCATACATGGGAAAACAACGAAACTGCAAGTTAAAATCTTTGCAATATTTATTTAAACAGATTTTCAGAAATTTCAGCTAAATTCTTACTTTCTCGGCGTTTCCTGGTTTGAATGGCCCGTTGGAATAGCTGCGCTCTGCTACTGCAGTTGCGTCTCAACCTCGAAAATCATTTTTAAAGCTAAAATAAACTATTTATTTGCAGATTTTCACACAAAAAGTAAAGCGCTGAGAAACTTGTATTCCATTACGCAAACACGCCTATACAAATATATTGCCACCTTTATCGCCGAAATAATGAAAATTTTATGATGAAAAAGTGTGGTATTTTTCTTATTTCTGCTCAAAACATAGATTGTGAGCACCCACAATCTATATTTTAGAGCAGAAATAAGAAAAATAAGGTATACCCCCGGAAACCCCAGATTTACTATATAAAAGTGGGATTCAAGGGAGTCAAAATTATATAGGCGTGTTTTCGTGATGGCGAGCGTCCGTGTTGTTTCCTACGTCTTTGTGGCGCGGTGATAGTACAAGAACAGGATTTACAATTCATCCATAATAATGCTGTGTTTCTTTACAGTAAAAATTGCATTTCATCACGAGAACACGCCTATATCATTTTGACCCCATCATACCCTACTTTTATGTAGTAAAACTGGGGTTTCAGGGGGTATACATTATTTTTCATATTTCTGCTCAAAAACATAGATTGTGGGTACTCGATAGAACCGCCTCAACGAGGCAGTTCTATCGAGTCCCCGCAATCTATGTTTTTAGCAGAAATAAGAAAACAAAAACAAATTTTCATCTTAAAATTTCTAATTTTTGGCCAAAAAATTGGCAATGTATTTGTATAGGCGTTTTTTCGTAATGGAGCGTCCGTGGTGTTTCCTACGTCTTTGTGGCACGACCAGGGTTTACAATTCATCCGTAATAATGGTGTGTTTCTTAACAGTAAAAATTGCATTTTCCAGCAATTCAATTGCAGGTTGTGGGTTGAAATATTGTCAAAATGTAAATGACATAAAATGGGATTTATAAGGGCATTACAAGAGCATGTTTAACGTGATTAAAATGAAATTGGATAATCACTCGCCAATATCGTTTGTAGTAATGTAAATAATAATAATAATATCACAATAACAACTACTACTACTACAACAACAACAACTACTACTACTGATATTAATGTTAATAATGAAAACGCTGAAGGCAATTATTAAACTACTGCTACTACTACATGGGCCCCTGCCCATCGGGGCCCCTGCCCATCGGGGTTTGCAGAACACTATGTTTCCATGCAGAGCTGAAACCGACCGCACATGAGCACTGGTTAACGGCTTAGAGTGTCTAAGCCTGCAAAATGGTGCAAGTCGGACAGCCCCTACATATAACCATTTTGGTTTGTTTGGGCGTCATGGCTTAAGATGACATTGCATCTCAATGCGGGGTAAAAGCCCCACAAAATTTGAAGCAGCATCTCCAAAATGATCTTAAAAATGTTGACGGGAATTCAAACAAACTTCTACTGCTAATTCTACTACTTATAATAATGATAATAAGTTTAATAATAAAAAGAGTTATAATAATAAATATACTCTAACTGCAATCTTTACTACTAGCCTACTCAGGCAAATTGGCGCGAGTCGGACCGTCCATGCATTAGACCCTATTCATGTATTAGTTTCATTGGGCGGCAGAACTTATGATGTCATTTCATCTCAATGTAGGGTAAAAATCCCACACAATTGGAAGCAGCGTCTTAAAATGACCTGAATAGTGTTGATGGGGACGTTAAATCTAAAATCAAACGAGCACTACTACACTTATCATTACTGCTAATACTACTACTACTACTACTACTACTACTACTACTACTACTACTATATACTACTACTACTACTACACTACTACTACTACTACTACAATAATGATAATAATAATTTCAATTCTCATATGATGATTTTAATAATTATACTTACTACTACTTCCACTCTTACTTCAACTGCTACTTCTGCAACAATTATTATTATTATTATTATTATTATTATTATTATTATTATTATTATTATCTACGTGTTGAAAATAAATTGAATAAACACTTGCTGAAAATTCACTTATGATAATAATAATAATAATAGAAAACGACGATACAGTTGATAATAATAAAATACAGTCAAACTTCAATGGCTCGAACACCTTTGGGACCACGAAAATCTGTTCGAGACAGGGGTAGTTCGAGCCACTGTGGTTACTGTAAGGAGGCATAACGAGATACTTTTAGACATCTTTTCGGCGTTCTATAATGAAAATGTATGCTGTGTGTACTCATTAGAATCGCCTCATCGAGGCGATTCTAATGAGTACACACAGCATACATTTGCAAGATAAAAGATTAAAATCTCCTTCATTATCCCCCACTATTTCTTATGTAGAGGATTTCGCTAGGGGCTCAAGAATGGGTTCGACACATCCATGGTAAACGAGCCATCGGTGTTCGAGCCATCGAAGTTCTACTGTAATAATGTACAAACACGCACGGCATTAATGGTCTCGTGTTGCTCTTGGTGTTGAAAAGGAGGGTGCTAAGGAGAAAGAAGACCGATTGTGTTAAGAAATAGATCAGCTCTAACTGTGATTTGTTTAGTAATAAATCACAGTTTGGAGGTCAGTTGTAAAGTAGACAAATCACGAGCGCGTAGCGCGCGTGATTTGTCTACTTACAACTGACCGACAAACTGTGATTTATTATTCAGTAAATCACAGTCTAGAGCTGATCTATTTCTATTCTAACACGCTGAAAATCGCCAATAATGTTGTTCTTTCCTTCAAAATCTCACAACTTTTCGCCATTGTTAGAAGAAATCCCGCTAAAATTAACGATTGAAACACATGCATTTACATCCTTTTCTAACTTTTTCGATGCTAGAAAATGCCGTTACACCGTCTAACGTCAAGGAAATCGACTAGTGACGTCATCAATTGGCAGTTTTTAATGACGTCACTTGTCACGCTCTTCCTAGCCGTGATTTGTTGTAGAATAAAACACAGTTGTTTTCCATTGCCTATATAGGCGCGCTGTGTTAGAATTAAGAAATAGATCAGCGCTAACTGTGATTTGTTGAGTAATAAATCACAGTTTGGAGGTCAGTTGTAAAGTAGATCAAATCACGAGCGCGTAGCGCGCGTGATTTGTCTACTTACAGCTGACCGACAAACTGTGATTTATTACTCAACAAATCACAGACTAGAGCTGATCTATTTCGATTCTAACACGCTGAAAATCGGCAATAATGTTGTTGATTCCTTCAAAATCTCACAACTTTTCGCCATTGTTAGAAGAAATCCCGCTAAAATTAACGACTGAAACACATGCATTTACATCCTTTTCTAACTTTTTCGATGCGAGAAAATGCCGTTACACCTTCTAACGTTAAGAAAATCGACTAGTGACGTCATCAATTGGCAGTTTTTAATGACGTCACTTGTCACGCTCTTCCTAGCCGTGATTTGTTGTAGAATAAAACACAGTTGTTTTCCATTGCCTATATAGGCGCGCTGTGTTAGAATTGTCGGTTTGTAGTATTCCTAAGGCTGTGTCCACTGATCAGTCATGGTTGAATCTAACTCTGCTACACTGTTAAATTCAACAAGTGACAAGACATTCAACAAACTGACAAGACAACTGGTCTTGTTGGATTTAATACTGCAAATTCAGTGTTCGTGTCGACACGGTCAAATAGTTCTAGTTTATAAGTTTATAACTGAGCGGTTTAATTATAAGATTTCATTGCCTGTTGCTTTCCAAAATAGTACAATGAGATCACAATCGAGTCACTTGATATGGCACTTTGTGTCAGACCTTTTCTTGTTTCGCTGTGAGATGAAGAATGAGGGCAAGTCATCTGCGGTACTTGGATGGTTACATCAGGAGTATCATAATATTCAGTAAAATGTACTTTTTATCTTGCAGGTACAGATGTATCGTATATATACATGCTTATATGTTACTGAATGAATACCAGGTCACAGGCTTGCTGCTCTGGGGAATATCATTTAAATTTACCAAACATTCATCAAATTGTCCCCAAGTTCTACCAAGCTACAGCAGCCTGGAATATATACTCGCTTTTCATGTAACTGTAAAAGACAGTGGATAGTTAATGCTGCTTTCACATTGGCTGACTGGGTAATTACTCACACTGGTTGAGTAGCTGGATTCAAAGGCAAACCAGTCACACTAGCTGATTGAATAGTTACTAACACTGGCTGAGTACCCTGATTGAGGGTAGCTGCAGACCAGCCACACTGGCTGACTGGATAGCTACTCACACTGGCTGAGTAATTCGACTGAGAATCAGCATTATCATGTTTTCCAGTCAAGTGCAAGTATCGCCAAAATAGCAGCAACACGGATCAGAGCAAGTGCCATGTCTGTGAGCAAATGATACATTCTATCGGCAGCTACTGAAAAGTAATGTTTTGTTTGTTTGATTTGAGGTTTAATGTCCCCGTCAACACAGTATAGGTCATTTTGGAGACGTTGCTTCCAATTTTGCGGGACTTTTACCCGACATTGAGATGAAATGACATCTCAAGCCCTGTCGCCCAATTATTCCAATAGGGTTTATAAGCAAGGACGGTCCGACTCGCACCGCGGTTCCTGGACAGGCTTAGATCCTCTAAGCGGTTTACCAGTACTAGTGTGCGGACGGTTTCAGCTCTGCGTGGAAGCATCATGCAGCCCATCTATTTCTTCAAGCCCCGATGGGCGGGGGCGGCTGAAAAGTAATGTCCCCTGGTTCAGCATGCGTGACAAGTGTCTGGACCAGTGCGAATGACACTGGTACACAGTCTGAACAAGGACTTCTGGGCCCATGACTGAGCTGTCCAATTTAGCCAAAATATAAAGAAGGAATAAAGATAGAGATAATAAAAGAGAAAACTTAGAGTGCTGGTAGTTTTTCATACCCCAAATAATAATCTGTCATTAAGTTATACTCAAGTGACCCATCATAAATAGTTATTTTAGGAGATAAAATTTTGTTTTTGATGAGGGTACCCTTCTTAAATCGTGTTTTCAGCTGCAACTAATTTTTTGTTTCAAACCCAGTTTCTGCTATGGTATTATCTATGGTAACATTAAAGGTCAAGCTAAACTGACCTTCATCGGAAAGCTGTATATACTGCCCTGTTGATAAGACTTGCAGCCAACACTGTATTGTCTCTACTGAGTATTACTTATGAAATTAAACACTGAATTCAACCAGTACATGTATGTGCGGTAACTTTTGGATTATAAAGGCTGATCAAACATTTAGCCAACGCCAGTTCTGTTTATGTGCTTGGACGACCATACTTCTTGCATTTGCAAAGCTTTCCACAAAGTCAGCCCTACCACAACACCATGCATCAAGAGCATCCATTTGGCATCCATGTCATCAGAAAGTGTTTCACAGTATCGTGGGAAATGCTTGTGGGGAATTCCATTTCTTTTTACCAAACATTCATCAAATTATCCCTAAGTTCTACCAGGCTACAGCAGCCTGGAACATATGTTCGCTTTTCATGTAGCTGCAAGAGACTAGCTGCTTTTACATTCAGACATACTGGCTGACTGGGTAGTTACGCACACTGGCTGAGTAGCCTGGCTGACGGTAACTGCAGACAAGTCACACTGGCTGACTGAACAGCTTCTCACAGGACTGTTCCTTGGGTATTTCTCTACAAAAATTGCTCAAACCATTTTGCTTGGATGCATCACGAAAACAAGCCTATATAATTTTGACCCCCTTGAACCCCACTTTTATATAGTAAAACTGGGGTTTACGGGGGTATACCTTATTTTTCTTATTTCTGCTTTAAAATATAGATTGTGGGTACTCGTAAGAACCGCCTCGGTGAGGCGGTTCTAACGAGTACCCACAATCTATTTTTTGAGCAGAAATAAGAAAAATATATCAATTTTTCATCATAAAATGTTCATTTTTTCGGCGATAAAGCTGGCAATGTTTTTGTATAGGCGTGTTTGCGTAATGGAAAAATTTGGCCTCCAAAGCTATAAATAGAAAAACTTTTAAACGACTTCTCCTTAACCAGTAAACGATCCATTGAATGTTCTTTAGGTGACACTCTACCACAATTGTCCACATTACGCAAACACGCCTATACATATACATTGCCACCTTTATCGTCGAAAAATTTATGATGAAAAAATGTGATATTTTTCTTATTTCTGCTCAAAATATAGATTGTGGGCACTCGTTAGAACCGCCTCATCGAGACGGTTCTAACGAGTACCAACAATCTATATTTTAGAGCAGAAATAAGAAAAATAAGGTATACCCCCGGAAACCCCAGTTTTACTAAATAAAAGTGCATGGGTTCAAGGGGGTCAAAATTATATAGGCGTGTTTTCGTGATGCAAACCATTCTTCTCGGATAAAAAAGATGGTCATCAGAGCTAAAAACAGAGAAACATTCAAACCACTTCTCCGAAACCAGTAAATAAATTTTAAAATAATTTCAGCGGAATGTTCCTTGGGTGACCTTCTATCAAAATTGCTTAAACTGTTCTACTCAGATAATCAAAAATGCTGCCAGAGAAAAAATAGAAAAAAAAAACATGCAAATATCTCTATTTTGAAATGTTTTCAAAGGAATGTTCCTTTTCCACAATTGCTCAAACCTTGGATAAATGAGTGCTAAAAAAGGAAAATAAATATTCAAACGACTTTTCCTCCTTAACTAGTAGATGGATTTTTTAATTTTTTCACAGGAATGTTCCCTGGAAAGCCCAATACCGAAATTACTCAAACCGTTCCGCTTTGATAAACCATGATGGCTGCCCGAGCTGTAAAACCTTTAAACAACTTCTCCAACTTAATCAGTGTTATTTCAGAGGAATGTTTCTTAAGTGACCCTCTACCAAAATTACTCAAACCGTGACACGTGGATGAACAAGATGGCTGGCAGAGCTAAACATATAAAATCTTTAAAAGTCAGAGTACCCATTCCCCACCCTGTGGAGACTCAGCCACACTATGTGATATCCTAAATCCTGCGCATGCGGATAAAGCGGAAGAGTTCTCATGATGCGTATACTTATCAAATTGATCAAATTGATACGTGACACAGCTCGCTCAAAAATATATATTACAGCATATCCTAATGAATTTTATTTTTCTGCTGTTCATGAAAGTAGGAACGCAGCGGGTCGCGTGCAAAGTTAATGAACCCCTTCGGGGTTCATATAAACTTTGCTAGCGACCTGCTGTCATTCATACTTTCATAAAAAGCAGACAAATTAAGTTTATTGTTTATATTTAAATTCTTTGCCTCTCATCACTGGGCGAAAAAATACTTATAGGGCAAACCTGTAAAGCTAAAAACCATTTAAACGCTGTTTTTTCTATAAAGAGCGGAAAAGAGTTGACGTCACAAACGCCCATAGAGAACCATTGTTTAGAATGACGTCACTTGATGTTACTGAAAATCACGCGACTCGATGCGTTCATGGTAGTATGAACTACATTAATTTCTATAGGTTTACATTAGACTTTACACTAGAAATGTAAATATATCGTAATGAGGGGCGGCAACTCCTGTAAAAGTAGTCTGTCTCCCTTGTCAATAAGTTTGTTTGTTTGCATTGGAGTTAAACGGCCCAGTCAACACTATTTAGGTCATTTTTAGCAGGTCAGTTTACCTATCCACTCTTTTTCTGGGCAGGCTTATACGTCAGCGGTTAACCAGTACAGTGCACATTCTTTCGCCAGAAACTGACAACTGCCCTTCTTGAATCAGCAGAAGGGAGAGAATGACCGTGGAAACGACTTCATGATCAATCTCCACGAAACCGGCAGTATCGAAACCGTGTCCTCCTGATCACCAGTCAGACGCGCATCCGACTGAGCTGCCGAGGCCGGCCCATGTCAATAAGTGTCAAGTCTTAAAGAAACAAATTCTTTACTTCAAGAGTAGACCCCTCTTTCAGTGGGACAGGGTTTATAGAACAGCAAACAGGAAGTCACGAAAGTTGTCTCCTTTTTGAAAAAGGGCGGGAAAATCTGTCAGGTGTATCTATTCCCCTTAAGTGAAAATAAATACACCTTTCCGTTTAAGGGGAACGGGAACACCTGGCACATTTTCCCGCCATTTTTCAAAGGCAGACGACTTTCGGGACATCCTGTTCGCTTTTCTATTAGCCTTGTCCCACTGAAAAAGGGGCCTACTCTTAAAGGAAAGAATTTGCTCCTGAGGAGCAAATTCTTTCCCTTAACAGTTGACCCCTATTGACATGGGAGACAAAAACACTTTTGCAGGAGTTGCCTCCCCTGAAGGTGTTCCCATTCCCCTTAAGTGAAAATAAATACACCTTTCCGTTTAACATCACAAAAACACGCGTATATAATTCTTACCCCTTGAACCCCACTTTTATATAGTAAAACTGGGGTTTACAGGGGTAAATCTTATTTTATGCCCCCATAGGAGGGCATATAGTTTTTTCACTGTCCGTTGGTTTATGCGTTTGTGCGTTTGTAAGTCCGCATTTTTTGTGATGCGAACCTCTTCCACATTTCTTCAGCGATTGAGCTGAAACTTTGCACATGCATTCCTTGTAATAATAATAATAATAATGATAATGTCTTTGTTTATAGAAGATTACATATTTAGTAATGCATACTAATCTGACATATGGTCCTCCTGTAAACACATACTGAAAATTTATATGAACACATATACAAGTGCATACAATATGTTTGAATTGAAATTAAAATAGTCCAGCAGATCTAGACTGTAAATGACAAAATATTTATGAGATAAACACACTCGTTAAAATGCAAATGTGATTCACAGTTAGAGTAAGACCTCTGTAATTTAATATTTTCTTAAAAATGTAAATGAAGTGAACATATAAATTGTTATACTAAAAACTAGAAAAAAAAAATATATATATATAATCTTTGACGTAGATAAAATTTTAACTTCAAATTGAACTGTGAAGATAAATGATTTATCTGTTCTTTTCTTGATTTCCCAGTTTCGTTGCTGGCCGATTTATTTATTTATTTTTTGTTCTTTTACCAATTCATATAACCTGTCATGGTACATCACAAGGACAACTAGTCATTTACAGTGCCCGAGACACTACACCGGCTATTTACCCCGGATAAGAATGCCACTACGGGTCAGGGGGCATGTGGCGGAAACCAATGTCCAAACAGCATGCCCACCGACACTAGGCATAAATTGCGTAGAGGCACATAGTCGGCATAGGTTGCAGTCCGGCAGCAGAGGAACAAAGCAACGAGGTACAGTATACCATGGATCGGCAGCGGAAGCAGAACAGATCGAGCCACTACCGACGGACCATGCATACACATGTCGACATCTTGTTTGATATATATAGATGGAGCCATCCACCAGGACACAATGCTATGTATAAATTATGAATTAATTGTATTAAGGTGAGACTTAATCTTTAATTTAAAGCTGCATAGGGATGGTGACTGTCGTATATCAATAGGAAGCGAGTTCCACATCTTTGGACCGGCCACAGAAAATGCATTGTCGCAGTACCTAGTTCTCGAGTAAGGGACTTAAAGCAGGTCATTTTCAACAGGACGTATAGATTACGACTATGAGTTTCTGATACCTTCACGAGCCGCTCTGACAGATTTTTTTTTTTTTTTTTTTTTTTTTGGGGGGGGGGGTTTGGTTTTACGGCCCTTTCAAGATTATTTCACTCATATCGAGCCGATCGTTAATCAGAGGTGGGCGAAAACCGGAGTACCCGGAGAAAAACCACCTGACCTTCCGTTGCAGAACTTGGCGTCTCACATGTGACCCGAGCGAGGCTCGAACCACAGCGGTGAGAGACATAATGATCAAGAGTCAGCGCTCTTATTCACTACGCCACGGAGGCCCCCGCTCTGACAGATATTCTGGAGCTAAATTATTTAACGTTTTATACATGAGGACATACTCATGGTATTGGACGCGTTTATGAAATGGTAACCAATTTAGTTCTCTGAACATACATGTATACTCCGACGGGGTCATGAAGTCGGCTTGTAATACAATCCGTGCAGCTCGCTTTATTAGTTTGAGTAACCTACTGTGGCTAGTAGAAGAGCATTGTCCCCAGATCATACATCCATAGTCTAGGATGGGCAAAATATAAGAATTATAATATTGGTTTCGACCTGATTTATTTATGTATTTAGAGAGGAATTTCAATAAAGTGATTCTTTTGGTAATAGTTTGGCACACATTGTCAATTTGTTGCTCCCAATTTAGCGTGTCATCGATTGTTACACCAAGTAGCTTTTGAGTTTCAACTGTTTTGAGTAAATCATTTTCAATATATATTTTTAATCACCGGAATGTGCTAAGTTTTGTCTACTTCCAACCAACATGACCTCCTTGTGAGGTAAAGGGTCGCCTCACACAATACTCACGTTGGTCCTATCATTTTCGCAGGAGTTACGGCCCTTTCCTCAAATTGGCTCCCACGGGGCATTGCCGAGTTATAGTGACTGCTCTTGTTTCTTATTTCTGCCCTAAAATATAGACAAGAGGGCCAACTGGCCCTGTAGAGCTCACCCGTGTACCAGAAAATCATGAGTGATGTTTAGAATACCCATCGGGACTTGAAGAAATAGACTGGGCTGCATGTAGCTTCCATGCAGAGCTGGAACCGAACGCAGATGAGTACTGGTAAACAGTTTAGAGGTTCTATGCCTGCCCATGAAAAGTGTTGCCAGTTGAACCGCCTATGCATTTAAACCCTATTGGTTTCATTGGGCAGCAGAGCTTAAGATGTCATTTCATCTCAATGTAGGGTAAAAGTCCCACAAATCTGAAAGCAAAGTCTCCAAAATGACCTACACAGTGTTGACGAGGATGTTAAACCTCAAATTAATCAAAAATCGGGGCCCTGTCGTTTCAAAAAAGAAGATATTTGAAGTTGATCCATTATAAGTCTATTGGAGTTAAGGAGCCCTGGCGAATGGCCAATTCAGACTCCAGGGGCATGGTTGGCAGGATTTATGTAGGAGACCACTTGACATATCTAAGCTCTGGGCCTCATGGTTTCGGAGAAGAAGATTTTTGAAGTTTTTTCTAGTATAAGTCTATAGGTGCTAATGAGCCCTGGGGCATGACAAAGTTTGACCCAAAGGGCATGGTTGGCATGATTTATGTGGGTGACCATTTTATGTTGCTATACACTAAATATCTAAGGTCTGTACTTCATGGTTTCAGAAAATAAGATTTCCGAAGCTTATTAGTATATTGGAGTTACGGGGTCACAAGATTGGGCCAATTTAGACCCTAGGGGCATGATTGGCAGGATTCATGTAGGCGACCACTCGACGTTGTTACATGCTAAATACCTAAGCTCTCGGCCTTATGTTTTCAGAGAAGAAGATTTTTTTAATTTTGTTTTTCATTTTAAGTTGTACAGTTCAAGTCTATGGTAGGTAATGTGCCCATGGGCGTGGTCACTTTTGACACAAGGGGCATTTTTGGCAGGATTTATTAATGTGACCATTTCAAGTGGCTACATACTAAAGATCTAACCTCTTGGAATTATGGTTTCAGAGAAGAAGATTTATTGAAGTTTTTTTTTTTTCATTATAAGTCTATGGGAGCTACTGAGCCCATGGGCGCGACCAATTTTGACCCCAAGAGCATGGTTGGCAGAATTTATATAGGTGACCACTTGACGTTGCTATATGCTACATATTTAAGCTCTGGGCCCTGTGGTTTCAGAGAAGAAGATTTTTTTAAGTTTTTCCAATTGTAAGTCTATGGGAGCTATAGAGACCTGGGGTGTGGCCAATTTGGATCTCAGGGCATAATTGGCAGGATTTATGTCGGTGATCACTTGACGTTGCTACAAACTAAATATCTAAGCTCTGGGCCTTATGGTTTCATAGAAGAAGTTTCTTCCATTATAAGTCTATAGGAGCTGATGAGCACGGGCGTGTCCAATTTTGACCCCAGGCGCAGGGTTAGCAGGATTTATAAAGGTGACTATTTTATGTTGCTAGATACTAAATATCTAATAGTTCGGTGCTTCACAGTTTCAGAGAAGAAGATTTTGAAGCTTTTTTCCATTATGAGTCTATGGGAGCTAAGGGGTCCCGGGACGTGGACTATTTGGACCCCAGGGGCATGATTGGCAGGATTTATGTAGGTGACCATGTGTCATTGCTCCATGCTAAATATATAAGCTCTGGGCCCTGTGGTTTCAGAGTAGAAGATTTTTGAAGCTTTTTCAAATATGAGTTTATGGGAACTAAGGGGCCCCGGGGTGGGGGCCCATTTGGACCCCAGGGGCATGATTGGCAGGATTTATGTAGAGCTTAGATATTTAGCATGTAGCCAACGGCAAGTGGTCACCTACATAATTCGTGCCAATCATGCCCCTGGGTTCCAAATGGGCCACGCCCCGGGGCCCCTAAGCTCCCATAGACTCATAATCGAAAAAAAGCTGCAAAAATCTTCTTCTCTGAAACCACAGAGCCCAGGTCTTAGACATTTAGCATGTAGCAACGGCAAGTAAGCACCTACATAATTCCTGCCAATCATGCCGCTGGGGACAAAACGGGCCACGCCCTGGGGCCCCTTAGCTCCTAGACTCATAATGGAAAAAAGGTTCAAACAGCTTCTTCTCTGAACCCATAGGGCCCAGAGCTGAGATATTCAGCATGTAGCAATGGCAAATGGTCACCTACATAAATCCTGCCAATCATGCCCCTGGGGTCCAAATGGGCCACGCCCGGGGGAAAAGAAAGCTTCAAAAATTTTCTTCTCTGAACCACAGGGTCAAGAGCTTAGATATTAAGCGTGTAGCAACGGCAATTGGTAACCTTCACAATTCCTGCCAATCATGCCCCTGGGTTCCAAATGGGCCATGCCCCGGGGCCCCTTTGCTCCCATAGACTCATAATGTAAAAAAAAGCTTCAAAAATCTTCTTCTCTGAAACCACAGGGCCCAGAGCTTAGATATTTAGCACGTAGCAACAGCAAGTGGTCACCAACATAATTCCTGCCAATCATGCCCTGGGGTCCAAACGGGCCACGCCCCGGGGCCCCTTAGCACCTATAGACCCATAATGGAAAAAAAATCAAAAATCTTTTTCTCTGAAACCAAAGGGCCCAGAGCTTAGATATTTAGCATGTAGCAATGGCAAGTGGTCACCTTCATAATTCTGCCAATCATGCCCCTGGTGTCCAAATGGGCCACGCTCCGGGGCCCCATAGCTCCTATAGACTCATAATGGAAAAAGCTTCAAAAATCTTCTTCTCTGAAACCACAGGGTCCAGAGCTTAGATATTCAGCATGTGGCAATGACAAGTGGTCTCCTACATAAATCCTGCCAATCATGCCCCTGGGGTCCAAATGGGCCACGCCCGGGGCCCCTTAGCTCCAATAGACTCATAATGGAAAAAAAAGTTTAAAAATCTTCTTCTCAGAAACTGTGAAGCACAGAACTTAGATATTTAGTATCTAGCAACATAAAATAGCCAACTTCATAAATCGTGCTAACCCGCCCCTGGGGTCAAAATTGGCCACGCCCGAGCTCGTCAAACCAATAGACTTATAATGAAAAAAAAAACTTCTTCTTTGAAACCATTAGGCCCAGAGCTTAGATTTTTAGTATGTTGCAATGTCAAGTGGCCACCTACATAAATCCTGCCAGTTATGCCCCCGGGATCCAAATTGGCCACACCCAGGGCTATTTAGCTTCCATAGACTTACAATTGGAAAAACTTCAAACATCTTCTTCTCTGAAACCACAGGGCTCTTATAATGAAAAAAAATCAAAGCGCCAAAGGCACTGAAATGACAGATTCTAAGAGAAAGTCATAACCCTGTTAAAACTTACAGAAATCCTTTCTAAAAAGATCTTAAAATTTAGAAAAGTAGTTCTGCAAATTCCATTATAAGATATGTTTGCAGATGTCTATACATCGGTGGTATTATGAAATGCCATTCGATGTTTCAAATTTTGGAAAGAAACTATTTACGTTTTCAAAACCAAACATTTAAATTCAAGTTTTAAAAATGCTACTGTCCATAAGTAACAGTTTTTGTCTAGTCGGTTGTGGATACCTCTCCAGAAAGATACTCTATGGGAAAGAGAACGGAGGAGAAAGGCTGGCTAGTCCTGTACATGAATTCCATTGGCTTGAAGAAAAGTTTTAGTAAGAACAGCACTATTAGCCCGCTCGTATCCTGCTGGATAAGATTTCCCGGATTATGAGCGTAAACAAATAAATGGAACCATGTAAGGCTGAAGCACTTGATTGATGTAACGTCTCGCTGTTCTGTTCACGTCTCAGCCATGATCTTGAATGTTATTAAGGACACTAAGCTGCGTTCGCTAACTGCATGCAATACCAAGCCACAAATTTACGTTTGTTCCACCCGATATGTCACGCTCTATTACGCACGCGTCGCCTCGGCATACCTTACACCTATACGTCGAAACACCCGGAAACGACAATTGGCATGATTCACGCTGAAGTGCGATTTGTCACTAAAACGCATTTCACGTCAGTCGCTTAGACGCCAATTTACGTATTTCATGCACCAGCGTAAGTGTTCCGTACTGTGTCGACGCGTTAACTTTGATCACGACAGGGACGTCTAGCTCTCAAACATGCATCGCATAAGGGCGACGAACAGTGTCAGTGCTTATTAGTCGGTAGTTGAGACCCCTTGTTTATCTACAGGTACAGTCTAGCAGCTGCCGGCGGAAATCTGTTTCGCATATGCTTCTGACGGGTGAATCGATCTTGACGTACTGACGTCGGTCTTCCGCTACGTCTGCGTCCACTGGCGTCTTCTTTATATAGTAAGATGTCGCTCCAATAGACGATAGATCACACACATGTGGCACCCAAAATCAGAGTCATCGTCATCCGCTTTCCGACCAAGGGGCACGCGTACGATCCTTTGAATGAAAAAGTTGCAATACGCTCTCAATGCATTTTGAGAACAAATTTCAGTTTATTCTTTTCTAGGCACGACCTTACATTAAATATCAAAAGTTTGAATCTGAACATGTTGTTTCTATCCGTAGTGGTGTGAAGGTGGTGCACAGGATCGACGTCGCCGGACTGGTAACCAGACGTCACGGTTGATTGATTTAACCTTTATGTTGCCTAAGCGTGTTGAAACCATGCAATTATTTGGTTTCAGAATCAAAGCACTGAGTTTTGGTGGGGTGTAGGTTGGATTAATAGTCCTGGGCTGAGATTGAAACTGTTTCATTTAACTCTGAATTCCAAACAAATAGTGAAGATTTTGATAAGAAGCCGCGTTCTGCAGCGTCCGATCTTGTTCTACACTGTTTGCCACGCTCACCCTTTAATTCCAGGATAACCATCTTCAGCCTTATCCGCCCCCGCCCATCGGGGCTTGAAGAAATACATGGGCTGCATGATGCTTCCACGCAGAGCTGAACCCGACCGCACACGAGTACTGGTAAACCGCTTAGAGGATCTAAGCCTGCCCAGACCGAGCGGTGCGAGCCCAACCGTCCACGCTTATAAACCCTATTGGTTCCAGTTGGTGACAGGGCTTGAGATGTCATTTCATCTCAATGTCGGGTAAAAGTCCCACAAAATTGGAAGCAACGTCTCCAAAATGGCATTCACAGTGTTGACGGGGACGTTTAACTTCAAATCAAACAAACAAAATATTCAGTCTTTTGGAATACCCTGATTGCGGCTATTTTCTACAAGAAAAAATGTTATTCTGACTAGTCAGTGATAATCACGTAGACGTTTGCACTGAAGCGCTTTTCTTATTAGCAACTTCGGTCGAATGCCAAACAATCAACCCAAACATATCCCCGTCGTTTGTCAGTGTTGGGTACATGTAAGTGTTTTTTATCTGTAAAATTTGCACTTAAATCAAATGTTGGATCTGGCAACAAACGATCAAACGCCACAGAACATGAAGCTGATCTTGTTCTATTTTTTGCATTAGTTTATACTAACATCTTAAGTTTAAACGAATCAGTCCAAGTCCCCGTTCATGACCAGCCTGCATTCAGAGACAATCGGCATGAATGTTGTCAGTGCTTTGATTTATTCACTATGTTGAGCTTCTGGAGTGCACTCTTCCATCACTGAAGTTGGGCTCTTCCATTCTGCTAAATATGGCACCTAGAATTATATCACAGGACCTACATTGTTTGCATAAGTAACTGTACCATATTCAGGGTTGAAAGGGACAGCCTGTCATTCCAATTTCTCCACGCAAAGTCTAATATACACCTAAGTTGTAACTGACCTAGACTTGACCTCGAAAGTCAGAAAACCCATTAAGCAGGCTGGTCTTTATGGATTAAATATTGACTGCACTGTTAGAAAACAGTGTTAAACCTGAGCAGTCGGCTGAGCAGACGCCGCATTGATCTGGGTATATTTGCCAAGCCCATCACATGATGCAGCTGATTCATATGAAATGCTGAATCGATTCTCTGAAAGGTAAGATAAAATCGTCAAGTCGTCTGCTTCAAACGTTTGTTTTGTGCTTATAGGATAACTAATACGCTTGTACAAGTTTGATTACTGCGCCAAACCGGAGTATATTTTGTGCGGACTCCTATTTCTATGGCGGTCAAAGCCGGAAGAAAGCCAGAAGAAAGCCAGAACTACTTTGAAACCTGCAGGATAGCTAGAGATGACAGATTGAATCTGTCATTAAAAACCAGAGTCCCAGAGCTTAGGTATTTAGCATGTAGCAATGTCGAGTGGTCGCCTACATCGATCCTGCCAATCATGCCCCTGGGGTCCAAATTGGCCAAATCCTGTGGCCCCTTAACTCCAACAAACTTATAATGGAAAAAAGCTTCAAACATCTTCTTTGAAACCATGAAATACAGACCTTAGATATTTAGTATATAACAACACGAAATGGCCGCCTACATAAATCCTGCCAACCACAGGGCTCATTAGCTTCTATAGACTTATACTGGAAAAAAAATAAAATAATTCTTCTTTTCCAAAACCATAAGGCACAGATTTTGTTTGATTTGAGGTTTTACATCCCTGTCAACACTGTATAGGTCATTTTGGAGATGTCTCTTCCATTTTTGGGGGACTTTTACCCGACATTGAGATGAAATTACATCTCAAGCCCTGTCGCCCAATGAAACCAATAGGGTTTATAAGCATGGACACCGCTTTGCCTGAGCTTAGATATTTAGTATGTAGCAATGTCAAGTGTTCTCCTATACTAATGATTTTCTGGTACACAGGTGAGCGATATAGGGCCATTCGGTCCTCTTGTTTCATTATGAGTCCATGGGAGCTAAGGGGCCCCGGGGCGAAGCCCATTTGGAGCCCAGGGGCATGATTGGCAGGATTTATGAAGCTCTTTTTTCTTTTTTTCCATTATGAGCCTATAGGAGCTAAGGGGCCCCGGGGCATGGCCCGTTTGGACCCCCCCCCCCCAGGGGCATGCTTGGCAGGAATTATGTAGGTGACCACTTGCCGTTGCTACATGCTAAATATCTAAGCTCTGGGCCTTGTGGTTTCAGAAAAGAAAATTTTGAAGCTTTTTTCCATTATGAGTCTATGGGAACGAAGGGGCCCCGGGGCGTGACCCATTTGGAACCCAGGGGCATGATTGGCAGGAATTATGTAGGTGACCACTTGCCGTTGCCACATGCTTAATATCTAAGCTCTGGGCCCTGTGGTTTCAGAGAAGAAGATTTTTGAAGCCTTTTTTTCATTATGAGTCTATAGGAGCTAAGGGGCCCCGGGGTGTGGCCAATTTGGACCCCAGGGGCATGGTTGGCAGGATTTATGTAGGTGACCACTTAACATTGTTACAAGCAAAATATCTAAGCTCTGGGCCCTGTGGTTTCAGAGAAGAAGATTTTTTAAATTTTTCCCATTATAAGTCTATGGGAGCTATATGTTGCCATGGCAACCAGAATTCCAATCTGATCAGGTCCAAACTCTTATGCAGCCTTTCCCCCTACCTGATGCTGCTTCACATGAAATTTGATCAAGATTGGCCAGGGGTATTAGAGAAATACTTATCTGAAATTGTTTACGGACGCACGGACGGACGCACGCACGACGGACGACGAATAAAATGTGATCACAAAAGCTCACCTTGTCACTACGTGACAGGTGAGCTTAAATGGGTACTAGTTAGAACCGCCTCGATAATATAGATAGTGCATGGGTACTCGTTTGAACCGCCTCATCGAGGCGGTTCTAACGTGTACCCACAATCTATATTTTGAGCAGAAATAAGAACAAGAGGGCCCAGAGGGCCCTGAATCGCTCACCTGAGAATTAGTGTCTCTAGTACATTCTAGGCCCAAGGGCTATAATTTGAACAAACTTGGTAATGGTCCACTAGATGTAGCTTCATACCAAATATCAAAGACCTGGGCCTTCTGCTTTCAGACAAGAAGATTTTCAAAGGTTTTTCCCTATATAAGCCTATGGAAAACCAAAGGGTCCCAGGGTGGGGGCATTTTTGGCCCCAGGGCTATAATTTGAAAAATTTTGAAAGAGGTCCACTAGATGAAGCTCACACCAAATATCAAAGATCTGGGCCTTGCGGATTCAGAAAAGAAGATTTTTAAAGATGTTCCATGTATAAGCCTATGTAAAACCGAAGGCCCCAGGGGTGGGGGGGGGGCATTTTTGGCCCCAGTGCTATAATTTGAACACTCTTGGTAGAGGTCCACTAGTTGAAGCTTCATATTAAATAGCATAGACCAGGGCCTTGTGGTATCAGAGAAGAAGAATTTTAAATATTTTCCCTAATTAACCCTATGAGAAACCAAAGGGTCCCGGGGTGGGGGCATTTTTAGTCCTAGGGCTATAATTTGAACAATCTTGATAGAGGTCCAATAGATTAGGCTTCAAACCAAATATCTAAGACCTTGGCCTTGCAGTTTCTGAGAAGAAGATTTTTTAAAGATTATCCCTATAAAAGCCTATGTAAAACCAAAGGCCCCAGGGGTGGGGGCATTTTTGGTCCCAGGGCTATAATTTGAACAATCTTGGTAGATTTTGTTTTGTGTGTTTGATTTGAGGTTTAACGTCCCCGTCAACACTGTAAAGGTCATTTTGGAGACGTTGCTTCATTTTGTGGGACTTTTACCCGACATTGAGATGAAATGACATCTCAAGCCCTGTCGCACAATGAAACCAATAGGGTTTATTAGCATAGACGGTCCGCCTCGCACCGCGGTTTCTGGACAGGCTTAGATCCTCTTAGCGGTTTACCAATATTAGTGTGTGGGCCGGATTCAGCTCTGCGTGGAAGCATCATGCAGCCCTATGGGCGGGGGCAAACAATCTTGGTAGAGGTCCACTAGTTGAAGCTTCATATCAAATAGCATAGACCAGGGCCTTGTGGTATCAAAGAAGAAGAATTTTTAATATTTTCCCCAATTAAGCCTATGAAAAACCAAAGGTTCCCGGGGTGGCGGCATTTTTGGTCCTAGGGCTATAATTTGAATAATCTTGATAGAGGTCCAATAGATTAGGGTTCACACCAAATATCTTAGACCTTGGCCTTGCAGTTTCTGAGAAGAAGATTTTTTTTAAAGATTATCCCTATGTAAGCCTATGTAAAACCAACCCGGGGTGGGGGGGGGGCGTCGTTTTTTGCCCCAGGGCTATAATTTGAACAATCTTGGTTGAGGTCCATTAGATTAAGCGTCACACCAAATATCAATGACGTGGGTCTTGCAGTTTCAGAGAAGATGCGTTTTAAAGATTTCCCCTACATAAGCTTAGGAAAAACCAAAGGCCCCCTGGGCGGGGGCATTTTTGGCCCCAGGGCTATAATTTGAACAATCTTGGTAAAGGTCCACTAGGTGAAGCTACATACCAAATATCAAAGACCTGGGTCTTGTGGTTTCAGAGAAGAAGATTTTTAAAGGTTTTCCCTACTAGTATATAAGCCTATGAAAAACCAAAGGGTCCCAGAGTGGGGGCAATTTCGGCCCCAGGGCTACAATTTGTACAATCTTGAAAACGGTCCACTAGATGAATTTTCACACCAAATATCAAAGATCTGGGCCTTGCGGATTCAGAAAAGAAGATTTTTAAAGATGTTCCATGTATAAGCCTGTGTACAGAGAAGAAGATTTTTAAAAGTTTTCCCCTATATAAGCCTTTAAAAAAACCAAAGGGTCCCTGTGTTGGGGCAATTTCGGTCCTAGGGCTACAATTTGTACAATCTTGAAAGAGGTCCACTAGATGAAGCTTCACACCAAATATCAAAGATCTGGGCCTTGCGGTTTCAGGGAAGAAGATTTTTTAATGATTTTCAAAATATAAGCCTATGTAAAACCAAAGGCCCCGGGGCGGGGGCATTTTGGCCCCCAGGGCTATAATTTGACCAATCTTGGTAGAGGTTCACTAGATGAAGCTTCATACAAAATATCGATGAACTGGGCCTTGCGGTTTCAGAGAAGAAGATTTTTAAAGTTTTCGTTTAAAAAATCTATTTTTATCGCCTGTGACCTAGATGTGCAATGGACCGGAACAATTGGAACAACTTTGAAAGGGAACCGCCTAAGGATCATTCCTGTGAAGTTTGGTAAAAATCCGATCAGTGGTTTAGGAGATGTCATTTGAAGAAAAAGTTTACGCACACACGCACGCACACACGCACGCACTGACAGCGGACGACGGACGAAAAGCGATCACAAAAGCCCACCCGTCACGTTGTCACTACGTGACAGGTGAGCTAAAAATATAAAAATTTTCGCACACACGCACGCACTGACGACGGACGACGGACGAAAAGTGATCACAAAAGCTCACCTGTCACGTTGTCACTACGTGACAGGTGAGCTAAAAATATAATAAATTTTCGTCTGAAAACTGTAGTTATTTTGGAGGTAAAATTTACAATGTATTTGCATAAGCGTGTTTTCGTAATGGCATGAGACTTCCGTGTCGCTTATCACTGAACAAAAGGGTCCACTCTTATAAAATAAAAAAAAAAAAAACGCATTTTCTTATCGAAAGCAAATTCTTTCCCATGAGATTAGACTCTATTCAACAAGAAGTCAAAAACACAGTGAAATTTCGCTATTAAGACCGCTTTAAATTAAGACTTATTCTGCTTTAAAACGCTTATTTTGAATGGTGCACTTGATCTTTCTTTGTTTTTACTGCCCACAGTGTCCTCTGGTCAGGGACCGCTTTTTGGGACTGTTCAAAATAGGTGTTAAAGACCACATTTGAACAGTCCCAAAGGTGGTCTTAATATAGGAATTTTACTGTACTTAGACAGAATAGTCTTTTTATCATATGACGTCACGTCTGAGAGTGTAATAACGCCATGTAATATTTTCGATAATCCACTAGTGGATTAAATATGCAAATTAGCTAGATACGTTCCGTAACGTTACATGTACGACGTCCTTAACGACGTCGCGTTTACAAATAGCGGAATATTGATATTTTTGTAAACAATCGAATATAATGCGTTTTAAATGTCACATGATAAATAGAATCTTGCATTCGTGCTCATGTATTATTGAATTTATTTAACTCGTTGAGGAAAAGGGATAAAATGCTCGGCAAAGCCTCGCATTTTATCCCTTTTCCTCAACTCGTTTAATAAATTCAATAATACATGAACACTCATGTCAGATCCTCTATATTTATATCTGTATTCATTCCCAGTTTTGCCATTTGCGAGCAAAATAAACTGCGCATCCGCGACCAAACAGTCGGCTTTAAAAATATCACAACTCTTGCTTGTCTGCGTAGTTGAGCAGGCTGGTTTGTTTCTTGCACACCAGACAAGGAAATCCGTGATTTAACCCTGGGATAGAAATTTATGTTCTGTCCCTGGTGTTCCGACCCCAAATAGAATATAATCGCGTGTTTGATAAATGGACTGGTTGATTACAACCTCATGCGCGGCGTCGTCATGCGTGACGTCACTAAACATTCCTGTTGTGTCATCACAAAATGGCGGACGTGGGTAACCGAAGTGACAGCAGCATTAAAAATTCGCAATAGAAATGGAAGGTATGCAAGAAAAAGAATCCAATATGGGTGTGAGGGGTGGATAGAAAAAATCCGTCCCTTGGGATCACTGTCCGTCATCACTCGGCAAGCCTCGTGATGCCGGACATTGTCCCTCGGGACGGATTTTTCAATCCACCCCTCACACCCATATACGATTCTTATATTCTCACCTAGTCACATGTCCTGATGACTTCCCACTAGGCACATGACGTAATTGTAACACATCAACGTCTGTGCAACGTCATGGCGTTTATGCAACGTCACATCAACGTCGGTCAAACGTCTTCACGTTGCACCGACGCAAGACGTTTCACCGACGTTATTTTTGATGTTGCCTTAGCGACGTGTGCCTGCTGGGTTGTGACAAGGCACAATTATGAAACCCTGAAGACTTGTTTTATCGTGAAAAGGCTCAGATGAAACTACCGTACTCAAAGAGATTTAAAGTCGCATAGATACCTGATTCGTTATGTAATTTCGTCTGTGCAGAAAAGATAAAACATTTCTTAGACATCGGTGTTTCTATACAGTCAAACATGCCGAAATATATTTGGAGGATTGCGACTGTTTTAGTGGGTTTAATCGTAACACAGATAGTGATGAATTTAATTTTGCTCGGAAAATACACGAAATACGATCGTTCTAAATGTGAGCAATCATTGGGATTCTTCGGCGATTTCCCAAATAACCGAAGTCCAATAAAGGCGAGAAAACTTTCTGAAAACGACAAAGTGGCTGATACCAAATATTCCTCATTTCAAAACAGGACTTATTCTTCAGGGGAAGACTTGCCCAGGGAGTCAACAATTCCTCGCATCGTTCACCAGCTCTTCACCGGTAACACTATTACTTTTCGAAATTATTTGAGTATCCTCAGTGTTTTCAAGATTTTACGACCATACAGAATTATTCTATACATCCATAAGAACTTCAAACCTAAACAGCACGAGTATAATAAATGGTTCCAGAGAGCTGTGGCAGAGATTCCTTGCTTAGAACTTGTGCATTCACATAAAGTTGACAGACTAGTGACACAGTTTGATACAGCAAATGAAATACGTTTCGTTGCCTCTGTGTTAAAGCAAGGTGGTGTTTATGTAAACCTGAATACAATTATAAACTGGGATCCATGCGTAGTTGCTCATGATACCATACAGATAGGCTTTGCCGCAAATGATTTACTAGGATTCATTGCAGCGGATAAATATTTTGATTTCACGGACCTTCTGTTGCTGCGGAGTTTCAGTATGATCGATGCCGCGACAAAACAAAATACCCACACTTGTGTTTTCTCAAATGTATTTACTGGTATAGAGCGTTGTTGTATCATTCGGGAAGAAATATTCCCCATAGATATCATGTATCAAACCTCGCCATTTTGCGCCTTCGCCCGTTTCCTCTTTTATGGAACACCAAATATTCTTGAACCTCAGAAACATTTCGCTCCCATACCGAAAATAGTTCATTACATGTGGTTTGGGAACATAACTATATCGTATTCCATGTATTTGAGTTTTTGGAGTACGATGCGGTTCATTCAACCTTTAAAAGTGCTAATTTATGTAGATTCATATGAGTTGGGCTATTACTTCGATGAAATGAAGAAACTTGATTTTGTTAGCATAGTTTTCTTCGGCTCACCTGACACGGTGTTTCAAAGACCCATTAGAAGTGCTTCACACATAAGTGACTACGTTCGGACCGACGTTCTGTTACGTTTTGGGGGTATATACATGGATTGGGACGTCTTTTGGCTAAAACCAGTGGACGATCTTCTTTCTCTTGGCTATGAAACTATCGCCGCTTATGATCATTTCAAAGGTAAAGACAGACAAGATTTTCCAGATACCATCAACATGGGCGTGGTCCTAGCCCGACCAGAGTCGAGATTCATATCTTTGTGGCAGGACACGTTTCACGAGTATACCGGTAACCATGTAACATTTCACGCTGTCGAGATGGTGTATAAATTATATGAGCAGTACCCGGATCTGCTCTATATTGAGAAACGCCTACAAGTCATGTGCTTCCGGCTCAAGTGTCACCCACTATGGCTGGCAAACTATCAAGACCATGATGTCCACAATAAGTTTGATTTTACACAAGAAGCTTATGCTGTGCACTTCACTGATCCTATACCAAAACCATTTACATCTGAAGAAGAACTGAAATCATCAAACGGTTTCTTCGGTGACATGGCAAGACATATTTATGGCGATCTTAACCGACGCACACCGTGAAATTCCGCTATTAAGACCACCTAAATTAACATTACGAAAACATGCCTATACAAATACATTTCCACCTTTATCGCTGAAAAAATGAAAATTTTATGATGAAAAATTGTGATATTTGTCTTATCTGGAACAAAGGTAACCAGACCGCCCTGACGTTTTAAAGTCGGGGGTGGGGGGGTGGGGGGGGGGGGAGGCGGTTCTAACGAGTACCCACAATCTATATTTTAGAGCAGAAATAAGACAAATAAGGTATACCCCCGGAAACCCCATTTTTACTATATAAAAATGGGGTTCAAGGGGTCAAAATTATATAGGCGTATTTTCGTGATGGGACTAATTCTGCTTTTAAAAGCTTATTTTGAAGGGTGCAAATAATATTTCTTTATGTTTTCTAGCTTCAGTGTCCTCTGGTCAGGGACCACCTTTGGGACTGTTCAAAAGTGGCCTTTTTAAGACCACTTTTGAACAGTTCCTAAGGTGGTCTTAATAGAAGAATTTTACTGTATTTAAGAAATGACCCGTTTTGAGATTTCCTGTATATTAACATGTATCTAAAGACCTTTTTTCGAAAAGAATTGGTTCACTAAGTACCAAACAACGGCTACATAGTAACCTTTCAAGCATGATGTATAGTAAAGTAAAAAATTAGTGTACTGTATTGGGGTATAACTGACGTCAATATTTTGATGCAAAGGTTGTTGGTATTGGAATATCTGTTATCCCTTCTGATTATATAACATACATTTTTTTTTTTTTTTTTTTTTTTGTTTTGGGCTACCTGTAAAATTAGGACTTCATATACACTTGAAAACCAATTTAAAAACTTCTGTTTGACTCGAGTCATACAGAATGAACATCTAATACAATTTTTAATTTTCAGAACCAATTGTTATGCTGATTTACCCCACCCAGTACTTAAGTGACCTATGATACTGGCATATATGTATAATTTGTATTTTTTCAGACGACAACTCAATTATTCACTTTTGTTAAACTTATACATACATTTCATAGTGACATCTCAGAAAATAAACATTACCATAGACTCTATACTATATGCGAAGCTACAGATATAGTTCAATGATGCACAGAATAGAAGTGAAGCAGTGATCAGGAAACGATACAATTAACCTAAAGCTCCCATCAGAGACACCGAAGGGAAAGAAGCACAGACATGAAACAACTTGAACCTAATGGAAACATCAATAGTGGAAAGCCAAATGGACAGTTACTTTCCCACAAAATGACCAATTGGCTATCCAAAACAAAATAATATAAGCGACACACACACACTCAAACACACAAGGGAGTGTGTGTATGGGGGGAGAGAGGGGGCTCAAATCGATTTTACGCGGCCGCATCCTTGCCCTTACTTCCGTTGCGATTCCACGTGTGGGTGGGGGGTTTAAATCTGTTTTAAGTGGCCGCAATCCTCGCACCTACTTCCGTTGCGATTGAGACAGATAATTTGTTCAGTCCGCATTAAGGCTTCCTAACTCATAAGTGCTACATCTTCGAGAACACAAAATTTAAACAACCAAAGAGATGAAACAACGGCGAGGACTCGACAGCAAGAAACCACTGAAATGCTGGAGCAAAAAAAAAAAAAAAAAAAAAAAACAGATGAGCCCAACCAGAGATAGGGTATCATTTAAAACTTCATTAGAATTTTAATAGACCAAATAAAAAGCTAAAAGGTTGCCCTTGGAAACAAAGAGCACATAAAAGAACGAAAATCGGAGACTCAGTTTTATTGCACCATCGGAGTCTAACTGTTGGTCTTCTTTTGCTCCAGCATGTCAATGGTTTTCGGCTGTCGAGTCCTCATCGTTGTTTCATCTCTGTGTTTGTTTGACTTTTGTGTTCACGGAGATGTTGCACTGATGAGTTAGGAGGCCTTCATGCGGACTGACAAATTATTTGTCTAATCGCGACGGGAATAAGGTCGAGTATTGTGGCCACGTTAAATCGATTTAACCCCCCCCCCCCCCCCCCCCCCCCAGTGGAACTGACCTTTCCAAGGCGGTTCTTCTGTCGCGGTTTGTTTTTGTTATGGTTCGTTTGTGTGTGTGTGTGTGTGTGTGTGTGTGTGTGTGTGTGTGTGTGTGTGTGTGTGTGTGTTGCTTATATTATTTTGTTTTGGATAGACAATTGGCCATTTTGTGGAAAGGTAACTGTCCTTTTGGCTTTCCGCTATTTATGTTTCCGTTAGGGTCTAGTTGTTCTTTCCCTTTGGTGGCTCTGATGGGAGCTGTAGATTAATTGTATCGATTCCTGATCATTGCCTTAACTTCTATTTATTGAGTCTCTTCATACACAGCGATATAGTTTGCAGGGCTTCATACGCCTCTTAGTATCGTCTTAGGCATATTCGATTTTCAAAGTAACCAGAATGGGCTCAAGGATCCCAAGGGAAAAGAAAATATAATGTGCACTTTGATGATGCACGGGGACTTTGTAGTGCCGCCACACGGCTTTTAACATCAGCTGCAGCAAGGTAAAAAAGCTAAACGGTTGCCAAACAGATTTCTCCCTTATCTTTCAAAGACTTTGTCGCAATGTTTTATCACCTGTTGTTTGATTGCAGTAAAACATGAAGTTAATACTTTAGAAATTTCACTCGTGGTACAAGAGCTTGAATTTGCAATAAACCGTGCTATGTCTGGTCTTTTATGAAGCTCAGGTAACAATATAACCTTGGAAGCATGCCTTGGTCTTCTGTAACACATACAGCAAACTTGGTGGCTGACTGACAGATGTGGTCATCAACTAGAGCCCTCTCTACAGCGAATGGCAGCAGTTCATAGGCCTTAGTACCACCAAGCTCTTGCTGAAGCGTGTTAATATAGTGGAGTAATCAGACAACGACCACATTGGTAGCGGCCTTGTCTGCGGGAGCCAAAACAAACTTCTTATGAAATGCTTGAATACCAAGTTCAAGATGACGTAAAGACGTCTTATGTTTAGGAGGAAATAATTTCGTATTTTGAGAGTAGAAAGAAATGCGTTTGTTCATTAGTTTCAGAATGCTAAGTTTCCATTCTTTGAGAGCTTTATGCTCAACATACTCTTGTTTACACCATCGATTATCAAATTCATTCAAGGCAGCAGCGATGTCATCTCTGCACTTTTTGAAATCAATTTTATAAGGGAAATCGATTTTTCGGTCCTTTAGAAATTATATTTCATATCTTCGAATCGGGAATAGTTTTTAAATTGCCACTTATACCATGGCCAGCAGCAGGATAGCAATACATTCAATTTTTACAAAATCACAGATATCAGGAGTGTTAGAGTCAATATCTAGATCAGAAACAAGTTTATTGAAATTAAAAATGATAGATCTAACAGGTTTATTGTATTTATAGCAAATTATGGATGTTTCAGTATTTTGAGAATAAGCAGGAAAGGATGAAATCACCGAACTGTCCCGGAAGATACTAGTTAAATCTATAAACTCCAAACCCATTTTAATGAAGGATATTTTGATGTAATGGCGTTTGTGATTAATTTCAGAATCGATGAAAGGACGAAGGGCATGCTGAGTCCAACCTCTGGTTTAAAGAGCAGCATCGTATAACTGATGAGAACTACCGTAGAATGTATTCGCCTCGGTGGTCAGAATTGGGCAAAACCAACACTGGGAAGCATGATTTTCTTGTGTGTCATATTACCGTTTATATTGAACTGTCATACAAAGTAAATGCTTACTTGCAAACAAAAGCTAATGAAATTTCATCTGGTTACAGATAGGTGCTGTACACAGTACTGGCTCAGTCGACTGTAGCTTTACACAGAACTGACACCGTCGCCAGGCGCCGTAAACAATGCTGGTTAAGTTGAGTGGTGCTTGACACAGACTTGGCAGTTGACAGGTGCTGAACACAGTACAACAGTAGCTTATCACAGAACTGAATCAGTTGACAGGCTGCCGTCCTCGATAGCTCAGTCGGATGCGTCTGACTGGTGATTAGGAGGATGCGGGTTCGATACCTGCCAGGGTCGGCAATATTCTTTCGAGGAGATTGATCATGAAATCTTTTATACGGTCATTCTCTGCCGCTGATTCAGGAAGGGCAGTTGTAAGTTTCTGGCGAAAGAATTTGCACTGTACAGGTTAACAGCTTACGTATGAACCTGACCAGGAAACGTGTGGATAGGTAAACTGACAGACTCAAAAAATGACCTAAAAGTCGTTGACAGGGCCGTAAAACTCAAATAAAATCAAACAAGGCAACGCAAGCGAAGCATCCCATCGCAACTGTATACCATTCATCAACATGAAGGTCTGAAGCTTCTGCGATGATAACTGTGTATTCTATCCTGTTCATAAGGTTTTCAAGGTCAAGTTCATTGTGACCTTGACCTCCGACCCCTGACCTTGAAAGTCAATAGGGTTCATCGTCGCTCCATGGGGAACATTTGTGGAAGGTTTGAAGCTTCTTCTATCCTGATCACAAGGTTTGTAAGGTCAAGTTCATTGTGACCTTGACCTTGAAAATCAATAGGTTCCATCGCCTTTTCATGGGGAACATTTGTGGAAGGTTTGAAGCTTCTATAAGGATACCTGTGTCTTCTTTCCTGTTCACAAGGTTTTTAAGGTCAAGGTCATTGTGACCTTGACCTTTGACCTTGAAAAATCAATAGGTTTTCTTTGTCTTTCCATGGGGAACATTTATGGAAGGTTTGAAGATTCTAGGATGACCGATTTGTCTTCTATCCTGTTCACGAGGTTTTTAATGTCAAGGCCATTGTGACATTGTCCTTTGACCCTTGACCTAAAAATCAATAGGGGTCACCGTCTTTCAATGGGGAACATTTGTGGAAAGTTTGAAGCTTCTACGATGGAAACTTTGTCTTCTATCGTGTTCATAATGTTCCGGACACACACACACGCACGCACACATACAGAGACACGGCGCCGATGCTATATCCAGGTCACAACGTTGTTGCGAGGGGAAAACAAACAGTCGACAGATGCTTTATGCAGTACTGGCTCAATCAACAAGTGCTTTACACAAAACTGACTTGGTCTGCTGTCCTAAACACAGACCTGACACATTCGATTCGTGCTATAGCCTACACAGTACTAGCTCAGTATACAGTAACTTTACACAGAAATGACATAGGCGATAGGTGGTTTACACAGAACTGACAGTCGACCACTCCTGTTCACAGAATGGCTCATTCGAAAGTAGCTTAGCTCAGAACTGACTCAGTCGACAGGTGCTGTAGATGGTACTGACTCAGTCAACCGGTGCTTTACACAGAACTACTGTCGATAGCTGCTGTACACAGTAATGGCTCTATCGACAGAAGCCAAGCACAGAAATGTCTCAGTCCACAGGTGCTTAATGCAGTACTGGCTCAATCGACAGGTTCTTTACACAAAACTGATTCAATCAACGGCGCTGTACATAGAACTGACACTGTCGACAGGTGTTTTACAGGGACCTAATTCAGTTGACAGTAGCTTTACACAGACCTGACACAGTCGACAGGTGTTGTACACAGTAATGGATTTACACAAAGTTGACAGCTTTACACAGAACTGACACAGCAGACAGGTGCTGTGCACAGTGCTGGCTCAGTTGACAGTTTTACACAGAAATGACACATTAGACAGGTGCTGTATACAGAAAAGTCTAAGTTGAAGTGGTGCTTGACACAGACTTGACAGTTGACATGTGCTGAATACAGAACTAGCCTAGACAACAGAACTGAATCAATCGACAGGTGCTTAATGCAGTACTGGCTCATTCAACAAGTGGACTTGGTCTACGGTCCTTAACACCGAAACGACACAGTCGACCGCTGTTGTGCACAGTACTGGCTTAGTCGACAGTAGGTTTAGACAGAACTGACACAGACGACAGGTGCTATACACAGGACTTGCACATACAACAGTACCGTAACACCGAACTGACTCAGTCGACAAGTGTTTTATGCAGTACAAGTGGATTGGGTCAACAGTTCTTAACACAGAAATGTCAGAGTCGACGGGTGCTGCACACAGTACTGGCTCATTGGACAGCTTTATATAGGAATGACACATTCGACAGGCGGCATACACAGTGCCGGTTCAGTTGAGTGGCGCTTGACAGAGACTTGACAGCTGATAGATGCTGAACACAGAACTAGCCAAACAACAGTCAGGTATCACAGAACTGAATCAGTTGACAGGTGCTTTATGCAGTACTGGCTCAGTCAAAAAGTGGACTCGGTCTACGGTCCTTAACACAGACATGACAGAGTCGACAGGTGCTGAACACTAAACTGGCTCAGTCGACAGTAGATTAACACAGAACTGACACAGTCGACAGGCGCCGTACACAGTGATGGCTCAGTTGAGTGGTGCTTGACAGAGACTTGACAGTTGACGGGTGCTGAACACAGTACAAGCCTAGACAACAGTAGCTAATCAACGAGCTGAATCAGTTTACAAGTGTGATTTGCAGTACTGACGTGCTTTACACAAAGTTGACTCGGTCTACGGTCCTAAATACAGAATTGACACAGTGGACAGGTTTTATAGATTACACAGTGCTGGCTCAGTAAACAGTAGCTTTTCACAGAAATGACACAGTCGACATGTGCTTTACACAAAACTGAGTCGTCAGCTCCTGTACCCAGTGCTGGCTAAATCGACAGTAGCTTAGCACCTAACTAAGTCGACAGGTGCTGTACACAGTACAGGCTCAGTACACAGTGGCTGAGCACAGAACCGACTGTCGACAGATGTTTTATGTAGTACTGACTCAGTCGACAGGTTCTTTACAGAAAACTGATTCAGTCAACGTTGTTGTACATAGAACTGACACTGTCGACAGGTGTTGTACACAGTACTGGTTCAGTCGACAGAAGCTTTACACAGAACTGACACAGTCGACAGGTGCTGTATACAGTAGTGGCTAAGTTAGTAGCTTTACACAGAACTGGCACAGTCGACAGTTGCTATACACAGTGCTGGCTCAGTTGTAAGATTTACACAGAACTGACACAGTAGGCGGGTGCTGTACACAATACTGGCTCAGTTGACAGCTTTACACAGAACTGACACAGTAGACAGGTGCTATACACAGCACTGGCTCAGTCGACAGCTTTACAAAGGCCTGGCTCCGTCGATAGGTGCTTTTAACAATACTGGCTCATTCGACAGGTGTTTAACATTGTACTTACTCAGTTGCCAGGTGCTTTATCACAGTGTAGGATCGTAAATGTACAGTGTTTGGGATTGAATGTGACACGCGATTCTGTACAGTAACGGTTTGTCACTTGCAGGATAAAATAAGGCTGACACGGTTTGTAAAATTTGTGTTAATTTATTTATTTTGAGGCCTATGGTAAAATCTTCATATCTTACAAATTGTCTGCTGTGTGTGGATTGTATAAGAAGCACCTAGGTTGGTTGGCAGGTTTCTTATCAGCTGTCATTCAAACGTGCTAAAATACAATTGAGTTTGTCCCAAAACGATGGCTCTGTTTTAGAATCAATTGTCCGAATCAAAATTTTATTTTCTAAGCGGAAAATAAATAATAAATATATTTCTGTGAAAACATGTCATGGTTTTGTAACATACTCGACTCCAACATTCTGTATCCAGCGTTTAAAATGTCGCTACTTGAATAAATGACTCTACAGTCACTTGTATTGTCGTTGTACAGTGATCTGAGATCTATGACTGTTGGTTTTGTACAGTGACCTGAAAAGTCCGTGATGTATTGTGAAGAATTAAAAGGGAAGTTTTACACAAAATACACCGACAGATACACTCTTTCGACTGTAAAGTCACTTGTATTGTCGGTGTACAGTGATCTGAGATCTAAGACTATTGGTTTTGTACAGTGACCTGAAAAGTCCGTGATTTATTGTGAAGAATTAAAAGGGAAGTTTTACACAAAATACACCGACAGATACACTCTTTCGACTGTAAAGTCACTTGTATTGTCGGTGTACAGTGATCTGAGGTCTAAGACTATTGGTTTTGTACAGTGACCTGAAAAGTCTGTGATTTATTGTGAATAATTGAAAGGGAAGTTTTAAACAAAATACACCGAAAGACACACTCTTTCGGCTTCGAAGAGAATTAAAATTCAACCTTTAGAAGACGAGTTCGGAATCTGTCTTCTCGAATGCTGAAACCAGTTACAAATATTAAATTCTTTACTGCATAGATCCCTACTGAGGATCATCTCTATGGTTAAGTGTATTGAAAAGTATTTTTTAGGTTGAGTCCGTTTTCAACCTAAGGTTGCATCTTTCGGTGCACTATCCACAGTGTTATTGCCAATGAGGGAGGGGGGGAGGGTTGGGGTTTAGCAAGTCTATAATGCAGCTTCAACAGTTTCTTTTTAACAATTAATTTTTATTGCCTTAGCTTTTAATAGTATTATTGGGCTTTTACTTTGCGTATTCGAGCTTGTGCCGGGACGTCATACACCTGGTTTATAATATAGGAATCTTACATGTACATGGGTTTGACGGGTGATGGAAATGTCCGTCAGGAGGGTCACTGTCCGGCATCACGAGGCTTGCCGAGTGATGCCGGACAGTGTTCCCGAGAGACGGATTTTTTATCCACCCCTCACGCCCATGTAGGATTCTTTTTCTTGCATACCTTTCATTTCTGAGCATGGAGTTTTGCTAATACAGTCACCTCGGTTGCCGTCGTTGGCCATATTGCCACGGCCATGGTGTGACGTTTAGTGACGTCACGTACCGTGCTGTGACGTCAACTTTAACGCCGGCGCATAGGAATTCAGAATTCAACCAGTGCATGAAACACGCGAGAATATTCGATTTGGGGTAAGGACACCACGGTTAGAACAGAAATTCTGTCCCAAGCTAAAACTATGGATTTCCTTTTCTGGTGTGGGTTACCGCGGGCAACAGAAAACAACGAGAATTTAAGAGATTTTAAAACGCAACATAACTTTGAAAAAAAAAATCTTCTCCCAATTGTCATTTTCTACAGATTTGTACATTCAGACAACGATTTCTAATAAAATTTTATTATTGCTGTCATGTCAAAGTATAAAAGTCTTGCATAATCTGTCAACGGTTTTTGCACCGTACTTGAACAAAATGGATAGCAAACTCAGAATTTATCCAAATAAAATAACTAATTTATTACCTAAACAAGTTTTAAAATAATATTCTTTGTAAGAATTTTAATCTGTTTGGCTGCAAAATATGAATATTTTGAATTTTATCTATTTATATCCAATCCTAATATAACCTTTTAACCGCGTATTTATAGAGGCAACTCTCAACCCGTGACGGGGTTAAAAGTCTGTATGAGGAGTGAATGGAAATAATGAAACAGTCAAAATACTTTTATTTTGCAGCCGGACAGATTAAACTTCTTACAAGAATAAGAAAAAAAATGTTTTAAAATTCGTTCTTCAATGTATTAGTTATTTCACTTGGATAAATACTGAGTTAAATGACGAGTTTGAAATAGTTGACTGGATGTATAAATTAGTAGAAAACGACAATTTGAGGGAAAATATTTCTTTTATTCACAGTTACATTGCTAAGGTGACCCTCTACCAAAAATAAGCTAAATCGGTTCCGATCTGATGAGAAAAATAGTCCTCAGAGCTAAAGATAGAAAGGCGTCAGCTTGAAATCAGGTGAGCGATTCAGGACCATCTTGGCCCTTTTGTTAGCCAATGAACAAGTTCAATACGACTTACGCCTCTCATCCAAATACATGATTTATCATGTTCACGCTGTTAAGATACATACTATACAGCACACAAATGAAATGCAATATAACATTTATAGATTGTTAAAATCTTCTCCGCGGCCATCATGACGTTCAACGCAATGGTCAATGTAAAACAGATTTTGCTGCAGAGTGGCGAAATTCCTCCGTTTACCTCGAACCAGCTTTTAAATCTGTTCAGGTGATAGTACAAAATCGCATCAGATGACTGTACAAATCTAAACCATGTTTCTGCAAGTGACAATACAAAATTGCTTTTGCACAAGAGGTAGGACTGTGGTATTTCTATCGCATATGGGGATTGCATCTATGCTCTGACTCTGGCTGGGCCCATCGGAGTCTAACTGTTGGTTTTCTTTTAATCCAGCATTTCAGTGGTTTCTTGCTGTCGTGTCCTCACCGTTATCTCATGTCTGTGGCTGTTTGATTTTTGTGTTCTCGGAGATGTTGCACTGATGAGTTAGGAGGCTCTTAATGCGGACTGAACAAATTATTTGTCTAAATCGCGACGGAAGTAAGGGCGAGGATTTTTTGGAGTAGCTCATCTTCGTCAGTACTATCATCGTCTTCTGTGTATTCTTCAGAATCATTGGTATAGTCATATTTTCCAAATATAGTTTCTCTTTTTCCCAATTTATGGTGTGAACTTAAATCGCTACACGTTCGTCGTCTTCTGACATATCTGTATTATCCTCTTTAGAAACACCACAAGATCTATATCTTCTCAAACTGTCTGATCTTACAAACTCTCGAAAACACTTATGGCACTGATATCTCCCCATGGATGTCAAATAATGAACTGGTTTTTATCACAGGCGCTTGGCCCGTTGATTTGTCCGAAAAACTTATGGAATGTGTTTAAAAAATAAAAGTGGAGGCATTGATCAGGAATCGATACAATCAACCCACAGCTCCCCTCAGAGACACCAAAGGGACTGAATTACAAACATGAAACAACAGACTCTAATTGAAACATAAATAGCGGAAAGCCAAAAGGACAGTTACTTTCCCACAAATGGCCAATAGGCTATCCAAAATAAAATAATATAAGCGACACAAACACCCAAAGACAAACCATAACAAAAATAAACCGCGACAGAAGAACCGCCTTGGAACGGTCAGTGGAAACGAATTCCACCGGGGGCTTAAATCGATTTTACGTGGCCACAATCCTCGCCCTTACTTCAGTCGCGATTTAGACAAATAATTTGTTCAGTCCGCATGAAGGCCCCCTAACTCACCAGTGCAACATCTCCTTGAACACAACTAATCAAACAACTACAGAGATGAAACAACGGTGAGGACTCGACAGCAAGAAACCACTGAAATGCTGGAGCAAAAGAAAACCAACAGTTAGTCAAAATATGAGTAAAAAAATCATACTGGTATAGAAAGCTAGACAAGGTTCACAACAAACCAGCACAATTTTCTCGGTACACATTAAATGACAATTGGCGCAGGTACAATTTTTGACACAGGAAGGTATATTTTATATGAAGTTCAACCTAAGGCATGCAGAATTTCATCAAAATAATACTGAACACCTGGATCAAGCCCCATTGTGATCTACACGTCAAATTACCTCAGATAGACTTTAGTAGGATAACTAACTGTCACACCAACTCCATGTTTTTTCACCGTTTCCCTACGATGTCCTGTTGAAATCCGATAATGTCAGCCCAAAAGCCAACACACCTATAAATATCAATGTACATGCTCTCACCTAATGCAAAAGTTTTCGCCAGTTAACCGTTAATACCAGCCATGTTCGCCTTTTTTATGTGCGAGCAACCATTTCTCGTTGCAATATTGTTTTCATTCTATATCTTTAAGCTGATGTTATCTGAGCGCTGATTGGTCGAAATCGCTGGAGTTCCCAAATTACGACCAATCAGCCTGCGGATTACATCATCTTCAAGATACAGAATGAAAACAGTACTGCATGAGAAATGCCTGCTCACACACAAAAAGGTGAAAATTGCTGGTAATAATGGTTATCTGGAGAAAACGTTTGCATTAGGTGAGAGCATTTTCATTGATATTTATAAGAATGTTGGCTTTTGTGCTGACATTATCGGATTTCCACAGGAAATCGTAAGGAAACAGTGAAAAACCATTGAGTGGGTGCGACAGTTAGTTGTCCTACTAAGGTCTATTCATGGTAATTTGACATTTAGATCATGATGGGGCTTGAACCAGGAGTTCTGCATTATTTTGATGAAATTTTGCATGTCTTAGGTTGAAGTTCATACAAAATATACGTTCCTGTGTTTAAAATGTGTCTGTGCCAATTGTCATTTAATGTGTACCGAGAAAAAATGGTGCTGGTTTGTTGAGAACCTTGTTTAGCTTTCTATACCAGTGAGCAAAACAAAAATATGTTTTTTTTTTTGTTGTTTTTTTTTTTTTGGTTTTACTCATATTTTGACATTTTACCTATTCCACAAGTCTAGCTTTCTATATCAGTGTGAAAAAAAAATCTTCTTTTTTTTTTTTTTTTTTTTTACTCATATTTTGACATTATACCTATTCCACAAGTTTTTCGGACAAATCAACGGGCCAAGCGCCTGTGGTTTTTGTTCAGTCTTGTCACTCCATTTATACTCTTTTCCATCTGCACATTTTTGATAACTGTCTGTGACTGTTTGTCTCTAAGTTCTTCTTCTACGCTTGGCATCCTTTATTGGTAAAGAAGTAGGCCTCCTGGGAGTATCGGGTCATTATTTTTTCATTCGTATTGTTGGTTCTGCCAGACGACGTCTTTTCAGCTGTCTAGTTTTTGCTACTTTCAGTTTCTATTTCTGGACTAAATTTTCAGAAATCCCCATGACCTGACATTAGCCGCAAAGTGTTACTTTCAATATCTATTCATAGTTTGTTATCTTTGCTTACAGTCAATATTTATAAGATGATGATAAAAAATAACAAGTATTAGCTGTACCAAAAGCTTCAGTCTACGCTTAGCACACATTAATTTGTGTAGTCATAGGATTGGGGAAGTCAAATGACAAAGCTGTTTATGTGTATCCTGTATAATTGTGCTAGTAAATCGGGAAACTTGTATAATAGCGAAATATTCCAAAAGTTGATTCCAGTTTCATATATTAACAAAACTACCAATTTTTAACCATGGCAACCACTGGTACAAATGAAACGAAAAATCAGAAGAACAACTCGATGCGTCTGCTTTCTTTTAGTGAAAAAAACAAAACAAAATAGATGAACTGTATCATCGGAGGGAAGTCAACATCATGTGAACCCTGAAAAAACATGTTGGTTTTGTAAGCGAAGATGGTGTGATGAACTTACGATAGTGTTCCGGTAAATCCCGGATTTTAATCATTATAACAAATAACACTGATGACCAGCCAATAGAATATAGTACTCAACCAATAATGACCTTTTCTTTAATGCTTTTGGAGCAAAAGTAAACCTTAAGTAGTCTACGCAGGCGTAGACAATAACACGGATGACATGCTAATGGAAAACAACATTCAACTAGTCATGATCTTTCCTTAAATGCTTTCAGAGCAAACTTCATCCGTAAGATAGTCTTCGCCCTG
Source organism: Lucinisca nassula (assembly GCA_963580285.1). Classification (NCBI taxonomy): domain Eukaryota; kingdom Metazoa; phylum Mollusca; class Bivalvia; order Lucinida; family Lucinidae; genus Lucinisca; species Lucinisca nassula. The sequence goes on along the minus strand of OY757021.1, from coordinate 81,291,563 downwards.
GGCGTAGACAATAATAATCATAATCTGGAGTTCCCTAATTTAAAAAGCCTTTATAAATATCAAATTTGAGTATTTTTAATTATTGTTTTCGATTTTTTTTTCAAATGGCTCTCTCAAAATAGTAACAAATATAAAACAAAAGGCTCATGGGCCACTATGCTCACCAGAGCTCGGGGGCACTCCCGACTGGCAGCCATGTGTTTTATAAAACCATTGAAGCCCTGCACCCAGGGACGCTACAGATAAAATTTGGACGCAATCAGCCTAGTGTCTTTAGAGGTCTAATGTCGCTTGCATGTGCTGTTGCAAGACAACAATTGATAACTGCCCATCTGTTGCAACCAAAAGGCCTTAAATGACAAATAAAGAGTTGCTTAAGGAACATCTCTGTGAAATAGAAGTGAAGGCAATTAACAGGAATCGATACAATTGACCCTAAGCTTAGTTTAACAAAATGTCTTGAAAGGGATAAATATCAATTTTCCATTTTTCAACATTATAGGTCTATGAAAAGATAAACTTGCCATAGCAACCCAATTAAAAAGCCAAATTTCATAAAAACACAACACCTGTTGAGGCAAATATGGTGAATATTTGTATGAAGTCTCAGCCTCAAAAAGGATATGGTTTCTGAGGAGGTGATTTCCAGTGTGTTTTTTTTGGGGGGGGGGGGGGGGAGCATATTGGTTTCCATGGTAAGCAATAAAAGTAAGCAGATGGCCTAAAATCATTTGGCAGATAGATGATTGCTTAAAGAATACTTCTCTGAATATCTGCAAAGACTTGGCAGTAATTGTCATTTTTCAATTTTCCCCTTTATAAAACAATGGAAATTTTCATAGCGACCAAACTACAGAGCCCAATTAAAAAAAACCTGTTCAGGCAAATATGTTGAATATTTTCATAAAGACTTAGCCTCATTGAACATATGGTTTCTGAGGATAAGATTTTAAGTCTTTTGTGTGTGTGTGTGTGTGTGTGTGTGTGTGTGTGTGTGTGTGTGTGTGTGTGTGTGTGTGTGTGTGTGTGTGTTTTGTTTTGTTTTCTTCTATTGTCTGGAGGCATATTGGTTTCCGTGACAACCAATAAAAGTGAGCAGTTCGCCTTAAATCATATGACAGATAGATAATTGCTTAAAGGCATTTATTCTTGTAACAGAAGGACAGACCGTGTGTTCAGAATAGTTTTATTGCCCCCTGTGATATACTGTCTTTAGTAGATCAAAGGAAGCACTTAATAGGGTGATTAGTACCTCCTGTTGAATCCCCTGACAGAGGCACTTAATTGGAAAATCAATAATGTACACTCTAGTCAACAGTTAGTAAACTATTGATTTTTCCCAAGGTGGCCCCTTACCTGTTGAAGACAGAGGAGATCTCTTCAGTCAGCACTGAGGGCTACATAATATTATGTAATGAAATGATAGTGCTCAAGAATCAAGGATAAAATCTTTAAAGACACATTTTTTCCCTTATATAAAAGGGGTGGCCTATCTAATGATCTCCAATAAACATTTCCTTCGGACCATAGTGCACATCAAAGGCTTATCTTATCTGAGTGATTATGATGTGATTATGAGCAGATTTCTTGTAAAATAGGGGGCTCAATAAGAATACTTGAGTGATAGTATAATTTACTGAGATTGTTTCCAACAACATATTGTTTAAATAACTTCTTTTTTATTTTAAAATAAAGTAAAGAAAAAAATCATATCCATTGTTTCCTTTACTCAAAAGTGCAAAGAAGTAAACAAACAAGGTAAATGAATTGATTAACCTCAAAATTTAATCAATCAATTTACCTTTATTTTTTTATATTTATTTATTTATTTATTATTTAGTTATGTATTTATTTTATTTTGGTTGAAAGTATGTGATACACAAATCATATTATGTCTAAAACATTAGCATTTTATAGTTTCAGTCAAGATGGAACTATAAAATGTTCTTTGTTTTGGACACAATCATGTCAGAAAAGAGAGAAAAAAAAAAAGATTTTTTTTAAGATTTTATTTTGCACCTTTTCAAGTTTAAAACTAAAATAACAAACACAATTAAATTTATTTTTCTAATTTATATTGCAAACATAGGTTGCGGGTGCTCGTTAGAGCCGCCTATTGGGGCGTTTCAAACGAGTATCACAACCTATGACTCAATGAGAGGATTCTAACAAGCACCCGCAACCTATGACTTGGAGCAGAAATAAGGAAAATAATGTATACCCCCTTAAACACCCATTTTCTCTATAGAAAGTGGGGTTTAGGGGGTTTTCCTTTTTCGTCAAAAACATATATGGTGTGTCCTCAATAGAACCGCCTCATGGAAGCAGTTCTAACGAGCAGTCACACTGTAAAAACAAATTGTGGGTACTCGTCTGAACCGCTTCGCCAAGGTGGTTCTATTGAGTACCCACAATATATGTTTAGAGCAGAAATAATAAAGTTATCAGGATTTTATCTGAAAAAAATCATTTTTGGTGGAAAAAATTTACCAATATATTTGAATTGGCATTTTCTGTAATGATTATAAATAATGGCTACTAAATATAAAATCGGAAAAAAAATCCATGCAAATCAAAATAAGGACTTAGGTGTAAATGAATAGATGTCATTTGTCAAAGTCATATCCCTAGGTAATTTATTACCCTCTCTTGGTCCCCTACCTGTATGACAGCCTGAATACCCCATTTTATCTCAATGCTGGATTCTTAAATAAACGGTCATTAGGATGTTATGTAATCGAAAAATGTGTCTTTAATAAGACAAGACACATTTTCTGATTGCATAACACCCTAATGGCCGGTTATTAAAGAAAGTAGTTTTGAGTGGTATTATGGCTGCCATACAGGTGGGGGACCAAGGGAAGGTAATTAATTACCTAGGTATATAAGATCTATTCATTTCTTATTTGATAACTTCGTCCTGGTTTTGATATTAATGGAGAAACGTTCGCACTTTTATTCTATTTCTATTTTTAGTCATCATTTATAATCATTAAAAAACACGCATATTCAAATACATTGGTTAAATTTTACAACACAAATGAACTTTTCAGATAAAAATCCTGATATCTTTAGTATTTCTGCTCAAAACCTATATTGTGGACACTTGTTAGAACCGCCTTGGGTGGAAATAAGAAAAACAATGAATACCCTTATAAACACCAGTTTACTGTACAATATGTTTTTACATTGTGAGTACTCGTTTTATGTAAAAAATATACACGTACTGTGGGTCCTCGTTGGAGCAGAGGCAGTTGAAACGAGGGCCCAAAAGTATATGTTTTGAGTAGAAATAAGGAAGATAATGTATACCCCTCTAAACCCCAATTTTACCGTACAATATATTTTTACATTGTGAGTACTCTTTAGAATTGGCTCGCAGAGGCGGTTATAACGAGGGCCCACAATATTTGTTTGACTAGTGTTGTGCATAAGAATTTATTTCTCTGATTCCCACTGCCACCCCACTGGGTGACCTAATAATGGTATTAATATCTCGTTTATTCTTCTTAAAGAATGTTCTGGAAAAATGAGTCATAGATTAATTTCATTTGGTAAATAACTAGTTTACAAGGAAAAGTACTTTGGAATCTTCCAGAAAGTTCAGGATTTCATTATTTTAAGAAAATTATCTAATCTTATTCCACAGCCCTCTGGAACGTTCTAGAGAAATCGTAGGGTCTATAAAAGAGCTTGATTTTTCACTTTGAGTCAGACTTTTGAGTTTGAAGTTTGGGATTTTAAGATAAGTTATTTCATTTCGGATTGTGAATTCTGTGGGATCAAGAAAGATAGATTCATTCAAGGATATTTCATAACAGAGCTAAGTACATTTAATTTTCTTACTTCTACAGGTTAAAGATTGTTTGTGAATAAATTTTGTTAAATATTTCCAAAAGGCTTGTTTTTTTTTTTTTCTTTCTGCTACGCCTGGCTCGTAACAGAAATTTGGGGCTCGTCCGGGATAAAAACATCTTGACCATTTTAGGACTGACATTTCATTTGTAGGCAAGTACATTGTCATTTCTTATCAAATATAGACTTGGCAGTAGCTTCAAAAGATTGGTATTTCCCAATAGGCATATAGGGGATTGTCATTTCATGTGAAATAGTACTTGTCATTTCATGTGAAATAGTACTTGTCATTTCATGTGAAATAGTATTTCGAGGGTTGAGGATGAAAAGGGACTATTTGCATATTTGGCCATTGCCGGGGTTTTGTCATTTTTGAAATGTTTTCCATGATATCTTTCCTTGAAAAAAATGATCCTGTTGAAAAAGTCCAAATAAAGTCAAAATAAGCAGAAATAAAAGGTGCCATATGAAACAGGCTGATTTTTGTGGCGTAAAAAGGTGCTATCTGCAAAGGATGTAAAAAGGAGTTATGATACTTTAACACCTTTAGGATCTTAAAAACTGATAAGAAATTCTAACATACTGGTGCTATAATCAGATAACTCCTTTATTCATGTTTTAATGACTTAATATCAGGAAATGTTTTGGACCTTTTAACATGAAGTGGGTCAAATTAAACAAATAAAAGAAAGAAAACTGCAGAAAAAAACTATATGTAATACATGAATTGTTAAATATTAAAAGTGGCAATGGAACAAAGAGAAGATACAGGGATTAAATTCATGAAAAAGTTAAGTTATTTATTTATTTATTTATTTATTTATTTATTTATTTATTTCTCCTTTTTTCATGTTTATTAAAGTGAATAAAGCGAAATATCTAGACCCAGATCAGTAAGTACATGTACACAGTAATTCAAATAACGCTTTTTTCTACATTTTCAAGAGGGATAACTGACTTACTGTCGATTGTATAAGCACTTAACTCTTATCCTACTGAATATTTAATTTAGCCACACCCATTTCTGACTTTGAACCAATCAGATTACTTGATGTTATTTATCCCTAAAAATCCATAAACTGAATGTCAAAGAGTGCATTTCCTGATCAGATGACTTCTACCGTTTCTCGATTCAAGAGGGATCAGATACTGTCCATTGTCTGAGTACTTAACCCTTATCCTTCTGAATATTTAATTTATCCACAATCATTTTTGACTTTGAACTAATCAGATTACTTGATGTTATTTATCCCTAAAATTCAGTAAACTGAATGTCAAAGAGTGTAGATCCTGATCAGATGGCTTCTTCAGAAGCCCTCTGATCTGGATCTACAATGTTTGAAAATATAGGCGTTGTTGTGAACAGCAGGATAAGTGTCAATACTGCTCAACAGAAGTGACTGTCTAAGCCTGCCCTGTGTTAATGTGTTAAATTATATGACTGAAACACCGTTGCTGCAGCAACAATAACAAACACAACAGTTTCTTTTGTTATTGCTTTTGCGTTTGTTTGTATTCAAGTTTAACAGCCCAGTCAACACTATTTTGGTCATTTTGAACTGGTCAGTTTTCCTATTCACACTGTCCTGGACAGGCTTATATGTAAGCGGTTAACCAGTACAGTGCACATTCTTTCGCCATAAAGTGACAACTACCCTTCTTTGAACAGAAGAAGGGAGAGAATGACCATAGAAAAGATTTCATGATCAATCTCCACGAAAGAATGTTGCCGACCCCGGCAGGTATCGAACTCGCATCCTCCTGATCACCAGACAGACCCACATCCGACTGAGCTACCGAGGCCGGCTTTGCTATTGCATAAAGCGCCTTCATGAGTGTTGTGAACAAAACTTCTCTGATTTTCTTTTTTTTTTCTTTCCCATAGATAGCAGCGTATTTCAGACACCCAAGAGAAAAAAGTCATAACAATGAAAAAACTTGCAACAACCACATTAGAAGAGGGAAAATGACACTTGATTGCTCACTATGCTAATATAACTATGTTACATCATGTCCATGTCTGTTGATCCGAACATTGATATTTGCCATTTTGTCTATGGATTAACGATTTTGGATTAACGCTTTGGTACTACGACCTAAACTACTTTACATCAAGCGGATTTAGAAACTGCATGATAGTTGTTTGTCTTTTCCTTATTTTTTTCCAAAATATAGATACGCATTGGAACTGCTTCTACAACTCTCTAACAAGTAATCATAACCTATGTTAGATTGTAAGTGCTCGTTTGAACCATCTCATTAAGGCGGTTCTAACATGAGCAAAAATATATGTTTTTTAAGCAGAAATACAAATATTTTGTTTGATCTTTGCTTGGGTCACGTGTGCGATGCCAAGTTCTGTAACTGGAGGTCAGGTGCTTTTTTTTTTTTTTTGCCAGGTTATCCGCCTCTGATAAGTGACTGACTCTAAATAAGTGAAATTATCTTGAAAGGACAATAAAACAAAATAAAAATGATTTTTACCGGCTTTCTCATTACATCAAACATGCTCTCAGCCAGTATATACATCATTGGAACTTGGTAATAAGTATATATATAAAGTTATATATAAACCAATATGAAGACAGCAATCTAAACAAGGCAAAACCATATAATCCTATCCAGGCACAGTTGCATTGTGCTGGCAATGGTGCAAATAAAAATGAACTTGACACCATGCCTGAAAATGAAAGCAAACCAAATGAAATAAAGTCAGATAGTGACCATGCCAATGAAAACGTGACAGATCTAATACGTAAGAAAATTGTTAGTGAATCTGAAAATGCTGTCTGCTAAAGTGAACAAGAATGAAATTTGCAACATTAAGGAAATTAATGGATCACATGAGTTTGAATGTATCCCAGCTATGAACAAAAATAAAGGAACCAGTATACCTGAGACAACGATGCAAAATCATGAAACTGATTTCATTTATGCAGGGAGTAAAGCGTTTAATTAGCATTCTCGTGAACTATTTTGCACAGAAACTTAAATCAAATACATCAAGAGACAGATGAATTGCAACAGCATAACATAATGCCTTCAGAAACTTGCAAAGATATGGCCATTCAAGATGATCCTGTTAACTGTTCACAAATAAATGAAGGTCTTATCATTGGCAGAAAACAGATTTACCCAAAATAAGACAGGCAGCAAAAGGACAACAGCCCCAAACACCAAGTATTTATCTGAGAATAAAAAATCAGATGACAGTGGAAGCGTACCCCTGGCTCAGCTAAATAAACTTCTGAAAACAGGTCCTACCAAACATGACAGATCACTAGTTTCCAAGAATAAAACAAAAGACCAACATCTGTACCAAGAAAAAGTAAAGTTAGTTTGACTAATAAAACCGGTACAAGTAAGGCTTACCTAAGAAAGGGATGTTGTTCTCTTATTAAAGGAAGTATGCATCAACACCAAAGCATTCCAAAGAAGACAACGAATTGGCAAAAATGACAATTATGAAGAAACAAAAAAGAAAAAATAAAATTCACAAGCAAACGAGGATTAGAAGGCAGGTGACACTTCTTGCAAAAAGCCAGCGCCTCGCATATTGATGGTGAGGTACAGAGTGACTGCAATTATTCTCCATCTGACTGTGCTGCTTCCCATTCTGAATCGTCATAAAATTCAGAACCATTAAAAATAGGAGAAAAAGAAAATACAAGGAAACGGCTGGGGACGAGGATTGGAAAAAAAAGAGGAAAGGAAAATCAAAGTAAAGAAAACAAAACAGAAAATGTCGATCCCACCTGTTCCTGCTGGTTCTAATAATAATGGAAGACAAACCTGCAAACCAAATTTAATGAAAAGCTTGATGATGACGAAGGACATCTAAGTGATATCATTTACCTAACAGAAGAGCAAATGCATACTAATCCAGAGTGTTCCGAAGAAAAATCAGGAGTGACCTACTTCAAATAACTTAGACAGACATGAAAACACTATTTCTGACACAGAAAGAGCTACCAGAAAAAAAAACAAAGAAACACACCCTAGAAATTGCCCACATGTAACACTTTCAAAAGCCTGACAAGATACCTGCAAGCAGTATGCTTGAGAGAACATCAGTTCCTGGTGATGGCAATTGTTTATTTGCTGCAGCTTTATACTGCCATCAAGAAAAGATGTCAGTTGCAGAACTTTGAGCCAAAGTGGTTGATCATCTTGTTGAAAACAGCATGCTTTACTTGTATGTTGTTAATGTTGCCGAGGCAGGAACTGTGGAGCAAGAAAGTGAACATTTTTGGGGGCTGATACATGAAATAAAAGAAGACAGATTCTGGAACTAAGCCATGTCTGACTTAATCCCATTGTGTCTTGCAAACATTTTAAAACGTCCAATTCGAATATTTTCAAGTAGGCCTTTTACACTTGTGTTTGGTGTTGTTCCTGATTTGGTCACATCATTTACTGAGGAACCAATCTTAGTTTCTCATCTATCAATTAGAAGCAATGACAATTGCGACACTGTAATAAAGATAGCACTGCCCGCTTATCATAACAAGACAACGCAAGTGTAGCATCCCCTCGCAACTGCATACCAGTCATCAACATCTAAATCCAATCTGAATGTGTTAGCCATATTAGACCATTTGTGAAAGGTTTGATGCTTCTTTGATCGTACCTGGGTCTTCTATGCTTTTCAAAAGGTTTTTAAGGCCACGTCGATTGTCACCTTGACCTCTAACCCCTGACCTCGAAAGTTGATATGGTTCATCGTGTTTCCATGAGGAACATTTGTTGAAGGTTTGAAGCTTCTACGATGATGACTGTGTCTTCTATCCTGTTGACAAGGTTTTTAAGGTCAAAGCCATTGTGACATTGACCTCTGACCCTGAAAAAGTCATTAGAGTTTATCGTAATCTTTCCATGGGGAACATTTATGGAAGGTTTGAAACTTCTACAATGATAACTGTCTTCTATCCTGTTCACAATGCTTTTAAAGTCAAGTCCATTGTGTCCTTGACCTCTGACCCCTGAAGTTGAAAGTCTTCAGGGTTCATTGTCTTTCCATTGGGAACATTGGTGGAAGTTTTGAGGCTTCTACGATGATAACTGTGTATTCTATCCTGTTCAGACGGTTTTTAAGGTCTAGACCATTGTGACCTTAATCTCTGACTCTGACGTTGAAATGCAATAGGGTTCATCGTCTCTTTCCATGGGGAACATTTGTGGAAGGTTTGAAGCTTCTACGATGATAACTGCCTTCTAGCCAGTTCACAAGTTTTTTAAAGTCTAGTTCATTGTGACCTTGACCTTTGTCTCTGGACCTTGAAAATTGATAGAGTTCATCGTCTTTCCATGGGGAACATTTGTGGAAGGTTTGAAGCTTCTACGAGGATAACTGTCTTCTATCCTATTCACGGATTATTTCTGCCCCAATTACTACAACCTCTGAATGAAGTAGTATAAATAAACGGGGTCGAGCAAAGAGAATCAAATGCGGACAGTGAAGATTCTAGCGACCCTGTGCATGTGCACACTTTCTCTAGAACCTCTGCTTTTTGCACACACACACGCCAACAGGCAAAATTCTAATTAATTTAATAACTATCTTATTCCGAAGGAGAATATATATATGATACATTCGAACATGAATGGCGCTGCATCTCGTCTTAGCAGAAAACGTTGACACATCGTTGTTTCAACACTGATTCAAAGTTGAGCCAACGCTGAGTGCATGTTGGGAATTATCACATTTATTATATGTCTACTAACAACAGCCCTTCGAAATCTTCTGTCAATGCAAGGGATGGAAACCTTTTTATGACTATATATGACAGCACGAATACATGTGCATACATGTACATAACTCATACTTAGCGTCCCTTTGAGGGACATAAGCAAACAGTGTGGACCTGGATGACACACTGCGTAATGCAGCATCTGATCTGGATCCGCGCTGTTTGCACAAAGTACACGGACTTTTGTCGAGCTTACCACGAACAGAACGAACCTGACACCCCTATTGTTGGTAGTGGACCACCCCAGTCTTATAAGGTGGAAGATTGTATTGTGATATACGAGTCAAAATATCACTGAATACCATATCAACCCTATCTTTGCAAGCACCATGAACTACGGATGATATGTGTAGAGTAATCTATAGTATGAAGTGCACGTTCTCCCTGTATCCTTGAAATATAAGTCATGATACTAGCAAAGATACTTTGGGTCAGCTTGAAACACCCGTTTAAGCTGCACCCCTACAAAAAACCATCATTTTACATTTATTTATGTCTAATGTAATTCCTTGTATGTCATTAAGTTAACTTAAGAGAATAAAGTTTTGTCTGTCTGTCTGTCACAAGGTTTTTAAGGTCAAATTCATTGTGACATTGGGCTTTGACCCCTGACCTTGAAAATCAATAGGGTTCATTGTCTTTCCATGGGAAACATTTGTGGAAGGTTTGAAGCTTCTACGATGAAAACTTTGCCTTCTATCCTGTTCACAAGGTTCAGGACGGACACACACACTAACACAAACACTAACACAAACACACACGGCACCGATGCTATATCCCCGTCACAACGTATCATTTTTGTGGTAAAATTTTAATATACATTTGTGTTTGTTAGGTGTTTTTTCGTAATGACATGGGAGGAATACTGTATATTTAATAGTTTTAGAATAAAATACATAAAAAGGCATATATATATATATTTTTCTTTTTCATTTTTTTTTAAAATCTGTTGATAATTTAAACATAAATATTAAGTGATGGATGCTGTATTTAACCAGTTTAGCTGTATTAAACCAGTTTAGTGTGTGAGAAGCTTTCACAACTTTCGTAAGCTCGAAAATATACAATTAAGTAACTTTTTGGTTCAAACATGGAAAACAGTTAATAATAAGAAAGAATTGCGAAGTTTTGAAACTTTGTGCCACGACAAAATCGGTTAAGACTAATATATAGCACTGTCGCACACATAAGTTATTACTTCACCAAGGCCGTAAAAAGAGGCTATAAGCATATGGCACCTTTTATGATCTATTCAATACATATTAAAGGAGCTATAAACATATAGCACTTTTTTACCCCCGATCTTTAGACGGTCAGGTATGCTATGATCATTCAGCACCTTTTTGTAGCCGAATGCATAAAATTAAAAAGAGCCTTGTGTAATTAGACCTAATTAATTGCCAATATTCTACAGCTGTAATATTTCTGTGATAGGAGCCTAAGAAAGCCTAGTAGCAGCAATTCAATAAATGAAAAAGTGTCAAAAATTTTCAATGTTGATTTTTTTTATTCCAATTTAAACTTCAATGCCATTTTTCTCAAAAGAGTGAAAAGTTCACATAGCACCTTTTCATCCTCAACCCTCGATTTGTCATTTCATGTGAAATTCTCGTTGGGCTTGTCATTAAAAAAAACTTCGTCAAATTAACCCCAATCTGCATTACCATAATTACTTTATAATACAAACAAAAAGCAAACATGTCGTTTGATTTGAGAAGCTTTTTGGCTCAGCCTACCCAGGAGTTAGTTAATTTGTCCAAAAGGACGGATTTGCTAGAAATTGCTTCCCATTATGGCGTCACTGTTGTCAAAACAAGCATGAAAAAAATTATGAAATTAAGAATATTTTGGTGCAGTTTTTGGTTGATGAAGACCTTTTTGATCCAATTATGGTCTCACATACTGAATTACAAATGAGACAAATTGAAATAGGAAGGCAAATTGAATTAGAAAAAATAAGATTAGAGATGGAAGTAAGAGAGAAGGAAAAGCAAAGAGAAATGGAAGAAGGTAGAAGGAAAGAGAAAGAGAAATGCAGAGGCAAATGCAGATGGAAAAAATAGAAATGGAAGAACGCCTTCAGAAAGAAAAATTAGAAAAAGAAGAACGGCTCGAGTTGGAAAAGGAAAAATGAGATAAGCATAAAAACAAGAAAGGGAACGGCAAGTTCAATTAAGGCTCAAGGAATTGGAACTCCAGGATCAAGATAGGGTGAAACCTACCCCTGTTTTTGACTCTGGTAGTTAATTTGATGCCCCAAAGCACATCAGATTAGTTCCGCCATTTCAGGAAAAAGAGGTAGAAAAGTATTTTATTTTATTTTTTTTGCATTTTGAAAAAGTTGCTGAAAATTTAAAATGGCCAAAAGCGCATTGGAATTACTTTTGCAAAGCGTTGTTGTCGGAAAGACTCGAGACATTTACACTCAGCTGACTGTCGAGCAAAGCTCAGACTACGAGTTGATTAAGGAGCTTATTCTTAAAGCATATGAGTTGGTCCCTGAGGCTTACAGGCAGAAATTTAGGAATTGTAAAAAAGAAATTTCCCAGAACCATGTAAAATTTGCTCGAACCAAAGAACAGCTAATTGATAGATGGCGTTCTTCTAAAAAAAGTTGGCTCTGATCATGAAAAACTGAGACAGCTTGTCCTTGTTGAGGAGTTCAAAAGGTGCAAAAATTCAGATATTACGTCTTTTCTCGATGAGAGACAGGTTGAAACTTTGGAGGCAGCTTCTCGTTTGGCAGATGATTATGCTTTGACTGATAAATAAGGTCTGAAAAGTTAGATCCTTTGGAAGCAAAGAAAACACCAAATATACGAAAATAGCAGACTCGGTTGTATTGAGTCTGTTCATGACCAGTATTGAAATGTGCTACACCGGCCACGCCCCCTAGCACCGGCTTAAGCAGAACTCTATTTTCAAAATGATTCTAAATGAACTCAATGATCCCAAAGGAACAGAAAATATAATCTGCACTATGATGGATGTACGGGGAGACTTTTTACGGCCGCCACTCGGCACAGCACCAGCTGCAGTGAAGATAAATAAGTTCTGAATAGTTAGATCCTTTGGAAGCAAAGCATGCACCAAAAGTCTCATTTGTGAACAGGTCTTATCCTAGAAAACCTTATAATCCACAGACAGGTCCAAGATTCTATCCTAGTAATCCATCTGGCAGTTATAGCCATACATCTAGTACTATGCCCAAACTTTCTGGTGTGTGTGTGTGTGTGTGTGTGTGTGTGTGTGTGTGTGTGTGTGTGTGTGTGTGTGTGTGTGTGTGTGTGTGTGTGTGTGAATTCGGGTTTAACGTCGCTTTCAACAATTTTTCAGTCATATCACGAAGGTGTCTTGTTGCGACAGGGAGCTGAATGCTCACTTTTATAGTGCTGCCTCACTGAAGTATCATGTCCCAGACACATTACATGATACCACACCCAGTCACATTATCCTGACACTGGGTCGACCAGTCCTAGCTCTACCCCGTAAATCCGAATGCCAAGCGAGGAGCAGCTAGTACCATTTTTAACGACTTTGTAATGTCGCGGCCCAGGATCGAACCCGTGACCTCCCGTTCAACCTACCAACTTTCTGGTGAAAATAGAAGCCAGAATTCTTCCAAACCTTCTGGTGAATACAAAGACCAGAATCCCTTATCTCAATCTCAAGTAGTTTGTAACTATTGCAAAAATACAGTTCATTTGATCTCTGAATGTTTAAAATTAAAGCGAAGAAAAGAAAAATAAAGATAAAAGGAACTTAAGCCTACAGGCTTGACTTCTATAAGGCCAAATCCACAGTCTTGTGTAAGGGAGGAACCTCTTTCTGATACCAAATTATCTGAGACGGATTTGATAATGGAGATTTATGAACCATTCTTATCAGATGGTTTTGTGTTACTAAATGGTGATAGTTGTTCCCATCCCATCCCTATTAAAATCTTACGAGATACTGGAGCTTCTCAATCTCTTATTCTAGCAGATACTCTGCCTTTTTCTGAGAAGACTTCTTTGGGCCAAAGTGTCCTTATTCAGGGTGTGGAATGTGGATTTGTTAACGTTCCGCTTCATAACGTTTATTTGTCATCAGACTTGGTATCCGGTTCAGTGGCTGTTGGTATTAGACCTTCTTTACCAATTAAAGGTGTTCATTTATTGCTAGGCAATGACTTAGCTAGAGATAAGGTTGTGGTAAACCCACTTTTATCTTCTAACCCTTGTATAGATCAACCGCCTGATCCCACTAAGCAGGAAATTCTTGAGCTTTATCCCTCTTGTGCCGTCACAAGGGCTATGGGACGTACTTGCCAAGCAAACTGATGGGAAACAGGATTTGTATTTAACTGACACCTTTTTGGGTCAGTCTTTTAATGACGAGATAACAAGGTCTCTGTCTTCAAGCCTGCCTGATAAGCAGACAGATTTTCATGAGAATAACTCATCTTTCGATCTAGCCCATGACAAATTGTCCGGGTCTCAACTAACTTTAGAACGGACCGGACCCGTTGTAGCTATCTTTCTAGAGGGTTCCCTATGCAAAATTCCTACGAAGTTTGAATGAAATTGACTCAAGGGTACAGGAGGAGTTGAGTCAGTTGACGTTTGAAGATTTTTCTAGATTTTGCTCTGGCGACCATCTTGTTCATCAAAGCGGAACTGGTTTAGCACTTTTGGTAGGGAGTCACACTGGCAACATTCCTGTGAAGTTTGATTCAAATTGACTTAAGGGTATAGGCGGAGTTAAAATTATATATTTTTAGCTCTGGTGTCCATTTTGCTGATCAGAGGGGAACTGTTTTAAGTTTTTCAGCAGAGTATCACCTAAGCAACATTCCTATGAAATTTGAATGAAATTGGCCCAAGGGTACAGGAGGAGTTGTCTTTTAAAGATTTTTCTATTTTTAGCTCTGGTGGCCATCTTTATCACAGCGGAACGATTTTAGCTATTTTGGTAGGGATTCATTTAGGTAACATTCTTGTGAAGGTTAAAGCAAATTGGCAAAAGGGATTTAGGAGGAGTTGACGTTTGAAGTTTTTTTTTCTATTTTTAAGGTCTCGCGGCCATCTTCTTCATCAGAGCGGAACAATTTTAGCTTTTTTTGGCAGGGAGCCACATAGGGATCATCCCTGTGAAGTTTCAATCAAATTGGCCCAAGGTCTTACGAGGAGTTCACATTTGAAGGAAATGTTCGATGTTTTTTTTTTTAATCTTTAGCTCTGGCGGCCATTTTGCTCATCAGAGCGAAACCTTTTTAGCTATTTTGGTAGAAGCTCACCTACGAAATACTCCTATGAAGTTTGAATCAAATTGGACCAAGAGGACAGGAGTTGCCGCTTAAAGATTTTCCTATTTTAAGCTCTGGGCACCATCTTGTTTCTCGGAGCGGAACGATTTTAGCTATTTTGGTAGAGGGTCACATTGGCAACATTCCAATAAAGTTTGAATCACCTTGATTGGCAAAATGGTTTCGGTGGAGTTCGCGTTTGAAGCAATTTACGTTTTTCTATTTTTAGCTCTGGCAGCCATTGTACTCATCAGAGCGGATCCGTTTTAGCAATTTTGGTAGACGGTCACCAAAGCAACATGCCTATGAAGTTTAAACCAAATTGACCAATGGGTACTGGAGGAGTTGCCGTTTAAAAGTTTTTTTTCTGTTTTTAGCTCTGGTCACCATCTTGTTTTCCGGAGCGGAACGAGTTTAGCTATTGTGATAGAAAGTCACCTAGGCAACATTCTTGTGAAGTTTGAATCAAATTGGCCCAATGGTTTAGGAGGAGTTCGCGTTTGAAGCAAATTTACGATGTGTTACTATTTTTGGCTCTGGCGGACATTTTGCTCGTTAGAGCTGAAATGTTTTAGTTAATCTGGCAGAGGGTCATCTAAACAACATTCCTTTGATGTTTGAATCAAACCGGCCAAAGAGTACAAGATAAGTTGTCGTTATTTTTTTTTTTTTTTTTTTTAATTTTTAGCTCTGGCGGCCATCTTGTTTATCCGAGCGGAACGAGTTCAGCTATTTTGGTAGAGAGTCACCTAGGCACATTTCTGTAAAGGTTGAATCAAATTGGTTCAATGGTTTAGAAGGAATTCGTGTTTAAAGCAAATTTACGTTTTTCTATTCTTTGCTCTGGTGGCCGTTTTGCTCATCAGAGCGGAACCATTTTAGCTATATTGGCAGTGTCAACTAAGCAACATTCCAATAAAGTTTGAATCAAACTGGCTTAAGGGTACATGAGGAGCTATCGTTTAAATACCTTTCTATGTTTAACTCTGGCGACCATTTTGTTTATCGGAGGGAACGATTTTAGCTTTGTTTGTTTGTTCGTTTTGGAGTTTAACGGCCCAGTCAACACTATTTTAGGTCATTTTTGAACTGGTCAGTTTACCTACCGGCAGGCTTATATGTAAGCGGTTCATCGGTACAGTGCACATTCTTTCGCCAGAAACTGACAACTGCACTTCTCGAAACAGCGGAAGGGAGAGAATGACCGTAAAAAAGACTTCATGATCAATCTCCACGAAAGAATGTTGCCGACCCCGGCAGGCATCGAGCCCGCGTGCTCCTGATCACCAGTCAGACCCGCATCCGACTGAGCTACCGAGGCCGGCTCGAATTTAGCTAATTTGGTAGAGGGTTACGTAGGTAACAGTCCTGTAAATTTTGAATCAAAATGGTCCAAGGGTTTAGGAGGATTTCGCGTTTGAGGCAAATTTACGACCTTTTGCTATTTTTTAGCTTTGGTGGCCATTTTGCTCATCAGAGCGGAACCGTTATAGCTATTTTGGTAGAGGGTCAACTTTGCAACATTCGTATGAAGTTTGAATGAAATTGGCCCAAAGATACAGGAAAATTAGTCGTTTAGAGATTTTTTCTATTTTTAGCTTTGGTGGCCACCTTGTTTATCGGAGCGGATCGATTTTAGGTATTTTGGTAGGCAGCCACTCAGGCAACATTCCTGTGAAGTTTGAATCAAATGGGCCCTAGGGTTTAGGAGAAGTTCGCATTTAAAAGTAATTGTTGACGACGGACGGCGGACGACGCACGACGCACACCGCACGACGGACATTCATTGATGACAATAGTTCACCATGAGCTAACAGGTTTCTAACCCACCACCCAAGTATTTACATTTTTCCCAGGTTCAGATGTTGCGATGTCCGCCATGTTGATAAAAAGCAAACTTAACCCTTGACCTGCTGAATATTTAAATACGCCACCCCCACTATTGATTATCAACCAATCAGATTTCTTGATGCAAAACAAATTCATAAACTGAATGACAAACAATGAAGATCCTGATCAGATGGCTTCTTCAGAAGCCATCCGATCTGGATCTGCATTGTTTGAAAGATCAAGACATATCCGGCTCAGCAGGACAAGGGTTAAGCAACTGCATGCACCACGATGATTTCCATAAATAAATAAATAAACTTTTGATTTCTTTTCATTCATTCGGTACTTTTTTGTTATAAAACTCTCATTCTAAAATGACTAATATTTTCCCACTGATCACCATGATATATGGGTTAGTAAAGAAAACTCAGAAAAAAAATGTACTTTGTCTTTTTACAAAGTAAATGTAGCACAGCGAGGTTTCGATCAGCGGACCTCTGGGCCAAGCACGCATCCACTGCGCCACTCTGCTTAGCTGACCGTGTAACTTGTAAATCATATACATGTATTTTCTGATGCAATATGGATTCGAGCTGGAGACCGGAACTGGCACGAATTTCAAACTTTTCTTTTTTCACAGACGATTATGATTGATTGATTCATTCATTCATTTGGGCTTTAACGTCCCCGTCAACACTATTAAGGTCATTTTGGAGACGTTTGCTACCAATTTTGTGGGACTTTTACCCGACATTGAGATGAAACGACATCTCAAGCTCTGCCGTCCAATGAAACAGGGTTTATATGCATGGACGGTCCGACTCGCACCATTTTTGCCTGGGCAGGCTTAACGCCTCTAAGCGGTTTACCAGTACTCATGTGCGCGGTCGGTTTCAGCTCTACGTGGAAGCATCGTGCAGCCCGATCTTTTTCTTCACGTCCCGATGGTCGGGGATAAATAGACGATATGTATAACTTACTGAATGGTACGTGCGTATGTGTGTTTAATGGTGCGTGCGTGTGTAAATTATTTAATTAAACGTACCGCCAGTGGGTATATATTTTTTGGTTTAATAACCACAAGTTTCATTTTTTTTTTTTTTCAATTTTGGAAAGAGTATGGGACTTAACCTTGTAGGACTGTAATGCCTTGCTGGCTCAATGTTATTTCCCTTGACTTACTTTCACACATCGAATTGGGGCCATGAAAATTTGCTCTAGATAGGGAAAGTTCGAATAACTGAGGTTTAATTATAGCGCCAAGTCATAAGAAGCCATCCTATAAGAGCAAAAAAAAACGTAATATAAAGGTATGTTTTGTGTATTCATTAGAATCGCCTCATTGAGGCGATTCTAATGAGTACACATCATACCTTTTCAGGATAAAACCATGAATCTCAGAATGCCTAAAATATGGATATCTGGAACTATTGGACGAATGTGTCAAGGACTCAAGAGCCATTTCGAATAAGCCAAAGCAAACGAGCTTTCAGTGTTCGAGTTATTGAAGCTTGATTGCAGTAATGGAGCATCCTCCCTGCTTTTGTCCACGTGAACATTACTGACCAATAAAGTTAACCCATGCGTAATTTAAAACTTTGTGTACTCTGCTAAATAAAGTGAGCATAGAGATATAACAATGGACACGCAAATACAGACAAGCGTGTTTTACACCAGGTAAACAAGTCTGTGAAACGAAGACCCCTCTAAACCCCACTTTATATAGAGAAAAGTGGGGTTTACCAGGGTAAACATTATCTGCCATGTCCAGTTTGCTCAAAGACATAGATTGTGGGTACTCGTTAGAACCGCCTCTTATTTCTGCTGAAAAAACATAGATTATGGGTACTCGTTAATGATGTGGTTCAGAAGAGCACCTATAATCTAATTGAGGTGGTTCTAACGAGGACACACAACCTATTTTTGGGCTAGAAATAGGCAAATATCAAAGTTTTTCATCTGCAAACACGAAAACACGCCTATATAATTTTGACCCCCTTGAACCCCACTTTTGTATAGTAAAACTAGGGTTTCCGTGGGTATACCTTATTTTTCTTATTTCTGCGCTAAAGTATAGATTGTTGGTACTCGTTAGAACCTGTCGATGAGGCTGTTCTAACGAGTGCCCAAAATCTATAGTTGGAGCAGAAAAAGAAAAAATATCATAATTTTTCATCATAAAATTTTAATTTTTTTGGCGATAAAGGTGGTAATGTATTTGTATAGGCGTGTTTGCGTAATGAAAAGCCAGTTCTAGAGATTTGAAATACGCCAGTTCTGGAGATTTGAAATAGGCCAGTTCTAGCTATATATAGAGATTTGAAATACGCCATTATACCACAAGTGTGTGTTATAGTAATGGGATTTCCTTCAATACCAACAGACAGGTAACAGTGAAGGATAATGAAGGGAAGATCATGAAACTGTGTGTTGTATGTACTCAGCAGAATAGCCTCGATGAAGAGCGACTATAATGAGTGCACACAACATACAGTTGTTTTATGGAACATCGAAAAGCTTTATCTGTTGGTCCTGAGTTGCGTTCAACACGCGGGCGTCCGCTGTTGCCTACGTTAAGTAGGCAATAAAGTGGGCGCTCGGCGGCGCCCGCGTTGTTGAACGCACAGAAACTTCCACATAATAGTTGGGCGGGTCCATTTCCAGTGACTGGGATGCCCGAATTATTTTATTTATTGTGTGTTTTACGAAAATATCTGTACTTTAAGCAAACAGTGAAGACACTGGTCAGACGCCGTAGCACGCGGCGTCTGATCAGTGTCTTCACCGTTTGCCAGTGACCCTATTAGGGCACGCTAGGCATATATGGGTTGAAATAGCAAACTCAGAAAAAAATGATATTTTTTATTTTTACAAAAAACATAAATGTAGCAGAGCGAGGTTTCGATCCTCGGACCTCTGGGTTATGGGCCCAGCACGCTTCCACTGCGCCACTCTGCTGATCTGACAACATCAAATGCAATGGGGCAACTTGTAAATCATTTATTTTCTGATGCAATTCGTCAGATTCGAGCTGGAAACCAGGACTGGCGCGATTTTAATCCACTATTTTTCATGAACGAATTCATTGTTTGTTTGCGGTTTTCAGTCAGAATCCGACACTGTACGAATATAGGTCATTTTGGAGACGTTGCTTCCAATTTTGTGGGGCTTTTAGCCCACGATTAACGAATGTAGCCTGTATAACTTGTAATGAATATATAACTTATTTTTGGTACGTGCGTTCGTGTGTAAGTTAAACCTATAGCCAGAGGGTACGTATTACGAAGTTATAAATTCACGAAAGAGCATGGGACTTAACCTGAAAGGACTTTAATGCCTTGCCGGGTCAGTGTTATTTCCCTTGACTTACTACTCATTTTTTTTTTTTTTTTTGTTAACTTACGAAAAATTATTCTAGACAGGGGTAGTTCGAATTACTGATGTTTAAAACGGCAAGTCATTAGAAATAACGTCCACCCTTTAAGAGCATCTTTACAATATTCTGTAAAGTCAAGGTATGTTGTGTGTACTCATTAGAATCGCCTCGATGAGGCGATTCTAATGAGTACACACAACATACCATTTCAACGTAAAACCATGAATCTCGGAGTGCCTAAAATATTCAAATATATGTATATGGATATCTGGAACTTTTGGACGAAGGTGTCAAGGATTCAAGAGCCATTTCGAATAAGCCGAAGTAAACAGGTTTTCAGTGTTAGAGTTATTGAAGCTTGACTGCAATAATGGAGCAACATGTTTCCATAGCGGTTTGCAAACAGGCAATTTTGAGATGTTACTCTGTGGATACAGAACTGCATTTTCACAGCCGTGAACCTTACTGACCAGTAATGTTAGCCCGTGCGTAATTTAAAGGTTTTATACTCCGATTGATAAAATGAGCACAGATATTTTATATTATTAACAATGGACCCGCAAATACAGACAAGTGTGTTTTACATTAGGTTAACAAGTCCGTGAAACGAAGATCCCTCAAAACCCCACTTTATATATAGAGAAAAGCGGGGTTTACCTGGGTAAACATTATCTGCCATATTCAGTTTGCTCAAAAACATACAGTGTGAGTAGTCGTTCAAGAGAGCACCGACAATCTATCTTGAAAGGAGAAATAAGATAAATGTTACAATTTTTACCTAATATTTATCATTTCGGACTCCATGTTGGGCGCCATCATTTCACATGGGCATGTTTTCCTAATGAACATTGATTTGGTAAACCCACATATGCCTAGGATCCCTAAAATGGGACTTTGTCAAACAGTGTATAGGACCATTGACTGGAAAATACTAATCCTGCTTAACCTTTTCCAGAATGTTTTTTTCTTTTCTTTTCATGGGCTTCATTACGCAAACACGTCTATACAAATACATTGCCACCTTTATCGCCGAAAAAAAATGAAAATTTTATGATGAAAAATTGTGATATTCGAGGCGGTTCTAACGAGTACCCACAATCTATATTTTAGAGCAGAAATAACAAAAAATAAGGTATACCCCCGCAAACCCCAGTTTTACCATATAAAAGTGGGGTTCAAGGGGGTCAAAATTATATAGGCGTGTTTTCGTGATGTGTTAGAATTTACTGAAGCAACTTGAGAAAAAAAAACAGATAATACTTAGCACCAGCACAGTCTTCTGACAAATCACTGTAGTTCAAGTTCACTATCAGTGTTAAAAGAAACTCATAAAAATTACATTAAATCACTGTCAATATGTCTTGTTTGTTTGATTTGAGGTTTAACGTCCCCGTCAACACTGTAAATGTCATTTTGGAGACGTTGCTTCCAATTTTGTGGGACTTTTACCCGACATTGAGATGAAATGACATCTCAAGCCCTGTCGCCCAATGAAACCAATAGGGTTTATTAGCATGGACGGTCCGCCTCGCACCGCGGTTCCTGGACAGGCTTAGATCCTCTAAGCGGTTTACCAGTACTAGTGTGCGGGCCGGAATCAGCTCTGCGTGGAAGCATCATGTAGCCTATATATTTCTTCAAGCCCCTATATGCGGGGGCCAACTGTCAATATGTATTATCATAAAATTTAATTCAGATCATTGTCACCACTATCACTGTTCTAAACATAATCAAAACAACACTCTTAATCATTATTCCTCTTAATCACTGTCACACAAGTTGCGCATAAGACCTGTAATAAACTCTTGGTAACACTATCAATATCACTGTACTCAGTACATGAAAAGCGAACTCAAGGTTTGGGCTTTCTCCCATGTCCCATCTTGGCCATTTCCTCTTTCCACTCCTCTGATGAAGTTGTGGCAGTGGCCCAGAAGGAACCAGTTCATAAAATACTGCATATGACGTTACAAGTTGGTGTGTTTTTTTTTTTTGTGTTTTTTTTTTTTTTTTTTTTTGCTCTTATTTTTATCTTTTCTTTCAGATGTTCGCATGACTATTCCTTTTTTTTCTTCCGCAAAATGGGGTCTTTCAAGGTATAGGAAATTTGCATTGGTTTCTGCCCACGCTTGGATTTTGATGAAATTATGCACAATAATTGCCTTGGGTATAACCATTATAATTACGATGCATTCACTTTTAAATTTTATTTCCGTAGTAAATTTATTACATATTTTATGAAGTCACTATCACAACAGAGAGTACTCTCATATAAACTTGTCTACAGTATTCAGAGTTTCATATATCTAATGCTGCTTTGTTTTATGAATCAAAGCCATAATTGGTGAGTTAGTTGATACTATGAATTACCTTATATGTCTAGTAATAGTGGCTGGGCATTTATTTTTTCTTTGATGGTGTCCCCATATTTCAGCTCCTATTTTTGTATTCATTAAGATTTTATATGCATTTTTACCATGTTCCAATTTTTGTCAAGACACCATTTTAGCACAAAAACTACCCACATATCTTAGGCACATGTTGATGAATTTTGATGGAAATTGAGGACCGGTAACATTGTGTTTTATCAGACTGAAAACTGATAATCCTGATTCAGCAAAATGTGAAATTATATGATTATCATGTTTTGCTCATGCTGTTTAATAATACTTTACTATTGCTTTCAATTTGGATGGCTATAGTATAGTATGGTTTGTGTAAGTAGTTCATAGCATAATTATAAGTATTATTTAAAAACACCTATTTCGGAAAAGTTGCCCCCTATGGAACAAACTATTTTGTCTACAGAACTATACCGCAAAGGTTTTGATGACAAACGTCATCAAATGCACCCATGTAATCATGTGTACAGTTTTCTTTCAGTCTTTCTTGTCTAATTTGGTAATGGTGCTAAGGTGATGTTTAGATTTAACATTCAAATCATTAGCATACCAGACACTTTAGATGTTGCTTCAGATTTTGCGAGATTTGTTATCCGACTCGAGATAAATGACTCTCAAGTCAAACTGTTGTTTGTTTATTTAACCCTAACTGTCCAATTAAAAAGAAAGGTTTACTCTAGGGAAAATCAATAACACTTGAAATTACTTTTCCTGGACATTAAGTTTTTAGAATTTGTATCTGCATAGGCACTACCCAATCCATCTTTTTTGTATAGCCCCTATGAACGAAATCAAACGGCTTCCTGAAGCTGTATTCCAAAGCCATTTGAATTTGCTTTTAGAATTCACATGGTCGTACATTTGTCAGTGTTCCAAAACATATGTGATCATGATTGTGTTGTCTATATATTTGTATAGGTCTTTCACTTCATTTACTCAGCAGTTGTTGCAGTAATTACAAATCACAATATGTAAGATATCAAGAAGCACTTAAACTGCTGATAATAATTATTCAATCTGTGAGTAGTTATCGCATTACTCATAGGATTTTAAATTATTTTCAGTAAATACATTGTGATGCTTTTTTCTGTCCAAACACTGCAATGCTCTTTCTAAGCTGAGAGATAAATTACACAGAAATGTACTGGTAATTATTAATGAACCAAAAGCAAACAAGAACAGTGCTTAAAAAAACAGTGAACTTGCATTCAGCAGAAACATTCAAGAAGTGGTTGAAAGTTTTACAACCAGAAAAAAATACTAAAAGCTCGCTTCCGATAAATTAACCACTATATTGACAAAGTAAATAGAAAAAAATAAGACACTAAAGAAACGTCAACAATCACAATACTAATGCAGAAAAGAGACATATTTATGCATGTGTACTATAAGGAAGGAAACTGTTTATCTCCCTGTGTAATAGCAAAATTTCTCTAGGTCATGGAACAGCTTTGTTTACACCAAATAGTCTGTGCCTCATCCATCAATGATATCGTTTGCAACAGAAACTCAATATCAGTGACATTTCGATTTTTGGAAATACTAAACAATACTTACTGTAACTTTTTCGTTAGGATAATAATCCAGCGTTCATAAAGACAGAGTATATCTAAGGCTTAATCTGGCCATGGATTTACCAACAGAACTATTTTTACTAGTAACAACAAACCACTGACCATTGCGTCCTTGCATATCAGCTTGGTATGGAAATGAAAATAATGGATCTCCTTGCCTTACACCTATTTGAGTAGCATGACTTATGCAAAGTCATTAAATAAAGTTACACATGTTCACAATAATTTTGCTGCTAATAAAAAACAATATATGTTGTTTAGCCTAATTTGTTGATTTGAATACCTTTTGATTTAGTGTTTTACTATCTACTATTTTGGATAGATCATAGTGTATAAATGAAAGGAAAATATCAGAAATTCATGATATTTTAACAGTTTCTAAGCTAGGTCAGCTCAATATGTATTCATTTTGATTTGGATAACCTCATTTTTATTACGTAAGTGTTACGAATTGCCCTTTTGTAAGGTTCTTGGATGATTTCAATAAAATAGTAAATTTTGCAGAAACGACTTACATCCATTAAAGGTGTAAAACTACAGTGTTACCGGTTTTGGATTTTCATGAAATTTGGCATAGCTAAAGAAGATACATATAGCAAGTTTTCCTAGCAAAATGAAATCTTGACAAAGACTAGAACATATTTGTCTTAGGGATTGAATTTTGATATATTTTTTTTAATTTTAATTAAAAAATGAGATTTTTGATAATTATTTTATCAGAAAATGAAAACTTTAATTAATTCAAAAGGTTTTTTAGTATCAAAGGAATGCCTATGGAGTTCTGCATTCAATCCAGTACACAGATCTTGAAACTAAATAAAACAGAAGATTTAAGACGCACTTATTTAGAGACAGACACCAGCTAATGGAGGGAGTCAGTTAGAGTGGCCTCCTGAGTCCTATTTTGATTTATATAATTTATTAAATACATTTTTATAGGTTGTATATGCTGAGTTATTAATATACAAAGTTTAAAGAAAAAACATGCATGGGCACAAATGAAAGACCCCATTTCCACTTCCTGAATCTCTTATTGGAATATGGAATATCAGTATGAACAGTTGTGCTTGACACTAACATTTCACGAGCCTATAGTATATTACCCTGTGTTAGCTGGTATGACTGTGCATCAATGTTGACTGTCAACAATTGCAGAGATGCAATAGGCGCGAATGGCCCCCCTCCCATTGTGGCTTGAAGAAGCAGATGGGCTTCATGATGCTTCCGCGCAGAGCTGAAACTACTGGTAAACCGCTTAGAGGATCTAAGCCTGCCCAGGCAAAGCAGTGCGAGTCGGACCGCCCATGATTTTAAACAATATTGGTCTCATTGGGCGATAGGGCTTCAGATGTCATTTCACCCCAATGTCGGGTAAAAGTCCCACATCATTGGATGCATCGTCTCCAAAATGACCTATACAGTGTTGACGGGGCCGTTAAACCTCAAATCAAACAAACTAACAAAACAAAGCAATAGGCGCAGTCCTGACAGCCGGACCGCCAGACTGTTTAGCAAGCCCGACAGGAGTGGCCTGCTTAGCAGGAATATGGCCGGTGCTTTGAGGAGTGGACACTGGAACACTAGGGGCAACACCTGGGCATGAGGAATGTGAGGCAGTTAGGGAAAATGTAGACTGGGGTGCAATAAGGGAATAAGTGAACTGGGAGGCACTGAGGGGTGGGCTAACAGGGGGACAGCAAGGAGGTCAGTCGACTTGGGGACGGAAAGAGGATAGATCGACTGGGGAGCAGTAATTGGATTAGTCGACTTAGTGGCAGTAAGGTGATAGCTTGACTTGGTGCAGTAAGGGGAAAAAGACTTGCAGGTAGTAAGGGGATCAGACTTGAGAACATCAGAACTGAACCACTTGTGAATATTTGGAGGACTTGCCAAACCATCGTTGTTGGCTGAACATGGGAATATGAGGCTCCTTTCTCCCAGTTGTAAGTTGGGCCAGTCTGCCAACAGCTGCTTGAATGCAAAGACAGGTTGTCTGTTATGGCTGGACAAAGCGCACATCATCAGTCGCCACAAGTTTATCCAGAGCTTTTCCTCGTTTTGTATACCTGAAAAAGAATATTGTTACCATATCATGAAAGACCCAGCTTATTTTATACTTGGCAATGAAATCAATGCATATCTGAAATAAATAAAAATGGTATTAAACACTAGTGAAATGATATCGTATCATTTCACTTGTTACTGATACAATTTATATCGTTGCACTGTAGCGAGCCGGGACTACTTTTTTGTTTAAGTTTTGCTATAATTACTGCTATAAACTAAAAAGGGCATTTACTTTTTCGGCGGATACCAAAAATATTTCATCTCGTGTGCTGAAAAAAAAAATTTCACGAGTGCTTTGCACTCGTTTGTTTGTTTGATTTGAGGTTTAACGTCCCCATCAACACTGTAGGTCATTTTGGAGACGTTGCTTCCAATTCTGTGGGACTTTTACCCGACATTGAGATGAAATGACATCTCAAGATCTTAAGCCCTGTCGCCAAATGAAACCAATAGAGTTTAGAAGCATGGACGGTCAAACTCGCACCGCTTTGCCTGGACAGGCTTAGATTCTCTAAGCGGTTTACTAGTACTCGTGTGCGTGGAAGCATCATGTAGCCCATCTATTTCTTCAAGCCCCGATGGGCGGGGGCCTGCTTCGCACTAGTAAAAATTCGGATGTTTCCAGCACATTTGATTAACTATTTTTGGCATCCAATATCCTCTATTTTATCGTATAGCGTCGTTGTTATTTAGTGGATAGTCATAAAATCATATAACCACACATGCTATAACACATCGTACCTGGCACGTAACGTCACGACTACCTCCGTGACAACCAGTCCGAACTTCATCGGAAATTTTTAAAATCGTTATATGATAATCAGAATCTTATATTCGTAGTCATTTTAAACAAGATTTATGAAACTGACCGAAAGCTCGATTAAAACATTTCATATGAAATTACCAAGAGTGTAAGATCCTCTATCTATAACATATGAAACCAACAAAGATGCTGAGCAATTTGAGCATCCATAAAGCCTGAGCTGTGACAATTGGTCGCAAAATGATTAATTACAGAAAAACTTTGAGAATCAAATTCAGTCTTAACTGTGTTCGATACCTGCTGGGGTTGGCAACATTCTGTCATGAAGATTCATCTTGAAATCTTTTCCATGGTTGTTTTCTCCCTTTCTGATTCAAGAAGGGTTGTTGTCTGTTTTTGACAAACTTTTCTGGCGTAAAATTGTGCACTGTACTGGTTAACCACTATGTTTAAGCCTGCCAAGGAAACGTGTGGTTAGGTAAACCTTCCAGTTCAATATGACATACACATTGTTGAATTGGTGTTTACGGTCAAGCCCTCACAATCATGTAATGTCATGTTAATCTTCCCGTCAGATGACAAACGATGCATACTTTTTTCCACAAATTATGTATATGTACATGTCATATTCATAAAAATGCTATAAAGCTCTTCCTCTTTAGTATTCATTATTTTATTTCTCATAATCATTTGAACTCCTTATTTTCACAACTTATATAACATTTGCTCCGCGGTTAAACTGAATAAACCAATCAGCATTATATAATTATAGACAGACGGTCGGGTCTTACGGGTTCAGTTCAAATGGTCATAGTATTTAGACGCTAGCAGCTATCGAATGTCAAAGCATATACATGTTGGAAGGGCGTGAAAGGGTGACCTTAGTTTCGTATATACTGACCTTGATAATGCTTGCGGACAATCACTGAGGGCGACGTTCACCGTGAATGAGGTCTCCAATGTCAGAGGTAATGAGAATCATACAGAAAAAACAACAACATTCAGTTCACCCTCGATGTCGTAAACTGCATTCTAATTGGACATACTGACACTGACACAAAACTTTGAGTTGTCGGCGCTGATATTACTTGGGTGTATAGACTAAGCCGGGTGGTGCCAACTGTACGGTTACCTAGGGTGAAAAGCTGAGATACTGATCGAGAACTATGTCAACACAAGTTAACGTGATATGCAATATCCTCATTTTGTACCGAATGGAATCTTCCACCTTATATGTAGCACACGCCCGTTTCAAAATTTAGGGGCGCCAGATTATGTTTGGAAAAATGGCTGTACATGTTGAAGACAATATAGGCCCTCTGCGGTATCTGATCAGGGCTTCCACTGTTTACCATACCAATTAGCCACCGTTTTGGGGTTTCCGGAACAAAGCGGGTTAAAATATTTCATTTAGCATCAATTTTTTGCACTTACCTACAAGACAGTAGTTCACTCCAGAGCGAATAATAAAACTTTAAAACGCCATCTTCAATGCAAGCATCCGAATTATGGTATCATTCTGAAATCTGATTGGATAAATTATTATACCCTTACAAATGAAATTTGGGGGGGGGGGGGGGTATATAGGAGTGAGCTTGTCGGTCGGTCGGTCTGTCGGTCGGTCTGTTGACTTGGTTTCCAGACGATAACTCAAAAAGCGCTTCACCGATTTTTATAATTTTTGGTACACGGATGTAACATCATAAAATACAGGTCAAGTTCGATTTCCACTACAATTCGTCAATTTTCGACATAGTTATGGCCCCTTTCAAGTGAAAAAAAATTGCAAAATGCCGCTGTTGTACTATCAAGGCAGTTTTTGTGGGGGTATTCATCACATTTAGTGATAGCTCTAGTTGGAGTGGAATCTGGAAATTGTGGTAGTTATCTGGCCAACGATTGGTCAGCATAACCACAATATCTGGACTGATTCATCCCCTGTGCAACTGTAATGACATGAATAGTACTGGCTTTCATCCTGCAAATCTGGACTATATGTAATGTACACGCGAATAATCAATCTGAACTTGCACGGTGAAATATGCAGTCTATTATAAATGGTGTTTTTCGCGGTAAAAATGACACGCTCATTCCGCAATCTTGAATTGTGGTAGTTTTCTGCTCTCTGATTGGTCAAATTATGGTAGCTGAAGCAGAAATTGTGGTAGCACACTATCCGGCCATTGGTCTACACAACCACATTATCTACCACAATATAAGACTAACATGTTGTAAGGAGCGGAGGCGTTATATACGGGGTGGGGCAGAGGTTTAATGGAAGCCGAAACCGATAATGCATGTAAAGCTTTTGCCTCGGCCAAGGCATTCTGTACATAAGCTAGCAGGGACACACTTAAGCGGTATCTGATCAGGGTCTACACTATTTACTTACTGTACAGAATGTAAGGGTTAAACGAATATGTCACCGTTCTGCATGTTTGTTTTATTTGATTTGAGGTTTAACGTCCCCGTCAACACTGTAAAGGTCATTTTGGAGACGTCGCTTCCAATTTTGTGGAACTTTTACTCGACATTGAGATGAAATGACAGCTCAAGCCCTGCCGCCTAATGAAACCAATAGGGTTTATAAGCATGGACGGGCCGACTCGCACCGCTTCGCCTCGGCAGGCTTAGATCCTCTAAGCGGTTTACCAGTACTCGTGTGCGGATCGGTTTCAGCTCCGCGTGGAAGCATCATGCAGCCCATATATTTCTTCAAGCCCCGATGGGCGGGGGCCGTCACCGTTCGCGATGATTTTCCAGTTTAACTCGTATATGCCTTGCGTCCCATTTTTTGGAATTGGTAAACAGTGTAAACTCAGATCGGACGCCACAGAACGGGGCGTCTGATCTGGGTATACACTGATTGCTCAATGTAGATGAATCTGTGTACAACTTTCTTCAAACAAAAAAATAACTGACACCCCTATAATTGAAAATATTTACATTTCCAGTGTAAAGTCTACTGTAAACCTATAGAAAACAATTGCGTTCATACTTCCATGAACGCATCGAATCGCGTGCTATTAAGTGACGTCATTCTAAACCATTGTTCTCTACGGGCGTTGATGACGTCAACGCTGCTCCGCTCTTCGTAGAAAAACAGCGAGTAAATGTTTTTCAACTTTAAAACGTTGCCCTACAAGCATCTTTTTTGCCCAGTGATGAGGGGCAAATAATTTAAATATAAAAAATAAACTTAATTTTTCTGCTTTTCATGAAGGTATGAACGGCAGTGGCTCGCTAGCAAAGTTTACATGAACCCCTTCGGGGTTCATTTACTTTGCACGCGACCCACTGCGTTCATACTTCCATGAACTGCAGAAAAATAAATTTCATTTCTTAAATGGACCACTCCAAACTTGTAAGGTGGGAGATTTAATTGTCATATATATAGATTAAACTAAAGGACAGTCGACCCCCCCCCCCCCCACACACACACACATACACAAACCAACACCACCAGACACCCATCCACCAAGTGCTGTCGGTTCTTGACTTGTTTTTCCAGTGTCAGCAAGACCCTCAGGAAGCAACTTAGATTTTCGCATACCTGTATATATATTGTATTGGAAATCCCGTTTCGTGCTCGCCCATTGGGGCTTGGAGTAATAGATTGGGCTGCATGGTGTTGCCACGCAGAGCTGCAACTGACCGTACAAACCGCTACGAAGGACTAAACCTGCCCAGGCAAATTGGTGTGAGTCAGACGGTCCAGTGCATATAAGCCTTTTGGTTTCACTGGGCGGCACTGTCATTACATCTCAATGTCGGGCAAATGTCCCACAAAATCTACAAAAATACTTAAATAGTGTTGACGGGGACGTTAATCCTCATTTCAAACCAACAACAAAAAAAAAAACAGGAAATCCCATGAACCTACATCTTCCATGTTATTTATGATAATATAAGCCTCCGTGGTGTAGTGGTTACGCTACTCGCCTTGCAAACCAGGGGTCGCAGGATCGATCTCAGGCTTCTCCAGACTTTCGGACGAGTATCTAAACCGAAGTCCCGTCTTCGAATGACCTTAGCTGTTGGTTGGACGTAAAACTCAAACACTCACTCACGCACTATTTATGATAATTTTTACACCTCCCCCAGCACGCTTCCACTGCGACACTCAGTTCACGTGAGGAATAACTGTCGGAATATCGACAGCGTTAGCCTACCAAGGTAAATCTCGGGACATTTCTGGGGATGACAGACCCCGGGCACTGAGGGGATATGTGTTGCCAGGCTTATCTGTGTGCACTCCGTGCTCCGTGACACTGGTTCTCCTGTCGCGGTCCATAAGAAGAACTGCGTCAGAAAAAAACCTGTCCCATTCCACATGCGAAAAACGAAGACGCAGATCAGCATGCGCGTTCACGTAGTCTGATCAGAGCCTTTGGTTTTCGTGTGTCCGCTGCTTGGTTACCGTATTTACCTATGTAGTCAGGCACACAGGCCTGAGCAAACATGGTAAACCCAGATGAGATGTTGCAGAACGAGGCGTCTCATCAGGGTCTACACTGTATGCCACACATGTCCGATCCAACACCGGGTAGTAAATTGTTTTTGTTCAAATTTTAGAAAATGTATGCTAAGGAGTCGATGTGTCCGA
Organism: Lucinisca nassula; assembly: GCA_963580285.1. Taxonomy (NCBI): domain Eukaryota; kingdom Metazoa; phylum Mollusca; class Bivalvia; order Lucinida; family Lucinidae; genus Lucinisca; species Lucinisca nassula. The sequence continues at coordinate 81,260,053 of OY757021.1, read as the reverse complement.
ATATTAAGGGTAATTATGATACACACATCCGTGTCTCTGAGGCGTTTCTTAGACTAAGCAAGAGGTTTAAGGGGAATGGGAACACCTTCAGGTGAGGCAACTCCTGAAAAAGTATTTATGTTTCCTATGTTAATAGGGGTCAACTCTTAAAGGAAAGAATTTGCTCCTGACGAGCAAATTCTTTCCTTTAAGAGTAGACCCCTTTTTCATTGGGACAGGGCTTATAGTAAAGCGAACAGGAAATCCCAAAAGTTGTCTCCCTTTGAAAAATGGCGGAAAAATGTGCCAGGTGTTCCCATTCTCCTTAAGGGGAATTGGAACACCCGGCAGTTTTTCCGCCATTTTTGAAAGGGTGACAACTTTCGGGACTTCCTGTTTGCTTTTCTATACGCCATGTCCCATTGAAAAAGGAAAGAATTGGCTCCTTTAAGCCTATTGACATCGCAGACAAAAATACATGTACTTTTGTAGGAGTTGCCTCCCCTGATGGTGATTTTCGAGAGTGGTGGGGTAGAATTGCAGCATAGTGGGTATCGTTTGAAAACGTTATGGCCTAGTAATCTGTAAAGGTTTACCAGAGAGTAATTTCGGCATAATATTATCCTAATGGATTTTAATGGGGACAAATTTGTCTGCAACAAATTTAAAGCTATACACACTTTGTTTGTTTGTTGTTTATGTTGATGTCAACACCATTTAGCTCATTTTGGAGACGTTGCTTTGCACCCGACCCACTGCGTTCATACTTTCATGAACAGCAGAAAAATTAAAATTCATTTCTTAAGTGTTCTGTTCTGCTCAGACTTTTTCTCTTTTGATGCAAATTTTATTGTCGGTTTTCATGCAAAATTAAGTTCAGTATACATTTATTTTCTTTAGAAGTCGTCACAATGGCTAATGCGACATGAGCATCAAAAATTGATTCGGGCAAACAGGTCCCTTATTCAAATAACCAGAAATGAAATGATTTAAGTGGTTAGATACTTTAGATTTTTAAATCAGTTTTTCACACCCCAATTTTTTCAAACAGACCATTTATTGTTTTGGTTATTTGAAATTATTTTGGCAAAAAATATGAAATTATAAGTCAGGTGTAAGAAGTAAAATAATGCTTCAGTTCTGATGTAATGCGCGGGGCAAATGGTGTTTGAATGCCTAGTGTAACCAAATTCCTATCGGAGTGGCTATTGACACCGAATTTACGTTAAATTCCCTGTTGACAGACGTAAAAAATAGCTCCGCTCTAGCCGGCCCACGGCCATCGATGCTTGAAGAAATAGATGGGCTGCATGATGCTGAAACCAACTGCACACGAGTGCTGGTAAACCGCTTAGAGACTGTCCAGCTAAGCGGTGCGAGTCGGACCCCCCATGCTTATAAACCCTATTGATTTCATAGGGCGACAGGGCTTGAGAGGTCATTTCATCTCAATGTTGGCCAAAAAGTCCCACAAAATTGGAAGCAACGTCTCCAAAATTACCTACAGTGTTGACGGGGGCGTTAAACCACAAATCAAACAAAAGCTCAGCTCTAGCAATGATTTATTGAGCGATATATTATTGTTTGGCGGTCAGTTGTAAAGTAGATCAAATCACGAGTGCGTAGCGCGAGTGATTTGTCTACTTACAACTGACTGACAAACAGTAATTTATCACTCAATCACGACACTAGAGCTGATCTATTTCGATTCTAACACACTAAAAGTTGATGCAAATGCTATTGATTCCTTCAGATTTTCCCTATCTTCCGCCATGGTTTAAAGAAATCCCGCCAATATAATTGACTGTATCACATGCAATTACCTGTTTTCATAACATATCTGATACAAGAAAAGGACGTTATACCATCTAACGTCAAGGTATCAATGAATGACGTCATGAAACGTTATTATCGATTGCAAAAGGATTTAGCAAAACAGCCGTACAACTGTCAATCTATTCGGCTCGCGTTACCATAGGTTGTTTATAACTGCGTCATACTGTTCAAGCATAAAAGCCAATCAGAAGTAGTTTTGTGCAAGAGCGTTCCCGATGATTATCTATAGTCCGTTTCGTTTCACGCAAGTTTTCATTGACGTTTTCCATAACATCATGGATCTCAACTCCAGCTTGTTGATTTAAGAGAAATAATCTCCACGTACCGTGTGTTATCGTGATTAACACACGGTGTTGGAGGGCAGATTGCGAAATATTAATTCACGACGGCGAAGCCGGAGTGAATTAATATTCGCATCTGCCCGACAACACCGTGTGTTAATCACGATAACACACCGGGTGCGTGGAAATTATTTCGATTCTAACATGATGCTAAACTGAAATACAGTAGTAACAAAGCGTTATCTTGGGGACTATTTTGCAGCGGATGTCGACAGAAGGAAATGTTTACATGCAACGTCACGATGAGGGTGCTAAGTCAGACAATGCTGGGCCAATAAAGAGAAACCAGTATAATCGACAGCAACCTAGCTCACAGCCAAAGGGTAATGGTATCCAAGCTAGTTCAAATTATTGTCACATTTGTCGCCGAAGAGGGCATAGCACAGAAAGATGTTGGTTCAATGGCAGAAGTGCCAGCTTGAGTGGATTTAATACCTGGTAGGATATATCTGGATGCAAAACGTGCGATCCCGAAACTGCTATACGTAACATAACTTCAAACAATATATTTAATCACCTTTCACAGGATGACGGCTTTGAACAGTCCCATAATAATCCTAATCAGGCTGTGACTCCTGCAAATCAACATCATGCAGCGGATTCCTCAGAAATTACTGACTTGCATAATTTGAATCTAGCTGGAATTCTCGATAATAGTATTAATGCCAACAACCTGGGTGTATCGCCTGAATCTGAACTTGACGGAGCTTTAGACTTATCTTTTTCTACAAAGGGCCTTCATATTTGTAATTTAAACGTCAGGCATCTTCTTCCAAAATTAGATGAATTGAGGATCACAATGGCCAAAGACAAATGTCCAGATATACTGGGCGTATGCGAAACGTTCCTGTCAAGTTCAGTTTCGGACGATCAGCTGGCTATTGACGGATATAACCTACTCAGAAAAGATAGGTCTAATGTGCAGGATAAGAGTGGAGGGGGTGTAGGCCTGTACTACCGCAACTCTTTTAACTGTAAGAGGAGAGATGAAATTGAAATTTCTAACATTGAAACGCTTTGGGCTGATTTAGCATTCCCAAACTCCAAGCCATTTCTTATTTGTACTGCCTACCGCCCTCCTAACTCACCATCAGACTGGATCGATGTATTTGAGGATGAGTTATCGATAGCGCAAACTACTGGTCTTGAAGTGATCATTATGGGCGACTTCAATATTGATTTGCAATCAAATCCTAACAGAAAGTGGCAAAACCTAATGCAATTATTCGATTTATCCCAACTTATTGATAAACCTACTAGAGTCACAGAGACTATATCCACCATAATCGATCACATTTATACATCAAATCCAAACATCATAATCGAATGCTTTGTTTCTTCTTACGCTATAAGCGACCACTTTCCAGTGTGCATTACAAGAAAAATAAATAATAGAATTGCCAAGTCCGAACACATCACAGCATCATATCGTTGCTTTAAACAGTTTAACGAAAATTCATTTATAAACGACCTATCGAGTGATTTGAATAATTTCACCCTTGACTCATCTAATATAAACAATGACATCTTGACATGGTACAACATAGTCCTAAAAAATCTAGATAAACATGCCCCCATCAAAGTTAAAAGGGTGAAAACCAAACGATTACCTGATTGGCACAATGACGACATAGAAGCAACGCGAAAACAAAGAGATCTTTGCAAACGAAGAAAACTTTGGGCAGACTATAAAAAGTATAGAAATAAAACTAAGTACCTTATTCGTAAAGCAAAGCGCGAACATTTTTCAAAATCTGTTATAGATTCAAAAGACACACGCACGATCTGGAAACACCTTCGTAAAGCAAACAATAAGGATAATACCACAAATAACCGCTTACCTGACGAGATAATCATCGATGGATGTCAGTATACATCTTCAGAGGATATTGCAACACACATGAACAAGTATTTTACTTCAATCGCGGATCATCTCAACGATAACGGTAATGATGCCTTATCTTTGGATCTAAATGAACTCAAAAATTTTGTAAATGAAAAAGTACCAAACGATGTTTTCTTTAGAATCCCATATATTACGCCTGAACAGGTTTCATCGTTTATCACAGCACTTGATTCGTCCAAGGCTACAGGATTAGATGGTTTTGGGCCAAGGATAATCAAATCAGTCGGGCAGGTATTATCTCCAAGTATCGCTGCACTTATAAATAAAAGCTTGCAAACTGGGGTATTTCCAGACCAACTAAAATGTGCCAAAGTATTCCCCATACACAAAAGTGGTAGCAAAGTTGATCCTGGAAATTACAGACCTATTTCCATACTACCAACAATATCTAAAATTTTTGAGCGACATGTAAACAAACATTTAATGGCATATCTTAATAAATATAGTTTAATTCATGAAAGTCAGTCAGGTTTTCGACAACGTCATAGCTGTCAAACAGCACTCGTTAAACTAATAGACCAATGGATGGCCAATGTTGACAAGGGAGATATAGTCGGAGCTCTTTTTCTCGACTTCAGAAAAGCGTTCGATTTGGTCGACCACAATATATTAATTAATAAGCTTTCCTTATATAGATTCAATAATTTGTCTCTTCTGTGGTTTATTTCCTATCTTGAATCGCGCCAACAAGCCATCGATAGTGGATCAGGACTATCAACCTTCTCCACTATTCGGACTGGGGTTCCTCAAGGGTCAATCTTAGGACCGACCCTTTTTTTTGTTATTCATTAACGATTTGCCCCTTCTATTAAAGTATTGCTGTTCTGACCTGTTTGCAGATGATGCGACGTTCCATACAAGTAGTCCTGATATTGACATTATAAACACCGAGGTACAAACTGACCTGGGTAGAGCCAAGAAATGGGGTAAACAAAATAAAATGATTATACATTGTGTTAAAACCACTTATATGTTACTGGGAGCAAGACATCGCCTCGATGATACTTGTAAATTAACTTTATACATTGAAGATAATGAAATTGAAAGGGTTACTAAACAGAAACTACTAGGCGTTTTCATTGACGAGAACCTTTCATGGACACCTCATATAGACTACATATGCTCTGTAATATCAACCAAAATATCCCTTCTTAAACAATTAGCTGATTATGTCCCACAGAATATCCAGAAAATTTTCTACCAAAGCTATATATTGCCCCTGTTTGATTATGGGTGTAACACATGGGGAACAACAGCTAGTGCCAATATTAAAAGACTTTTAAAATTACAGAAACGAGCTGCCCGTATTATTTTACAAGCAGAGTTCAGAACACCATCTGCCCCAATGTTCCATGAGCTGGGTTGGCTCTCTATTCCAAAAAGACTTAATTATAACAAAGCTATATTCACGTACAAAGCACTTAATAACATGACGCCAGCATACATTACCAACTTACTTAAACCAATGTCATTCGCCCATAATCGTGCATTGAGATCATCGTCCAACGGCCTCCTATCCGTTCCAAGATCAAGAACTGCGCTATACGATCGCTCATTCTCGCACTCAGCCTCCAGATTATGGAACTCATTACCGACATCGCTAAGGACAAAAACATCCCTAAATGAATTTAAAACATCCTTAAAGCAGCATCTCTAGTATTTTATGTAACTTCTCTTAACTTAAGAAAACATTATGTGTGCAATACTTAATTTAACGGTGCTGATTACATGTAGAATGATTGTAAATTAGTTGTTCTTAACATGTTTTAATGTTCCTCCACGCATTTTAACATTTTTACTGATATTATTTAAAATATCAATTTTAGGTAAGAGTTCGCAGCTCAATGTATTTTATTATCACATTGCAAATATAGCTACTAATTAATTTCCGTCCAATTGCATCCTGTTCAAAAGAAAAGACAGTTCTTACCACTATACCACATGTGTATATTCTATGTAAAATGTGTATATAATGTTTTTGTTTTATGTTTTTAATGTTTAGTTTGCATGTTTTATTATAGAGGGCCACTTGGTAGAATGGCTGTCTTAGCTAAAAGTGTTACCCTCTTAAAACATTGTATAAATAAAAATAAAATAAATAAAAATGACGCCAAATTGCACGCACCACGTTGACGACGTGAATTATCGCATATTTGCAAACGCTGACGTTTCCACTGGGTTCAATGGGAAAAACGTTAACGTCATGTTAGAATGATTGATAGATTTAAGGATTAACGTCCCCGTCAAAACTATTTATGTCATTTTGGGGACACTGCTTCCAAATATGTGAGACTTTTACCCGACACTGAAATGAAATGACAACCCAAGCCCTGTCGCCCAGTCAAACCAACATGCATTGGATTAAATGCATTGTATTCCATTTGGTTTCTCTGATGGGAGCTGTGGGTTAATTGTATCGATTCCTGATCATTGCATCCACTTTAATTTTTATATGCATTGGACGGTCTGGCCTGGGCAGGCTTGGTCCTTCAAAGCGGTTTACCAGTATTCATGTGTGGCCAGTTTCAGCTCTGCGTAGCAGCATCATGCAGCCCATTTTTTCTCCAAGCCCCGATGGGCAGGCCGGACTGTCGCTTGTTGTCACCCAGTATTATTGACATTCGCGGAAGGGGGAATTAGACGTTGAATTTCTCCGCGGACAGAAAACTCAATCTGCTATTTGGAGTATACGGTATTTCATACGCAAATTTTGTTTGATTTTAGATTAATCGTCCCCGTCAACACTATGTAGGTCATTCTGAGCGTTGCTTCCAATTTTGTGCGTCTTTTACCCAACATTGAAATGGAATGACATCTCAAGACCTGCCACCCGATGAAACAAAGGGGGTGTACATGCATGGACAGTCCAACTCGCATCACTTTGCCTGGACAGGCTTAGATTCTCTAAGCTGTTCCAGTACTCGTATGCGGTCGGTTTCAGCTCTGCGTGGAAGCATCATGCAGCTCATCTATTTCATTAAGCCCGGTGCCCCCACCCCCTTCCGCAAATATTGTTGGTGGGGCCAGCAAAACAGATACTGTTTTTTTTTTTTTTTTCAGGAGGCCGTGCATGCATTTGACAATAATGGAAATATGCGTTTAAATCCAGAGGACCTGGTTAAAATAGACAACTGTGCTATACACCGTTCGTTTTGAGGTTTAACGTCCCCTTCAACACTGTGTAGGTCATTTTGGAGACGTGACTGCCAATTTCTTGGGACTTTTCCGAGCCGGACAGATTACGGTTGTAATGTTGGAGCAAGCAGGAAATGAATACGTGTTCACGCCTGTTTTCGCGCCAACATCAAACCCTGTGGAATTGTGTTTTCAGTACATCAAAAATCTTCTTCACACAAGCGAGCTTCGAGCTGTAGTGAAAGACAATCTTCAGCTCTGGTAAACCGAGTTACATCTTCAGATTGTGCTGGATAGCAGATATAAACAGTGACACTATGCCCAAGTGATTAACTGGGCCTTCCTGGCTTGATGGGAAAGGGCGCTGACTCTTAATCTTTGGGTCTCTAACGCTGTGATTCGAGCCCGGCTCTGATTAAGGATCGCCCCGATATGTAAATTGATTTTAAAAGGTCCGTAAAAGCAGCACAAAAATATCCAAGAGGAAATGGTTAAAAATGTAGCATGCATTTTAGCTGGATTTGGTCCATTTAGATATTTTAGCTCACAATGTTCTCATTTTGGCTTCCCATCTATTTTGCTTTTCATAATTTTTGGGTCTAGCAAAACATACGTATGCACATCTGTCGCACTGGATTCGGTAAAGTTATACTCATAATCGAGTAGCCAACACTTAACGGCCGGCTCGGTATCTCTGTCGGATGCGCGTCGGACTGGCGATCAGAGATTTTTATCAAGGAATATTTTTTACCGCCATTCTCTCCATTCCGCTGATTTAAGAAGAGCAGTTGTCCGTTTTTGGCAAAAAAAGTGCACTGCACTGGTTAACCGCATACGTATAATCCAGAGAGAGAGAATATTCTTTTGCATCTCTTGTTTGTTTGTTTGGTTTGAGGTTTAACGTCCCCGTCAACACTATTTAGGTCATTTTTGAGACATTGCTTCCAATTTTGTGGGACTTTTACCCGACATTGCGATGAAAAGACATCTCAATCTCTGTCGTCCAATGAAACCAAGAGGGTTTATAAGGGTGGACGGGCCGACTCGCAGCAATTTTCCTGGGCAGGTTTAGACATTCTTAGCGGATTACCAGTACTCATGTGCGGTGGGTATCGGCTCTGTGTGAAAGCATCATGCAGCCAAATCTATTTCTCCAAGCCCCGATGGGCGGGGGTAGTTGCATCTCTTTACTTGGTTTTAAATATTAAAGAAAGACCTACCTTGGCAGGAGCTGGCGAGGTACTCTCCGTTACTTTGATATTCTCATTGAATCAGTGCTCCCACAAGATTAAGTTGCTAGTCTCGCAAATTTGTGATAGTTATGTTCTGTAAGTTCTATGTACTAGTTTTCCAAATCCAGGAAAGAAACTCGCAGAACCTGAAACTTACTTAAAGAGGCATTTCCTCCTGCAAAAAGTTGCAAAATTCCGTATACGTCCTGCTGTATAAATTTCCATTGACGCTTCATTGAAGGAGCAACGGGTGTCCCCAGTCAACTCCGTGTGGACCTTAATGTCAACGAGATCTTCTGGGACCATTTTAGATGCCATCACTGATAACAGACGCCTAGCGAGATGTGATTTAAAGAAATATTCCGCGCATGTGTCCGTGTAGAGGCCCAAAAGACACTTTTATATGGACTCATGGGTACGGCGGATATATCGAAACACTCGCTATATGTAAACTAGGCCTGTGATTTGTTAACAAAAGGTCAGAAACCAATTTAAGCAACTGACCAGTATTCTGATTCGAGTGTAGTTCCTGCCATATGTTAATTAGAACTAAACGTAAGAAAATAACTGATAAAATTTCAAGTGTTCCACCATGTTTTATTGAAGGACCTATTAACACATAATCATAATTGATATGTTGTTGCAAGATGAAACGTAGGCCATAAAGATTATCATGTTATGATCTCGAAATGGTCAATGAAACTGTGTAACTACTATGCAATCTAACCAAGGCAGCAATTTGCCTTAGATTTGCTCCTAACAATAACAGAATGTGGAATTTCAAGAGAGCCGCCTAGTCTTCGTCTTGTGAGTGTGAACTAGTTCGCCATACTTCTAGTTAAGGTACCTGAAGCTTCCAGCTTACTTTGACCAAACAATGGACTTAGGACTACTTATGGTTCGTCAAAATCTCGGTGTCAGTGACGGAGAATCTGATTCTCCTCTACGCTCAATGCCATGACAAAAGATAGCGTCTAAGACTACTAATGCTGTCCGTCATACATACCGTCTTCTTAATAGCCAGACAGAAGCCTCCGTGGTGCAGTGGTTATGCTACTCGCCTTGTAAACTCGGGATCGCAGGATCGATCCCGGGCTTCTCCAGACTTTCGGATGAGTCTTTAAAGCGCTGCCCCCGTCTCCGTATGACCGTAGCTGTTTGTGAGATGTTAAACTCAAACACTCACTCTTTAAGCAAGACACAGAGTGCTCATTCGTTGATTGTCTTGTCTCGACAGAAGACTATCTGGCAAGGCCACCGACTGAGAGAGAGAGAGAGAGAGAGAGAGAGAGAGAGAGAGAGAGAGAGAGAGAGAGAGAGAGAGAGAGAGAGAGAGAGAGAGAGAGAGAGAGTCATTAGAACACTTGCTAAGATTTTCAACTTCGGTTTGTATGGCTCTTTCACCCGGATGCGTGGCAACAGTGTATGACAAAATTAATCTCAAAACTTTTCTGAATGGTACTTAATCAACATACTGATGAAATATCAAAGCATTGAATACAGGTGGGTCGATTGTCTCTGAGTGTAGGCTGGGAAAATAGTCCTGGACTTAAAATGTTATGTTTAACACTTAAATTCAGGTTTTTAAGCAAAAAGTGTAGACCCTGATCAGTAGCTGCGTTTTGCGTCGTCTGATCCCCAATTCCTGCACTGTGAGCAAAGAGTCCAAACCCTGACAAGACGTCGCGTTCTGTGGCGTCTGAGTTGGGTCTACGACATTTGTCAAGCCCGACCCATGGTTCCAGTCCAGATTCTATAGATAACCTACTGCGATCAAATTAACGCTACTATTTTCTATAAATAAGGTATATGGGTTTCATACAAATCAGTGACAGTCACATGGACTTCAGCACTGAAGCGTTTTTTATGCATAGTAACTTTGGGTCGATTGACAAACAATCGACCCATAAAGTTGTTGGTGCTTGAAAGGTCCATGTCTGATTATAGCCTGCGCATAATGTTGATCTTGTCAGAGCTTTTGATGCTCGTGTATATCAACAGGGAGCTTTTGTGGTTTCTGTCCATGGCTATCAACGTTTAGCGTTAAAGCTGGCGGTAGCTGATAAAACATAAATTGACACATTAAACGCCATTTTCAGATTTAAACTTCATATACTTTAGCCCCGCCCATCGGGGCTTGGAGAAATAGATTGAGCTGCATAATCTGAAACCGACCGTAAACTGCTGAGCATTCCTAATGATCGCTCTCGTCGGGTTTATGAAACAGACTATAATGACTGTTGTAAATTTCCGTTCAAAAATACCCTCATTCACACACGGCTCACGTCACAATTTGACATATCAAGTTTGCACTAGGATCGATCGATTTGCTAAATCTTTCTGCAATGCGTAGTATTAAAAGGCGGCTCTTCGCGGCGCACTCTTCCGCCCAGTGATTTATCAGGTCTGAGAGTTTAGCTATTTTTAAAGACTGTCCATAGAAATGAAGACAGTCTTTAAATTTATGGACTCACGTGTCTCTAAAAAGCAATGCAAATCGTAAGAATTTCCAAAAATTCGAAAATCGCAGAACATGTGTTACGCATACTTCTTTATTACATGATAATCTGCGCGTAGTTGAAAACTGAGTATGATCCGTTGTCTTGTTGATTAATAATTCAAGAATTTAAATAATTGACTCTGTGTAGTTCAGGTTTTCTCCCTTACACTATAAACAATGAAATATGTCACCTGATGCGTGGCAAACGTGTTGTAAAATACCACAGGCACTTGGCCCGTTGATTTCTCCGAAAAAAATGTCAAAATATTAGTAAAAAAAAAATCCAGATTTTTTCATGCTGGTATAGAAAGCTAGACAAGGTTCTCAACAAACCAGTGTCATTTTCTCGGTACATATAAAATGGCAATTGGCACAGGCACATTTTTGACATCGGAAGGTATATTTTGTATTAACTTCAACCTAAGACATGCAGAATTTCATTAAAATAATGCAGAACTCCTGGTTAAAGCCCCATAGTGATCTAAACGTCAAGTTACCCCGGATAAACCTTAGTAGGACAACTAACTGTCACACCCACTCAATGGTTTTCACTGTTTCCCAGCGATTTCCGCAGGAAATCCGATAATGTCAGCACAAAAGCCAACATCCTTATAAATAGCAATGAAGATGCTCTCACCTAATGAAAACATTTTCTCCAGATAACTGGTATTACCAGCCATTTTCATCTTTTTGTGTGTGAGCAGGCATTTCTCAATGTAGCATTGTTTTCATTCTGTATCTTGAAGATAATGTTATCTGCGCGCTGATTGGTCGAAATTTGGGAACTCCAGTAATTTCGACCAATCAGCGCTCGGATTACATCAGCTGCAAAATATAGGATGAAAACAATATTACAACAAGAAATGCTTGCTCGCAAACAAAAAAAAAGCGAAAATTGCTGGTATTAACGGTAAAATGGCGAAAACTTTTGCATTAGATTAGAGCATATTCATTGGTATTTATAGGTGGGTTGGCTTTTGTACTGACATTGTCGGATTTCAACAGGAAATCGCAGGGAAACGGTGAAAAACCATGGAGTTGGTGTGACAGTTAGTTGTCCTACTAAAGTCTATCCGGGGTAATTTGACGTGTAGATCACAATGGGGCTTGATTCAGGTGTTCTGCATTATTTTGTTGAAATTCTGCGTGCCTTAGGTTAAACTTCATACAAAATGTACCTTCCTGTGTCAGAAAATGTGCCTGTGCCAATTGTCATTATACCCCCGGCATACGAAGTATGCCATGGGGGTATATAGTTTTTGTCTTTTCCGTCTGTCTGTCCGTAAACAATTATTTTGTGTCAAAGATATCTCAGGAACTGCTTCACATAGAAACTTGAAATTTTGCACACATGATCAGTATGACTACTTGTATTGTGGGAAAGAAAATAAGGGCCAAGGGGTCAGGCCTTTTAGAGTTATTTCCCTTTGTAGTTCTTGCTGTTTAATAGTGTATATTTTTATCTTGTGTCAAAGATTTGTCAATAGCTACTGTACATAGAAACTTGAAATTTTGCAAACATGATCAGTATGACTAGTTGTATTGTGGGAAAGAAAATAAGGACCAAGGGGTCAGGCCTTTTAGAGTTATTTCCCTTTGTAGTTCTTGTTAACAATTATTTTGTGTCAAAGATATCTCAGGAACTGCTTCACATAGAAACTTGAAATTTTGCACACATGATCAGTATGACTACTTGTATTGTGGGAAAGAAAGTAAGGGCCAAGGGGTCAGGCCTTTTAGAGTTATTTCCCTTTGTAGTTCTTGCTGTTTAATAGTGTATATTTTTATCTTGTGTCAAAGATTTCTCAATAACTACTGTACATAGAAACTTGAAATTTTGCAAACATGATCAGTATGACTAGTTGTATTGTGGGAAAGAAAATAAGGGCCAAGGGGTCAGGCCTTTTAGAGTTATTTACCTTTGTATTTCTTGTAAACAATTATTTTGTGTCAAAGATATCTCAGGAACTGCTTCACATAGAAACTTGAAATTTTGCACACATGATCAGTATGACTACTTGTATTGTGGGAAAGAAAGTAAGGGCCAATGGGTCAGGCCTTTTAGAGTTATTTCCCTTTGTAGTTCTTGCTGTTTAATAGTGTATATTTTTATTTTGTGTCAAAGATTTCTCAATAACTACTGTACATAGAAGCTTGAAATTTTGCAAACATGATCAGTATGACTAGTTGTATTGTGGGAAAGAAAATAAGGGCCAAAGGGTCAGGCCTTTTAGAGTTATTTCCCTTTGTAGTTCTTGCTGTAGTGTATATTTTTAATATTTTGTGTCAAAGATTTCTCAATAACTACTGTACATTGAGACTTAAAATTTGGTAGCAACAACCAGTATGACTACTTGTATTGTGGGAAAGAAAAAAGGGGCCAAGGGACCAGGACCAGGGCTCTTGGAGTTATTTCCCTTTCTAATTCTTGCTATTTTAAAATGTAATTTTCCACATAACTTCTGTACCAGTCTCAATATTTTCTTGTAGTGTATATTTTTATTTTGTGTCAAAGATTTCTCAATAACTACTATACATAGAAACTTGAAATTTTGCAAACATGATCAGTATTACTAGTTGTATTGTGGGAAAGAAAATAAGGGCCAAGGGGTCAGGCCTTTTAGAGTTATTTCCCTTTGTAGTTCTTGCTGTTTAATACTGTATATTTTTATTATTTTGTGTCAAAGATTTCTCAATAACTACTGTACATAGAGACTTAAAATTTGGTAGCAACAACCAGTATGACTACTTGTATGGAATGTGGCCTGTATATGCAAAGAACCTTTTGCTATTGCCATTTTCAACTCAGGCGATGGCACTGGCCGGGGGTATACGTGCCCCACTGGGCACTTTGTCTAGTTTAATGTGTACCGAGAAAATGGTGCTGGTTTGTTGTGAACCTTGTCTAGCTTTCTATAGACGGGTCCAATGTTTTGACACGTGACCTTGTTTACTTGTCACTGCGCATGCGCAAAACTACTTTTACCTTTGATAACGATCTTTCGTGGTTGGCAGAAAGCTGCTGGTTCCATATAAACACATTGTAAATAGGTTTAATATTACGGGCATATTTTAGTTAACTGTTACAGAAAATCGATCGAATTACACTTTAAATGAGTAGATAAATATATTCTAGACTTCATTCCTGCATCTTGCGCATTTTAGTCATTCGTTTCGCGCATTTTTATTACAAATAATTCAGACCATCCCGCCTCGTTACTTGCCTAAGTTTAACAGGTAATTATCATCAAGACATCCTCAAATATTCTAGAAACCAATAATTACTAGCTAAGACATGTCTATTTTAAAAGTTTAAAGGTCAATTTTGTCGTTTCGATCCCAAACAAAACACAAGTTTACAGAAAATAGCATCGCATTTACAATGGCGACAAACGGCCAAAGACGTTTTTGCCCACCACCGGTGAGTCCCGGCAAAAAGTATTATTGAGTGATGACGTAGTGTTTGGATGTGTCTATACCAGAATGATTTTTTTTTTACTCATATTTTGACTTTAAGCACATTCCACATGTTTTTCGGACAAATCAACGGGCCAAGCGCCTGTGTAAAATACATGAAGGGAGAAAACCTAAACAAGAATCTCTTCCGTGGACGTTTTATATAAATACTCGAAAAGTAGACAACAGTTCGAGAAAAAATTTTCTGTGTATGCAATTCATCATGTAACGGATAAGCTTATATAATACACATTCTGCGATTTTTGAATTTTTGAAAATTCTTACGATTTGCATTGCTTTCTAGAGACACGTGAGTCCATAAATTTAAAGACTGTCTTTATTTTTATGGACAGTCTTTAAAACTAGCTAAACTCTCAGACCTGATTTATCACTCAATGTATCACCAGATTTATCCAGTGGCTATATAGGCGACCAGTGTTATAATTGCAGATACACTGGACGTCCCAGCGACAATAGTATAATTTTATTAATCAAGTCATTTTGTGTTGGCCCAATTACGGGTCCGAGGTCTGCTGTATTGGCCCGAGGGGGCCAATACAGCAGACCTCGGCCCCGTAACTTGGCCAATACGAAATTACTTGATTAATGACAATTTTATAAATTGAAACCATTACAAACATTATTATTGATTTTGACCTGTGTTAATTGGAAAGACCTCTGAACAATACAGGATTAATTAGTCAGGTCAGTTAATAATATGCGTCTATAAATAACCGTTATCTGGATTTCGTACACGCTAGCGATAGTCACGAGGACAATTGCAGGTAGCTTCTTAATCATTTGGTAACATAATGTCGATCGACCCAAAAAGCGCACGCCCGTTGTCGGGGTAGGCACATACCAACTTGCACAGCTGCACCGAGTAGCATAGCATGAGTATGTAGAAACTAGAAGAATTATACTCTAGACAAGCAGCGATCATTAAGGTGTTGATCAGACTGTGCGAATGCGCAAGTTGAACTGCACCTTTGTATTTTTTTTTATATTTCTGCTCAAAACATAGATTGTGGGAAACCGTTAAGTCGCCTCAGCAAGGAAACAATACTGTTTAACATCCATGCTACACAAATGGCCACGGCACCCGACCCGTGATCGGGGCTTAAAGAAATAGACAGGCTACACGATGCTTCCACGCAGAGCTGAAAAACCGCTTAGAGGATTTAAAAGCCTACCCAGGCAAAGCGGTGCAAGTCGGACCGTCCATGCTTATAAACTCTGTTGATTTCATTTGGCGACAGGGATTGAGATGTCATTGGCATTGGAAGCAAAGTCTCAAAAATAACCTATACAGCGTTGGCGGGGACGTTAAAGGTGCATTATTGAGCTATCTGGAAAAAATGCTTCCAAAAATAAAATACATATAGCCGGTATTTTTCTTTAAAACAATACAAATGAATGCATTTTATGCAAAAATGCGAACAATTATGATGACAGGTAAACAAGTTTGAGAGGAATTCCCTAACTAGGCTTCGCACACTAGTTAGATCTATTTTTAGTTCGTGACAAAAATAGAATCCCCATATATAACGTTATGCGACGTTCATTTTTGGCCTTGTTTGCTTAGGCCATGCCTGAATCGGAAAAAATATGACGCTGAATACCATGCCATAAGTAACGACACTCAGAGACGATACTGTCGCCATGTATGTGTAAAGTGACAGGTTTATTTTTAGAACAGAAATTCCGAACACATGTTCAGAGCGAAGGGTAAACACGAATGAAAACGATCATTTTCACAAAGTTCTGAAGCTGTATTTGGCTCCAAAAGTGTACACATGACAAAGGAGTATGCCTTGAAGATAAAAACCAGAAAAAAAAATTTGAGACCCGGTAGCTCAACAATGCACCTTTAAACCTCAAATGAAACAAACAAATACACAAATGGCCAACATAATTAAGTTGTTTTAGGTGACATAATACTGCAATTAGGGACTGGATGACAATCCTGTTTTCTTTATGCACATGTTCAATGCATATTTATGCAATAAGGGGCTGGATCAGAATCGTGTTTGTTTGGGTAGCAGAACACGGTTTCCAGCCTGTGCACATGATAAGTAAGGGTAGGGATCAAATTCAGTGTCTAAATACTGTTTGGCAATTATGAAAGCAATATCTTGAATTCAGTGTATTGTTTTTTGTGTCATAGTGGAGAAATATGAATTAATTCATGGTCACATGACCTGGATATCAAGGGATGGAACTGAAATACGAAACTACTACTGTGGGAAATTTATCGTTACGCTTCCTGTTCCATACTGTGTGTTGACTGCATTTGGTTATTGCCAAAAAGTAAACGGCTGGCAGGGGTCAATTTCTAGCCCCCTTTCATGTTTGGTAGGTGTACAGTAGAGCTGAATGCTGACAGTTGTCCTTGCAAATGCAGTGTGCTGCCGGGACTCCCTTGAAAACAGCAGAAAATGGTAAAAGTAGCAGCAAAAGTGGGTGGGGTAGTATTTGTTTACGTAGACACTACATTGGCTGTACTGGGTACAAGCTGTGGCAAGTCACAATGCAGAGATAACACAAAAGAGAAAGGTTGCAAAGTGTACTATTTATTACGGCTCGCTGCGCGCCCGAGTCTCGCCGACAGCTGCTTTCTGTACGCACATGTCCAATGCATGTCTGAAGTCTGTGAATTGTTGAGTAATAAATCACAGTTTGGAAATCAGTTGTAAAGTCTATCAAATCACGAGCGCGAAAGCTTTATCTGCTTTTAACTGACAGACAAACTGTGCTTTGTTACTCAACAATTCAAACACGATTCGATTCTAACTCATTTAAGGGAAATGGGAACACCTTCAGAGGTAAAAGTAGTTTCGTCCCCCCCCCCCCCCCCCCACCACCCCCTGTGAGCTCTTAAAGGAAAGAATTTGCTCTACTGAGGAGAAAATTCTTTCCTTTAAGAGTAGACCTCTTTTTCAGTGGAGCTTATAGAAAAGTGCACAGGAAGTCCCGAAAGTTGTCTCCCTTTGAAAATGGCCGAAAATCTGCCAGGTGTTCCCATTCCCCTTAAAATCGGCAATAATGTTGTTGTGTCCTTCAAATTCTCCCAACCTTTTGCCATTGTTAGAAGAAATCCCGCAAATTTATTGACAGGCATTTACGTTTCCGATGCGAGAAAATGACGTTTCACCGTATAACGTCAAAGAATTCACGAGTGACGTCATGAAACGGCGGCCTTTTACTTCACGCTTATCCGCCCTGTGATTTATCGCATCTTACCATTATTGCCTATATATGCGCGCGCTATGTTAGAATCGGAGCAGCGTTACAACAAAATTACATGGACATAACTATTGAGTCTAACACAGAACGCCTATATAGGCTGTGAATTATTCTGCAATAAATCACAGGGAAGAAGAGCGTGACGCGAATAGCCGCCATTTTATCACATCACTCCTAGAATCTTTGACGTTAGACGAAATGTATATTTTACAGTCAATAATCTTGGCGTGAATTCTGCTAATAATGGCGAAAGGTTAGCAACATTTTTTGCCGATTTTCAGGGTGTTAGAATCGAAACAGATCAGCTCAATAGTATGTGAATTGTTGATTAATAAATCACAGTTTGTCAGTCAGTTGTAAATAGACAAATCATTCGCGCTATGCGCTCGTGATTTGATATTCTATACAACTGACCTACAAACTGTGATTTATTTCTCCACAAATCACAGTTACAGCTGATCTGTTTCTTAAATAAGAAGTATGTTTTGCTTACTGTAATCTCACATTCACTGAGACTGCTTTCAAAATGGCATCCACCCGGATTTTGCTTCAAACAGCTTTTTATATCACTTCGCTGACTGAAACTAGTTTTCATGGGCTGTAACAAGTCAGTTGTACCAAACTTCAGACGCATCATGATCCCACAAGTCTATCAAACTGCATAAAATATATGCTGTTCATTCTTTCTCCAATTGTAAATATGGGATTTATAAACAGAGAGATATAAAACAAATGCGATAAAGAAACGAGTGCGAAGACCGAGTTCCATTTCTTTATCGGTTGTTTAAAATAGGAGAATGGATAAATTCTAAATAATGCTCTTTTCTTGGCTCTAAGATTAACATTTCTTCAGACCCACAATCATAGTAGTTCGCCTGTCATTATTGACAATGACCAATCTAAATCACATGCGAGAAATGCTAATGTTTGTGTGTTCTACGATGGCTGATGAGACCAATGCTAGCTCTGAAATGTCTGTTGCAGATAGAGCAACGGAGGTTAGAGAAAAACAGCTTTGTTGGTAATGCCCTAGCTCTGGCTGTGGGCTGTGCACGTTTCTGTGCGGCTTCGCTGATTCTTTTTACCTCATGTTCATTAGCACTCCTCTGATGAGGCCTCGCCACCTTGCTCGGTCCTGTGCAATTTGTTCCCACAGTTATACACGTTGTTAGAAAGCCGATGGTATCAATGCTTTTGTTAACCCCACTTTAAATAAAGAAAAGTAGTGTTTATCCGGGTACTTTGTTAGATTTGAGGTTGAACGTCCCCGTCAACACTGTAAAGGTAATTTTGGAGACGTTGCTTCCAATTTTGTGGGACTTGTACCCGACATTGAGATGAAATGACATCTCAAGCCCTGTCGCCCAATGCAACCAATAGGGTTTATTAGCATGGACGGTCCGCCTCGCACCGCGGTTCCTGGACAGGCTTAGATCCTCTAAGTGGTTTACCAGTACTAGTGTGCGGGCCGGATTCAGCTCTGCGTGGAAGCATCATGCAGCCCATATATGTCTCCAAGCCCCTACTGGCGGGGCCGAATATCCGGGTACATGCACACAAAATTATCTCACATGTCCGCAGTCTTGGATAGTCAAAAAAGAGTACAACAATGGAACACTTTTAATAGTTTTTATATTTATCCGTATATTATTTTTTTTTCTTAAGTTTTAGATTGTTTTATAAAAAGACATTAACGTATACATACACTAATATAAATATCAAATGGTCCAGCCTGGGTGAAGAGGAGTATAGTGAATTCGGATTGACCATGAAAACTTAGGTATCTCCATTACGAGAACACGCCTATATAATTTTTACCCCCTCATACCCCACTTTTATATAGTAAAACTGGGGTTTAAGGGGGCATACATTATTTTTCTTATTTCTGCTCAAAAACATGGATTGTGGGTACTCGATAGAACCGCCTCGTCGAGGCGGTTCTATCGTGTCCCCACAAGCTATGTTTTGAGCAGAAATAAGAAAAATATCTCAATTTTTCATCTTAAAATTTCTACTTTTTTTTTTTTGCCCATAAATTGGCAATATATTTGTATAGGCGTGTTTTCGTAATGCAGCAGTTATTTGAAGAATGAGACATAACAGTGCGCGTCTTTAACCCTTATCCTGTTGTTCACCACAACCCCTACCATTCCAAACAATGTAGATCCAGATCAGATGGCTTCTCGGGCCATATTCCATGCCATTTTCACAAGGAAGACAACTATTGTTCGAGTGTGTTGAGGTTTTACGTCTCCGTAAACACTATTTAGGTAAGTTTAGATCAGATTGGAAAAATGCAGTTTGGAGATGTTGCTTCCAATTTGTGGGAATTCTATCCGACAATGAGATGAAATGATACGCCCAAACAAACCGCTAGGATTTATATGCAGGTCGGTCCGATGCGCATAACTTTGCCTGGGCAGGCTTAGACCTACTAAGCGGTTTACCGGTACTCGTATTCGATCGGTTTCAGCTTTGCACGAGAGCACCATGCACCCTATCTATTTCTTGTACTTCCACATTTGCGTACTAGACTTGCCCAAGTCCCTACATTTACATTTTTTATTTTTAAATGAAAGTCCCTTTA
Source organism: Lucinisca nassula (assembly GCA_963580285.1). Classification (NCBI taxonomy): domain Eukaryota; kingdom Metazoa; phylum Mollusca; class Bivalvia; order Lucinida; family Lucinidae; genus Lucinisca; species Lucinisca nassula. The sequence continues at coordinate 81,239,835 of OY757021.1, read as the reverse complement.
AACAAAAAAAATATGTAAAAGTCTCTTTAGTCTTCATCTCTGAATGTTAATTTCACAATTTTCATAAAAAGACTGTATTGCTATTTCCTTTACATGTATTTATTCATTTATTTTATTTATTTATTTATTTATTTATTTTTTTTTTTTTTTGGTAAACAATTATTTCTACAATGGACACCTACTTGGGCAAGTCTAATTTGCGTACATCCAGCGTCTCTAATCTCACATTCCCTATGGAATGATGGTATACTGACTATACTTCCGTTGGAAAGAATGTGCTCCTGAGGAGCCTCCTGAGAAGCAAATTCTTTCCTTTAATATTAGACTACTAAAGAAACAAAATGTTCTTTTTTGAAAAAAAAAATAAATAAATAAAGCTGCATCCCCTGAAAAGGCAGTCAATCCTCTACGCGTTTGCACACATGCACTAAAAGGACCACCGATCAGAACACCATCTCATTACGATAACACACCCGTGTGACGTAGTGCCTGCTTTCATTTCTCCAAAATGGCTCATTTTGTTATTTTCCTTATTATACTCTGACATAGGTTATGCGTGCTCGTTAGAACCGCCTCATTGAGGCGGTTCTAACGAGTGGGTAACGAGTACCCACAACCTATGCTTTGGAGCGATTTAGAGGGGCATTCATTTCACAGACTTGTTAACATGGTGTAAAGTGTCTTTTCTCACAAATCGGCTCATAATATCAAGGTAAGATAATAACCCTCAACAGGGGATCGTACATTTAACAGAGATCACGAACATTTTTTAAGAATAAACAGATGAACAAATTATTTCCATTTACAATGGTTTGCAGTGGCAAAATATTCAGTTATCACCCTTTGCATTTGGAAAATATGCCTTCGTGAGAAATTTCTGTCCGGCATGGCTATAAAAATGACAATACGGACATACATTTTATTCCATCTTTTTTTTCTTCTTCTTCTTCTTCTTCTTCTTCTTCTTCTTCTTCTTCTTCTTCTACACAAGTCCCAGATTTGTTTGTTTGATTTGAGGTTTAACGTCACCGTCAACACTGTAAAGGTCATTTTGGAAACGTTGCTTCCAATTTTGTCGGACTTTTACCCGACATTGAGATGAAATGACTTCTCAAGCCCTGTCGCCCAATGAAACCAATAGGGTTTATTAGCATGGACGGTCCGCCTCACACCGCGGTTCCTGGACAGGCTTAGATCCTCTAAGCGGTTTACCAGTACTAGTGTGCGGACTGGATTCAGCTCTGCGTGGAAGCATCATGCAGCCCATATATTTCTTCAAGCCCCTATGGGCGGGGGCGATCAAGTCCCAGAAACAGCATTTTTCAGAAGAGCAAATGTGACATTTTCTTACATGTACAAATACCCCTAAAATAGTTTGTGGGTGCTCGTTAGGACCGCCTCACTTAAGCCGGGTTCTAACGAGTGTCACGATCTATATTTGCAGCAGAAATACAGTTTTTCCTCAGAAAATAGAAACCTGTCAGCAGCCGTGTCGGCTTTCATAAATCATGTGATCTAAAGATTTGCAACCGTAAACAATAATGTGAAAACGATTATGTCCGTAGTTTTTTTTTTTTTTTTTTTTTGTTTGTTTGTTTGATTTGAGGTTTAACTTCCCCTTCAACACTGAATAGATCATTTTGGAGACGTTGTTTCCAATTTTGTGGGACTTTACCCGACATTAAGATGAAACGACATCTCAAGCCCTGTCGCCCAATGAAACCAATAGGGTTTATAAGCATGGACAGTCCGACTCGCTCATTATGTCCGTAGTATAAATGGCGATTTGGTATTCAGAAACTGAAAATACTTTAATCATAATATCACATTAAATAAGTTGGCGCATTTTGTAGCACAGCTTGGTCCGAGGACACCAAAATGTTAAATTGACGTGTGTGACAAGGGAAAACTCTGATCAGTCTTCCCAAGAGTCGCAAGTGGATCATGGAGTATCCAGCATTTAAACCGTGAAAGCAGTGATTTTAATCTTTGCACACAGCACATGCCGGATTATATCTTTAGTAAGCACAAATTTGTAATTACACGACGTTAACAAGTTGGTGAAATGACTACCGTTTTAAACCACACTTTATGCGGAGAAAAGTGGGGTTTACATGGATATAAGTGTACAATAGTTTCCTTATCTCTGAACAGACTTTCGGATGAGTCTTTAAACCGAGGTCCCGTCTCCGTATGACCTTAGCTGTTGGTGGGACGTAAAACTCAAAACACTCACTCACTCCTTATCTCTGATCAAAACATAGATTGCAGATACTCGTTAGAACCGCCTCAATGAGGCAGTTCTAACGAGTACCCACAATTCATATTTGCAGTAGTAATAAGAAAAACATCATAGTTTGTCATAAAAATGTAATTTTGGCAGCCATGAAAAAAAAAATAACTTTGTGACACGAGTGTGCTTTTTTAATGCATATAATAAATTAAAACATGAAACATCTACAAACATGGATCACACCAAAGTTTCTAAATGGTAAACTGCTGAATCGTCACTATGCATTGAACTTAATCCGGTATCTGAATTGGAATCATTGTCTTCGACCTTCACAGTCTGATAAGGCTTATCCGCAACACCAGCCGGGGCCCAGGAATTCGGATCTTTCCGAACAATAATATCGAAAGGATCCCTCAGATCCGAACAATCGGAATTGTCAATACTTATCCCTTCGGATAAACTAGATTCGTCCCAACAATATTTGTCCACAAGAGATTCTGTTTTAAACCTGACTTTAGTTTCATTAACAACACTTTGTTTTGCTGGCAAATAATATCCATTTTTTGGGTCACTATTGGTAGATTTTAGAATGGGTTTTCTTTCTGGCACGGTCTCTTGAAGACACTCAGGACTCGAATCCTGCACCTGGTGTTTAGGTTTTATCCTTTCTGGTAATGGCGGTGGTACATCTCTCTCTGGTAATGGGGGTGGGTTTTTGTCCGGCACAGGAAGGGGATTTTTCTGTCTCGCCCCACCGTAGCCCGAACTTTGTTGACTGTCTAAACTACTATTACTACTAGCACTATCTAATTTTGGACGTATTTCTGGCGTTTTTGATTCTACTTCCTTCAACTCTTGTTGAAGTCGTTTCATAAACTGTTCCTTAGTTCGCATTTTTTCATCGTAAAAATGTAACTCCCTTTGTACATCCTGGAATTTATACTGCTGCATAATAGCACATGACACAGCCCTATTCAGCTGCACCTGAACTTTGTTGACCTCGTCCTGTTCTTGAGATACATCCTCTGAATTACATTCCTGATAACTCTCTTGTATTTGCGATGATAAACCATCTATCTTTAGATGCTCATTCACTATCCTATCTTCAATGGCAATTACTTTATCACATAATTCCAGGTATTTTTCTAGAGTTTCAGCATCGACATTTGGAAAAACATCATCCATACTATCTTCACTATAACTCTCTAAATATGCATCTTGAACGTAATCCTCGCCATTTTGTTTAAGCCGTGAAATATGCACTTTCGATTCATACTTATCAATCAATTTATTCGTGTCATCAATTTGCTCTTTGAAATCTTTCAATTTGCGTTCCTGAGATATGACTAGTTTGACAAGCGTCTCCATTGATCTTAATCTCTCCGATGTGTTATGACAGTAGTTGTGATGACGATGATGATCACGAGAGTGTCGTTCTCGATCACGCGTTCTGTGACGGGATCTCTTTTTTCGACGAGTTAATGAAAAATCGCCGCTGTATTCCAACTCGTCGATTCGCCGCATGGATAAATGTACATTTGATTGTTCTGCACCCCATGTTCGCCAAACTTTCACGATTTTCGTTCTCCCCTGAAGAGGCCTTTCGACTTCCCGCCATTTCTCAAAAATGGCGTATTCTGATGTTCGGTGCTGAATCCCATCTTGGTAAAGAAGAGCGTAGATGACGTCATCACATGTTGTGCGCTTCGTCAAGCCCGTCACCCATTTTTGTGTACCTTTAACCCATACTGGTATCTCAAGACCGTGTTTGTTATCGGCTGCAGCCATCTAAAATGAAAAGAACATAAATAAATGGATTTATACATGTTCTGACCAATATATGCTATCTTCCGAAAACGGGACATTGGCAAACGATAGACCCAGCTCAGACGCCGCAAAGCCGGATCAGGATCTATAGGTTGCGCCAATTTAAAAAATGACCCGGAATTGGATGGGTCCCAGTATGTTACTGTGGGCGATTCTACGGATGGAGAAATAAAGCAAACGACTAACTTTACCTTCATGAACTTTTCCTGGGCATGCTTGCTCGTACCGCTTTCGCCAGAAATTGACAACTACCCTTACTGGATCAGCGGACGGGAGAGGATGGCCGTAGAAAAGATTCCATGATCAGACTGCACGAAAAAATGTTACCGATATGTATATTCGAACCAGCAGCCAGTCCTAGTTTTGCTCCCTTTCTAGAACGGTTACATTTGTAATTATTTCGCTGGAACGCTGCCACAAACGTCAGTGTCAGCCATTTCAAGATTTAAAAACAGGCAAGCCGCGTGATGTGCAAACTGTCTTTGCGCATCTCATATCAGTGATCACTCCAGTGCGCATGCGCGGTCACTGAGTTTGTCGGAAGTTTGTTCGGTGTAGGTGTGTATGGACAGCGAAGGCTAAGGCGAGACTACGCATGCGCAGTCTGCGCATGCGTAGTCTTGCCTGAGTCTTCGCTTTAAGCGTTTGCGTTAAGACTCATCATACCTTTCGTGGCCCGGATATAGCATCCACAAAATAATGTTCAAAACCTTCAAGACACTATCAAATATTTTTAAATTGGTTTTCTCTAAATAAACTGCAATGTAGTGCAAATAACAAGCTCGTTATATATATGGTGGGAACAACAGAATAATAAGATTTAAACACACCCGTTTTCTCTGTAAACACTACGACCGCAAAGTGGTCGAACCCTGTTTTATTGCAGCAAAATCAACGATTAGATAATTGCCTTTTATCTGTCCTCAAATTAAAACTACAGCTTATCCATTTTGAATTCACTCCAGAGGTACAAGTACTTGAGTATGTTGTTCCAATTATCCTATTTGTATTTTAACACATTATAGATAGGAATATAAGTAGACAGGGCATCGAACCCAAATGTCATCGACATTAAACCTTAAAGACGTCAAACCTGACTTTAACGTACTAATTTTCAAAGAATTTCATCTGTATATTACAGCAGGCGATATTCACGCGCAACGGCATGCCGGATTTTCTTGAAAATTTATTAAAAATACAATTTCGTCCATCACGAAAACACGCCTATATAATTTTGACCCCTTGAACCCCACGTTTATATAGTAAAACTGGGGTTTACAAGGGTAAACCTTATTTTTCTTATTGCTCCTCTTAAAAATAGATTGTGGGTACTCGTAAGAACCGCCTCGGTTCTAACAAGTACCCACAATCTATATTTTGAGCAGAAATAAGAAAAATATGACAATTTTTCATCTTAAATTTTCATTTTTTTTTCGGCGATAAAGGTTACAATGTATTTGTATATGCGTGTTTTCGTAATGACTTGATAAGTTTAGCTCGGCGCTTTGAGGTTAATATTCAGAAATATCCATTTATTCCAACACACTTTTAGACACTTACTTATAGGCGAAGAATCGAACGAGTTGCCTCGGAGTTTTATGTAAAATATGGGGAAAAATCGGATAAAATAAGTAGCACAGAACGTACATGTACGTACCGGTGTTATGTAATGCACTAATAGTATGTTTATTAAGAAGCTTAATATGATATTAAACCGCTTTAATCCGTTTTAATTTTAATATGCTTTTTGCTACTGAAAAATGATACAGTAAACCTATCAAAATGCAAAATATATTCAAATGACTGACACGCCTGTTAATCTATTATAACAGCTTTCAAAAGGACTGCCTGAACATGCTGGTAAGCCACACAATGAAATTAAAGGAAGTAAATATACTTTCAGGGTACACAACTATAAAAAAGTATTTTAACATCTCTTAAACATCACGAAAACACGCCTATATAATTTTGAACCACTTAAACCCCACTTTTACATAATCAAACTGGGGTTTAATGGGGTATACATTATTTTTCATTTCTGCTCAAGAACACAGATTGCGTATACTCGTTAGAGCCACCTCGCTGAGGCGGTTCTAACGAGTTCCCACAATCTATGTTTGAAGCAGAAATATGAAAAATATCATAATTTGTAATTTGATTTTTTTTTCACATTTTGGTGGTAAATTTGAATAGGCGCGTTTTCGTAATGCAGGAAAGAATATTTATAAGGATCTACTTTTAAAGGAAAGAATTTGCTCCAGAGGGTCTTCTCTTGAAAGGAAAGGATTTGGGGTCTACTCTTAAAGGAAAGAATTTGCTCCTTTAAGAGCAGACCTCCTGATGGCGTGCAGTACTTCGAGAAGAAAACAAAAAAAGCTGAAAAATCCATTCATCCCCACTTGCAATATGCAGCTATTGCCAGTTCGGTGTATCAAATTCATGGATATGTAGTAAATAATTCACGAGTTGAACAAGGAAAAAATCAGCCTATTTAATATTCCACGCGGAAGACGTACAGTACATGAACAATCATTATAACATGCATTCATTTAATCATGGGTTTCGGACATAACATAGGGTATAGTTCGAACAAATTGACCTGAGACTGGTGAACTCTATTAACATAATTTCACACCCGACTGAATGTGCGAAAATGGCGATATTGTCATCACGAAAACATGCCTATATAATTTTGACCCCCTTGAACCCCACTTTTATATAGTAAAACTGGGGTTTCCGGGGGTATACCTTATTTTTCTTATTTCTGCTCTAAAATATAGATTGTGGGTACTCGTTAGAACCGTCTCTATGAGGCGGTTCTAACGAGTACCCACAATCTATATTTTAGAGCAGAAATAAGAAAACTAATGTTTACCCCTGTAAATCCCATTTTTTATATATATATATAAGTGGGGTTCAAGGGGGTCAGAACTATATACTCGTTGGCGTGTTTTCGTGATGTTAAATTTGTCATCTACCGGCCTTTAATGATCAACGCAATAATAAGTGAACTTGAAAACAGATTTTTTTCTATATCAATTAACATTTGTTTCAATTTATAACTAGAGCTGTCAGTGAAACTGACTAGGGCCCCGGCAGCGCTATCAGAAATTTGTGGACGGACAGACGGACGGACAGACAGACAGACATAGTGATTACTATAGGGCACCCACACTTTCAGTGCGGGGCCCTAATAACAAACTGCAATGGAGTCCATATTTGTTGAAAAAGTTATCTGATGACAGTGAAGAAAGAAAGAAAGATTCTCAAAAACTGATGACTAAGCAAATTCAGTAATGAAAGTAGGTATCAGTTTTCCTCTCCGATATATGTTACAATTTCCAAACAAAAGGATGAAACATCAATCCCATTAGTAAATCAATGACCATTTGCCTCCAATCATCACAACTGTAATTCACCACTTTAAAACAATCAAATATTTTCGTATCAGTTTCAGTTTAAATTCGTGTATCGGCCTATTAAATCATTACTATAAAGCCCGCAAGACAACTATCGCAGTGGATGATACGAATCGACGAGGCGTCGCATGCAAACATCGATTTGTCTCGGAAAGATAAAAAAAAAATCCACAATATTTTCCATTTATAAACCCACAACATGCACCAAAAATTGATCAAAATGATAACGCGATCCGTTCAGTACAAATTAAAGAAAGGGATTTCGTTTTCTTATAGTCTCGTTTTCCCCCGACAAATACTACTACTACTACTACTACTAATAATAATAATAGTGTAGCTGTTGCAGCAGCAGTTGTACAACCAAAACGTTTCAGTGTACAAATAAACATATGACAGCCTACATAAACATCTGTGTTCTTTATTTATGACGTTTATACCACGACAGAACCTAGAGCGAGGGTTATGGCCACATAAAATCGATTTACGCAACAAACCCACGCACCCCCCCCCCCCCCCACACACACACACACACACAAACACCCCTCCAGAAACTTTCTGCTGACTGTTCCAAGTTGTGGTTTTCGTCATGTATGTATTACTTATATGTTTTCATTTAGAATAGCTCATCACTAAAACACGCTTATATAATTCTGCTCCCTTGAACACCACTTTTATATAGGAAAACTGGGGTTTACAGTAGTAAACCTTATTTTTCTTAATTCTGGTCAAAAGTATAGATTGTGGGTACTCGTTAGAACCGCCTCGATGAGGCGGTTCTAACGAGTATCCACAATCTATATCTAGAGCAAAAATAAGAGCAAAATCACTTTTCTTATCTTAAAATTTTCGTGTTTTTTTTTTCGTCGGTAAAGTTTACAATGCATTTATATATATAGGCATGTTTTCGTAATGGTTTTGCCTATCCGCCTGTGACGTTTCCATTTTATGTTTGTGGTTGTTTACCTTTGGTGTCTCGGAGGGAAGGAGGTGTGAGGTAATTGTATCGATTCCTGATAATTGCCTTCACTTCTATTTTGTAATAGCGTTGGGCAATTTCATTTTCAATTTTTCACATGTAAGTGTATCCAAAATGCAGAACCTGATCAGATTCCACGTTATGTGGCGTCTGATCTGGGTCTATATTGTGTGTCAATATCCCATTACATGTATTTGGAGGCTGTAGGCATCATCACGGTACAAAAATGTAGCAAAGAACAGAATACAGTAGAACTTCGATGGCTCGAACACCGATGGCTCGTTTACCATGGATGTGTCGAACCCATTCTTGAGCCCCTAGCGAAATCCTCTACATAAGAAATAGTGGAGGATAATTAAGGATATTTTAGTGTTTTATCTTGCAAATGTATGCTGTGTGTACTCATTAGAATCGCCTCGATGAGGCGATTCTAATGAGTACACACAGCATACATTTTCATTATAGAACACCGAAAAGATGTCTAAAAGTATCTCGTTATGCCTCCTGACAGTAACCTCAGTGGCTCGAACTACCCCTGTCTCGAACTGATTTTCGAGGTCCCAAAGGTGTTCGAGCCATTGAAGTTCGACTGTATACTTGTCAGCTTACTGCATTTTAAACATGTCGAAGTACAGAAAAAAATGTTTATATTCTCAATGCAGGTTAAAAGGTGAATGTAATAAAAGTAAGAGAAAAGATAATTCATTTACTGAACAGATTTATTGATCTTAACTGTTTATGTATATATATTTTTTATTAATTTTCATTATTATCAAACAAAGCGATCTAAGGTAGCCGTAATTCCTATATTCAACGTCCGCTTTTCTATTTCTCATCTCATCACGCCTCACGCCTATATAATTTTGACCTCCTTAAATATAGTATACTGGGGTAAACATTATTTGTTTCTTATTTCTGCTCAAGGGCCCCCGCCCATTGGGACTTGAAGAAATAGATGGGCTGCAGGATGCTTCCACGCTGAGCTGAAACCGACCGCACACGAGTACTGGTAAACTGCTTAGAGGATCTACACCTGCCCAGGCAAATCGGTGCGAGTCGGACTTATAAACCATGCTTATAAACTCTATCGGTTTCATTGGGCGACAGGGCTTGAGTTATCATTTCATCTCAATGTCGAGTAAAAGTCCCATAAAATTGGAAGCAACGTCTCCAAAATGACAAACAAAATTATTTCTGCTAAAAGGCGTTTTTCCTAATGCTCTCATTATTAGTGTCGTTCTGCGTAATTAATGCTCTTGTAACCATACTTTATACAATTAAAAGTTGGGTTTACCATGGTAAAACATCATTTTCCGTATTTTACTCAAAATCTTAGATTGCAGACACCTCTGAGGTGATTTTAACGAGTACCACAATCTATGTTATGAGAAAAATACCTCGAAATTCTAAAAAAGAGAGTATTTTTAAGACATGAAAGATAGCTTTATCACACGCGGGTAGCTTTTATGTTACATGGGTGACTTATTCTTATGTTCTACTAATACGGACATTTCTAAAATATCGAACTATGACATACCACAACATGTCATTTCCTTTCGCCTTTGTTTTCTGCCCACAAATAATGCTTTTCTCTTTTTTGTATCAACAGTTTGTTTTTCACAGTGCCGTGTTTCAATATCAACAAAAGATTCTGATTTAAAGTATTATCGATTCCAAAGTCTTCCGAACAGATTGACGTAATGTCGATATGAATAATGTAAGAAAAATGAAATCCGAAACAAGATCAAAGAACTTAAATTCTGGGAGTAATCAAAGGATAAATGCTGTTTAAATGCCGTCTTTGGAATAATGGTTCTTGTAAAATATGCATTTTAATTGTTTGCGGCCTACGGGAAAACGTAATTGCTACGAGGCCATAAATGACTGGGATAACTGTATTTAAGACGGATTAAAATTATAGGCGGTTTTACGGTCGGAAATTTCGTTTTGATAAGATTTTCCTGCCCAAATGACAATTTTCACTAGTTATCCCATTCTATTGTTGCTTTGTTAAATCCACAAGCGACAGCCGCTGTGAGCACTGTAAAACCAAATGTCAACCAATGAAAAGCGGCGTTACGTAATGACGATGGGTTTCCTACAGTTTATCGCAGAATATTCAGACATACCATATGAATGACTCGTTGCGCCGAGATGTCAGTGCAATGAATACCCTCGTAAACCCCACTTCAAACAGGGACAGGGAAAAGTTGGTTTTACAGGGGTAGATATTTATTTTATCAGATACGTATATTCGCTTTAGAACAACGAGCACCTGCAAACTACGTAAGGAAAATGTATAACAAAAATCACCTGAAACAGGCTTCAGTGAAACTTCTATACATGTAGCTCGAATACGGATGGTTCGTTTACCATAGCAATTTCGAAACTAAATAATTATTCACATGGCTCTGGAAATCCATGTACGTGTATTTAGGATAATCTTTGGCTTTTCCCCGCTTTTATCTTTAAAAGTGTGTTGTTTGTACTCATTAGAATCGCCTCAATGAGGCGATTCTAATGAGTACACATAACACTATCATCACCATTATGCCTCGTGATCTACCGGAGCTATGATTAACCATCGGTCGCTCGAACTACCACTGTCTCGAACAAATAGTATTGGTCCATAGTATTCGAGTTATTGAAGTTCGATTGCAGTCCTTAATATATGAAAGACGCCATTTTTGCACCTGGATGGTGTGTTGTCGTTTTGGTTTACAGCGAGGGCTGGGATCGGTATCAATCGGGAATTAATCTGGAATGGGTACATGTTCTGCTGATACTTTTTCCGCATTTTTTTTTGTTGTTGTGGTGGTGGTTTTAGCAAGGGGAGACAACTTTCGTGACTTATTTGTTAACTTCGGATAAGAGGCCATATCTTAAAGGAAAGAAGTGGGCCCTTCATTGCTTTAATTTTGACATGTTAATTTCAGTCTGTACTGTCTGCAAGGTTCAGAGTCGGACCCAATAGATAGGAACTCAAAGCCTGCTTACTGAGCAAGCGAGGGGAGGTCACTACCAGACCATGAAGACGCACAGCTGCTGATGTTGTTAAGTTCTATTTAATAGCATGGAAAATAGTTAACACCTATAGTGATCGCTGTCTTCAATGAAAGACGTATGTCATCACACACACAAACAAAAAAAGCAACATCTTGCTAGTGAATGTATCACAAGCGCTTTCTTTGAACATGTATTGTATAGTTTATTGAAATATACTCGTTTTTCAAAACTGAAGTTTGTTTTCATCATGTATACCTTTTTAACACCTATTTTTTTCTGTATGAAGTAAGGTTTACGAGGGCGTCAGCTACTCGTTAGATTTAAATGATTTGACGTTTAACGTCTCCGTCAACACTACTCGTACTTAAGATCATTTTGGAGACTTTGCTTCCATTTTGTGGGACTTTTACCCGACGTTCATGTTAGAAGCCTCAGCTACTTGCTTCCGGCATAACCAGGGGTCGATGATTCGATTTTGGGCTTCTACAGACTTTCGGATGGGTCTTTAAACCGAGGTCTGGAGTAAAACCACCTGACCTTCTGTTGGAGACGCCAAGTTCTGCAACTGACTGAGGATCAGTGTTTTTTCCTCCAGTTATTCCGGTTTTCGCTCACCTCTGATTAACGAACGGCTCGATATAAGTGAAATAATACTGAAAGGGTCGTAAAACCTTAATTGTTGCTGGGACGTAAAACACACGCACGCTCGCACGCACACATGGCCTTGTGAACATGATCAGTCTAAAACACGCCGTAAAGAAACAAGAAAACGATGCTTTTTAGTTGATGTAACAATTCATATATAGCCCCAGATAACAGTGGGTATCCACATATTATTTGTCTTATTTCTGCACAAAAACATATGCTGTGGGTACTCAATAAGAGCGCCTTCTAGTGAATTCCCACAACATATGTTTTCATGCAGAAAATAAGTAGGCTAAATAGAGGATCTTACACGAGTGGTCATTTCATATGAAAATTATGAAACGAGCCTCAGGCGAGTTTCATAAATTTCATATGAAATGACCACGAGTGTAAGATTCTCTTTATCATATGACTACTTTAAATTGGATTTTATCGCCTTTTAATTTTACAAGTTTTCTACGAAAAGTGCATTGTTGGCATGGACGTCGCCAAAGTGTTATTACACGTGTGGTCATACGATTTTTATTACACGACGTTATCCACTGCTTATCAACGACGTCGTATGATTAACTAAAATATGAGTATTTCTTAGTTGAAAAAAAGTTGTGTGACACGTTTTCTTCATTATTTCTTCATTCTGTGTGAGTCAGATCCATTTCATTTTTCGGCGTTGACGCATTTGCTTCATTTCTTGAAAGTTTTACAAAACTTCCTATAGCTTAAGCAAACCATGTTAACCCTTCTCAGACACTGCATTCTACGGCAACTGTTTTGGGTCTGCAGATTGCAAATGCCGCTGTCTACAATCAAGAATACAATCTTGTGCAATATGGGTATCAAAATTAAATTTTCGTACCCCGCAAATAGACTATGCACGCTCCAAGTTAATAGATTATTTTAAAATATTTCACAAAATAACACAGTTTATGATAAAAGAGTACGTATTTCAAAGCAAAAGGCAAAGGCGGGCCTGCGCAGGCGATCAGCAGAATGTTTTGGTGGGCCTGCGCTGGCGACCAGCAAAAGGCCCAGACGGGCCTGCGCACTAGACGAGCAAAAGGCCAAGGCGCCGGTGGGAGTACGCAGAAGACCAGCAAAAGGCCTAGGCTGGCCTGCGCATAAGCGCAGTGTCGACAATGTCTTGGCTACCTGCAGACATATGCATGTAGAAGAGTCCTTGTGGTGGGCCCATGCAAGATACAGCATGCTTCTGGCAAGCTACGCACATGCCTTTGAAGAACATACATGGGACAATGCCAAAGGACAATTTTGGTGGATCGGCCCAAATATATATTTTCATTCAAAATTTATGCGTTTATCACCTGAAATTGCATTAAGTAATAACCACTGGTTGATATGAAAAGATCTTAAAGATGATGAGTTTTAGATTACAGGCAGATATGGGCCACGTCATGAAAAACCCTGTTTTTGGCATATGCGAACAACAAAGGTATTGATCAGCCTGCGCATGCGCGCAGGCTGATCAATACCTTTGTGTTCGCTGCTAGGACAGTACTTACTATACCTCTAGTGTCTATATACAAAATTTCAAGACTCTTGCTAATCTGTGTAGCTGAGCTGGCTGGTTTATATCTTACCTGGTCGCAGAACACTGAGACTGATTTTCTCAAGACGCGGCTCATATTATATAAAGGGGCTTTTTGTTGCTATCAAGTAACGGCTGTGCAGGCAGTACCTACTGAAAAGTGTTATTTTGAAGGTAATGATTTAAAATGATATAAATCAAGGTCTTTTTATGCTGCAAGACTGCAAAGAAATGAAGCCAACATAAAGAAAGAAAGAAGGAAAGAAAGAAAATTTTACCCGTGAGTCCCGAGACAGAGATATGTTTGGACTGTGGAACTATGTTAAAAATTTTTCCAAATGTGCGAGACAAATACAATTGTATACTGCTGGGGTTTAGTACCCCGAAAATCCAGGTATGGACATTTTAGTCTCTCCAGAACAAAAGCTCTGATTATTTTCATTTGTCAAAATGAACTTCAATAAATCTCAGGTTCACACTGATAAGCCTCACTAATTGCCTAAGCATATGGCAACAAAAAAAAATCAGTTTTGCAAACAGTGCAGGCCCAGATCAGACGCCGCGTTCGGCCCAGATCAGACGCCGCAGAACGCGGCGTCTGATCAGGGCCTGCACTGTTTGCCAATTGCCCGTTTTGGGGTTTCTGGTACAAAATGAACAAATGTGTATACCTTTACTAGGATAAACATTTCAGTCTGGTACTGCACTGTCTAATTTTAAACCTCTAGCATGCTTGGCTGTAAAATTCTCTGAATAAATCAGAATTAATTACAACTTCATGCCAATATTTCTATACCAGCAAGGCAACAGCTGTCATATATTTGATAAATTGGTCTGCTCAGTCTGAGCAACTATTTGGGAGTTATACGCAGGAGTATGTACGCTGAAAAACATAACTAGTACATTCGACTAGTTTACCTAGTAAACACAGAGGGTCACCTAGTCGTCTGTAGGTTGACTGAGCATTCTTAGTCAATTTAACTAGTCTCTCTAGTAAGCGTAAATCAATAATCGTTGACAGGGCATCTGGTCAGTATGACTACCCTTTCTAGTCAGTAGGACTAGGGTGTCTAGACAGTTTTCCCGCCGAATGTTGATTGACAGCTTGCAGAATGTGTAGAGGAAGCGTTCCAGACGCCATCTTAACGTTTAGGAGAACATGCTCCAACATACAGTGGGTTGATTCTGATATTATTTCACCCAACATACAGTGGGTTGTTGTACTCACCTTGAGCACTTTGTTCTTATTGTTTGTAACTCTGCAGGTAAGAAATATTCTTTTATTTCTTAAGCACCTAGTGGTTATAAGCAGCGTTATAATGCTTACAAGATAAACAACAACAACAATGTCAACATACAAATATACGTCCAGAAGCTCTAAAGTCGACATTTCCGTGAATCCAAGCATAAATAATGGGGATTTTCTTTTCTGCAATATGGAAATATAACTCTGCAGGTAAGAAATATTCTTTTATTTCTTCTCTTATCTTCCTAAAGGCGCCTTTACACAGCATGTTTTTCCATATGTGTTTTGAGTACTAGTAATCAGTACTAAGAATCTAGTAATCAACGACTAAAGCAACTAGTAATCAGTACTAAGAATCTAGTAATCCTGACCATGCTTGCTAGTACTTTTGACAGTCACACCAGTACATTTGACTATTAAGCTAGTACATATGACTAGCTTAAACTAGTGAACGTTGACTAGATGAAGCTAGTCAAATGTACTAGGCTAAGTAAAGCTAGTCAAGTTGACTAGTTTTTTCTAGTCAAAATGCTTGACTAGGTCTTCCTAGTCACATCGACTATTTTGCATAGTGTTTTTTTGGACAATCATATTGACTAGGTTCCTTAGTCGGCATGACTATTTTTTTTTCTCAGTGTAGTAATTAATACTTGAAAGCATACTGGGTCTCAGAAACTTTTTTAGCATCAAACTTCAGCAGTACATGACAGAAAGAAGTCTTAAACGGCGGTGCTGGCCTTCCAATCACGTGACCTGTATGGTTGCTACATTAGGGGATGATGCACCTTCGTTAGCAACCGTGAAAATGTGGGCAGCAAATTTTAAGATGGGCAAGGACAGCCTTGAAGATGATGACCGGTGTGGACGACCCACAACGGCAACAACTGAGGAAACCATCAGCCAAGTGCACAGAGCCGTGATGGATGACAGGCGTTTAACTGTGAATCAGTTAGCTAACACTGTTGGCATCTCCCGTGAACGAGTAGAGAACATTCTACACAGTGAATTAGGAATGACGAAGGTTTTCGCCAGATGGGTGCCACGGCTTTCGACGCCTGACCAATAGTTAACCAGACTGAACCTTTCACAAGCCAACTTGGCTATTTTTGAAGCAGACCAAGATGGTTTTCTTGACCGTTTTGTCACTCAGGATGAGTGTTAGGTTCATCACTTTGAGCCAGAGACCAAAAGACAATCCATGCAATGGAAGCACCCTGGCTCACCCCTACAAAGTAGCCAAAGGTCGTCTCCTCTGCAGGGAAGGTGATGGCATCAGTGTTCTTGGATGCCAAGGGTATAATATTCATAGATTACCTTCAAAAGGGCAGAATAATTAATGGGGAGTATTATGCAGATCTGCTAAAATAATTGCGAAAAGCAATATTAAGGCTAAACGACCCGGAAAATTGACAAAAGGGGTCTTGTTCTGTCAGGACAATGTGCCTGCTCATAAATCGGTTGTCGCAATGGCTGCTGTGCATGACTGTGGCTTCACACTTGTCGATCACCATCCGTATTCACCTGATCAAGCTCCATCAGATTATTTCCTGTTTCCAAACATAAAAAAGCACTTGGCTGGGCAGCATTATCGGTCAGACGAGGAGGTGATATAGCTGCTGTGGAGGAGTTTTTCAGGGACCAAGATGAGACCTTCTATACCACTGGGATCCAAGGACTCCAGCATCGCTGGAGGAAGTGTGTGGACAGGAAGGGAGACTACGTTGAAAAATAAGGCACTTTCAGCATGGACAAACCATTTGATCTTGGTCAGGCTCAGAACTTTTCAGCCTACCCTCGTATATAGAGAAAACTGGGGTTTACGGGGGTATACATTATTTTTCTTATTTCTGCACCAAGACATAGGTTGTGAGTACTCGTTAGAATCGCCTCATTGAGGCGGTTCTAACGAGCACTCACAACCTATATTTGCAGTATAAATAAAAAAATATCACGGATTTTCATCAGAAAAGTAACCATTTTGGAGATGTGAAAAATGCACTTTGTCGCACGGGCGTGTTATCGTAATGACATTTGAAGGCCGACTTCAACGATTATAAATGAAAACATGCAAATTTTCTAAGGTAGGACGTTCAGAAAAGACCCTAATTGGATGGAAGGTCCCCGCCCATCGGGGCTTGAAAAACATAGATGGGCTGCATGATGCTTCCATCCAGAGCTGAAACCGACCCCACACGGGTACTGGTAAACCCTATCGGTTTCATTGGGCGACAGGGCTTGAGATGTCATTTCATCTCAATATCTGGTAAAAGACCCACACAATTGGAAGCAACGTCCCAAAATGACCTATTTAGTGTTGAAGGGGACGTTAAACCTTAAATCAATCAACCCCAGATTATTGCTATCAAAATAAACAAAGGTTTTGTGGTAAGATAGTGAAGTACGTCAGGAGAGATTTAATCTTATCAGAGAAATGATACTTCGTATGTTTATCAGATAATGCTGTACTCACATCTGTCAAATGTATCATGGTCGGAAAAGTCAATGCTCAGATGCTAGTGTAGTGAACTCTTCCATTGCTATATGTTGGACAAGTCCATTTGTCATATATGGGGTGTAAGGTCTATTTCTTTGTATTTATTTTATTCTGTAAGCAAATAGGGCATTTTATTTTATTTTTGACTGAAAATTCTGTTAGCAAATAGTGCAGGCACTGATCAGACGCCGCGTTTGCATGTGGCGTCTGATCTGTGCCTGCACTGTTTGCCAAGGGTACCCAAGGGGTTTCCTGCATGCAATTGGAATGTTATTCACAAAACAAACATGGCACTACATGTAGACCAAAACCATGGCATAAATTGGAACATCAGCGGCGCTTCAGAAAACATTGACTTTGATCGATGAGTACCCACAATCTACGTTAATGATCAGAAATAAGAAAAAATAACAATGAATATCCCTGTAAACCCAGTTTTACAACAAAAAGTGGGGTGTAAGGGGGGGGGGGGGGGTTAAAACTATATAGGCGTGTGGACACCAGAACAAACATCGTTTCACTAAACATTACGATAATACAGCCGTGTCCTAAAATCTTACTCTTATTTTTCAGATTTGTTAAATATATTTTTCTAGTTTTTTGTCCAAACTTAGATTGAGAGTGCTCGTTTAATCGTCTCCGTGAGGCGGTTCTATATCGAGTACCCAGAAGCTCTGGTTTTGAACAAGAATGGAGAAATATGGTAAACCCCGCTTTTCTCTGTATAAAGTCGAGTTTATAGGGTTGTTCATTACATGGACTTGTTAAACTGGTGGCAATGTGAACATGTACATGCAAATGAAAGTAGTATCGATAGGCATTAGAAATTCAGTAAAATTCCTACATTAAGACCACCTTTGGGACTGTTCAAAAGTGGTCTTTCAGACCACTTTTGAACAGTCCCAAAGGTGGACCATGACCAGAGAACACTGTATCCAGAAAACATAAAGAAAGAATAACTGCAACCTACTAAATAAGCTTTTTAGGTCTAAATAGCGGAATTTCACTGAGTATATATCACAAACCTTCCAAATAAATATCCTCTTCCGGAGAATCAAGTCATGACAAACTTAACTATAAGACTATCTTTGGCTAGAGCCTCGAGACACCAGACATGGATATTTGTCAACCATTTACGTGCATTTTATATAACTAAATTTTGCTTTTTGCCAAATAATCCAAACGGTTTCAACCACCACTGGGTATTCCAGTCAAGAATTAAATAATTCCAGGAGAAGATGAAAATGAGTAGAAAACACTTGATGAGTACGAGCTAATGAACTTGCATCTAATGGTATCCACAAACATATGATTCACCACTGTAAAACAAACGCACAATTAACTTGATATGGTATCGGTTACAATTCAATTCAATTCAATTATCTCTCACGACTGAAGAAAATCACAAACGTCTCTCCACACACAATGAACGATACAGAATGAACGATCATGACTATGCTATTGCTATTGGGGTCATTGATTTTACTACGAGCTTTAACGTGTTTTATAGTAATACTGAAATATATGAATCACCTATGTCACTGCTAACCTTGATTAAAATTTGAATACCCGAAACCCATCAAAAGTTTTGGATTTTCGAAGTCCTCCAATTCTTAAATAAACAATAAAGGCTGCACACCCATACACCAGCTCGGCCCATACAGCTGAGCAGCTAGAGCCAAAGGTAGGTCCTACATGTACTGATATTAAAGAAGAAGAAGAAGAAGAAGAATAAGAAGAAGAAGAAGAAGAAGAAGAAGAAGAAGGGAAGGAATGAAGAAGAATAAGAAGAAATAATACCTAATCCTTCCGAATCCTCCTACTGGACAGCTATACCAGCTGCATGGCTGATTATTTTATTTTTTTCGTTTTACGGCCCTTTCAAGATTATTTCACTCATATCAAGCCGATCGTTAATCATAGGTGGGCGAAAACCGGAGTAGCCGGAGAAAAACCACCTGACCTTCCGTTGCAGAACTTGGCGTCTCACATGTGATCCGAGCGAGGCTCGAACCACAGCGGTGAGAGACCTAATGATCAAGAGTCAGCGCTCCTAACCACTAGGCCACGGAGGCCCGTTCTGCATGGCTGATATTTTCTGAAGTTGCAGTAGTGATGATGATGATGATGATGATGATGATGATGATGATGATGATGATGATGATGATGTAAAATGTTGAAACTGTTGAACTCGTTTAATGAGCTTTATACAGGATGAAAAACACTCGTAAGATCCTTATCCTCTAATAATTCCAACTCCCATCTTGTACATTTCGAGCGATTTGATTGGTTGAAATAAAAGTTTTATACTCTTCTAACTGAATAATCATTTCGCCGTGGCCGTTGGTAAGTTCATTGTTGCGCTTTCGAAAGAATTCCTAAAAAAAAATACGTTTTTGATTGTATTTTTAATATTTCGATGACTTAGTTGGAATTATAAGGAATGGATTATCATTTTCGTGGCTTTTATCGATTTGTAAACTCCGGCGAATCACTCACAAACTTAACATGAAGCCCAGTTTGTGAGTGATTCATCGATAAAATCCACAGAAGGGCTTCATGCTAAGTTTGTGAGTGATTCGCCGGAGTTTACACATCGATAAAATCCACAGAAGGGCTTCATGCTAAGTTTGTGAGTGATTCGCCGGAGTTTACACATCGATAAAATCCACAGAAGGGGTTCATGCTAAGTTTGTGAGTGATTCGCCGGAGTTTACACATCGATAAAATCCACAGAAGGGTTTCATGCTAAGTTTGTGAGTGATTCGCCGGAGTTTACACATCGATAAAATCCACAGAAGGGCTTCATGCTAAGTTTGTGAGTGATTCGCCGGAGTTTACACATCGATAAAATCCACAGAAGGGTTTCATGCTAAGTTTGTGAGTGATTCGCCGGAGTTGACACATCGATAAAATCCACAGAAGGGCTTCATGCTAAGTTTGTGATTGATTCGCCGGAGTTGACACATCGATAAAATCCACAGAAGGGCTTCATGCTAAGTTTGTGAGTGATTCGCCGGAGTTTACACATCGATAAAAGCCACAGAAGGGCTTCATGCTAAGTTTGTGAGTGATTCGCCGGAGTTTACACATCGATAAAAGACACAAAAATGAAATTCATTCCTATGACAAGAAACAAAACACCGAAACATTACGAAAACACGCCTATACAAATACATTGTAAACTTTAACGCCGAAAAAATGAAAATTTCAGGATGAAAAATTGTAATATATTTCTTATTTCTGCTCTAAAATATAGATTGTAGTACTCGTTAGAACCGCCTCATCCGCCTCGATGAGGCGGTTCTAACGAGTACTGACAATCTACATTTTAGAGCAGAAATAAGAAAAATAAGGTTTATCCCTGTAAACCCCACTTTTACTATATAAAAGTGGACTTCAAGGGGTTCAAAATTATATAGGCGTGTTTTCGTGATGACTTTATTTCTGAGAAGTAGGTTGAAAGTTTTTTTAAATTAAAACTTATCAACAGAATAGTAGGTACTTATTAAAATTTTGGAACTTACCAACAGAAAAAAAAAGATATTTTTTAAAGTCTAGCAAAACTACCAAGTTACCAAGAAAAGGTAGGTAGATATTTTATAATTTCTTTTTAAGAAATAACTTACCAAAAGAAAAGTAGCTATTTTCTAAATGAATGATAAATGATCCAGCTACTGACTGCAAACTCCAAATTTTGACTATGAGAAGTAGAAAATATTTCATTAACTCCCACGCGTCCTTGACGGTACTGGTCTAAAATCTTTCCCTTTCTTGTCAATTTTTCACATACAAATTACGGTGAAAACGGGTGTTATTCACTCTTGAACATTTAGCGACCACAATTTTAACAAAATCGATTGAAGTTGAATGAAAAATATTTAAAAATATTTTGAGATGGCATCCATTGTGGACCTAATGACTAATTCGTCAATAAAAATCAGGTTAGTGTTCAAAGGCACCCATGCAACTAAATCTTGAAATTCAATATACAACCGTGAAGATTTCAAGCCTTTTTTTTTTTCAACGAAATGTGACTCACAAACATTTTTGTATGTTTTGTCTGAACCTATTCCGTGGAAACTATTATTTATGGGCTCTTATAATTTTGAGGTGGTAGAATGCTAGTTTTGACATAAATGTCTTAATTTCTAGTCATACGAAACGTTTCAATAACTATATAAAAAAATAAAGATATGGTCAATTTACCGTTCTTAGAACGATTTTGAAAACAAGCCCAGGCGTGTCCATCACCCTCTAATTGCATTTGCACACGCACATTTCCAGTTGTTTTGGTGTGTGGGGATTTTTTGGTCGATCGACCCAAAGTTACTAAGTAAAGAAGCTTTCGGTGCTGATGACCACGTGACTGATTTGTAAGAAAGCCAGAAATAATCTCACTATTCTTGTCATTGTGACGTCAGAGTGCTGTGAAAAAAAACAACTTATTCACACGGTAAAACATTGACTCGGTGTATGTGCTGAGACATTGGCAAACAGTTTAGACCCAGATCAGACGCCGCAGAACGCGGCGTCTGATCAGGGTCTAAACTGTTTCCCTCAAAGTTCGGCAGTTTATGGGTAAAATAAAACATCCCGATTCTCTGTTCAGAGGTTTCCCATACCCATTAGTGCTGACCGTCCTCTGATTTGAATGGTTCTAAGTTTTTTTCGGTAATTTCTGCAATTTCAGCTCTTGTTTGAAACGCAAACATTTCATGAAGATATGTTGCGTTTGCCGGCCCCCGCCCATCGGGGCTTGAAAAAATTGATGAGCTGCATGATGTTTGCACGCAGAGCTGAAACCGACCCGCACACGAGTACTGGTAAACCGCTTACAGGATCTAAGCCTGCCCAGGCAAAGCGATGCAAGTTGGCCCGTCCATGCTTATAAACCCTATTGGTTTCATTGCTGGGCAGGGCAAGAGATGCCATTTCATCTCAATGTCGGGTAAACGTCCCACAAAATTTAGACTTGCCCAAGTCCCTACATTTATATTTCACCTATTTTTTACTTTTTACTGAAAGTCCCTTTAAACAAAAAATAGGTAAAAGTCTCTTTAATCTTTATCTGTGAATTTGTTCATACAGGGGAATGGTGTTTTTTTTTTTTTTTTTTTTTTTTACTTTTTTTTAACAATTAGTTATACAAATGGCAATTAATTAACAGACTTGGGCAAGTCTACACAAAATTGGAAGCAACGTCTCCAAAATGACCTTTACAGTGTTGATGGGAACGTTAAACAAACAAATAATGTTGCGTTTGCACTGGCACATGTGGTGCATGTGATGTCTTAACAATTTGTAGGTAAAGGCGTCACTTCAATACCGAAAAAAGTGATTAACCGAAAATCAGTCGAAATACGCCTACATTGCACTTATGAAAAAAATCTAGCTGCATGCACAGGAAATCTTGAATTCAACTTATAAATAGTCTTGGAAAAAATAACTTGCGTCTGAAAGTTAATCAGACTAACCCTTTGGTATTATTATAGTTTATCTAGAATTAGATTTTTGTTTATCTGTTGGAATCATTCCATCAAATGTTTATTTCTCCATATGTCTGCCAGAAAATGACTTGTTGGAAAACAGTAAGACGGAATTATCTAGATTTTCAATGCAATCATTTCAGCCGAGTGTTTGCATGCATACACATAATAAACTATATTAAGGGTGGTGGAGCCATTTAAAGGAGAGATAACTCTTGACGATATTCTCGTCTCCTTTATGAAGACTTTTCTCTTAAACGAACGGTATGTCATTACGATAACACACCCGTGCGATAAATAGAGGATCTTACATGAGTGTTCATGTATTATTGAATTTATTAAACGAGTTGAGGAAAAGGGATAAAATGCGAGGCTTTGCCGAGCATTTTATCCCTTTTCTTCAACGAGTTTAATAAATTCAATAATACATGAGCACGAATGCAAGATTCTATTTATCATATGACATTTAAAACGCATTTTATTCACAATTGTTTACAAAAATATCAATATTCCGCCATTAATAAACGTGACGTCGTTAAGGACGTTGTACATGTAACGTTACGGGACGTATCTGGCTAATTTGCATATTTAATCCACTAGTGGATTATCGAAAATAATGCATGGCGTTATAACACTCTCGGACGCGACGTCATATGATAAAGTGCATTTTTCATATGTCCAAAACGGCTACATTTCTGCTCAAAATCGTTGATACTTTTCTTATTTATACAGCAAACATATGTCGTGGGTGCTCGCTAGAACCGCCTCAATGAGGCGGTTCTAACGAGTACCCACAACCTATGTCTTGGAGCAGAAATAAGAAAAGTAATGTATACCCCGGTAAACCCCAGTTTTCGCTGTGTAAAGTGGGGGTTTGAGGGGTGTTCATTTCAGGACTTGGCGGTTCATGTGATGAAATCCGTGCAATGGATGGTCTTGTAAAAAAACAGATTATGCCGGGAAACCTGGGGTTTAACTAAAGGTTTCAAATTATGTTTTTTATTTTTGCTAGAAAACAACAGATTGTGGTTACTCATTAGAACCGCCTCGATGGATAAGGCGGTTCTAATAAGCACTCACAATCGATGTTTGGAGCAGGCATAAGAAAAAACATAAAAAATCGTGTATCTGTAAAATACCAGTTGAACAGATTTGAAAAATGCCATTTCAGAACACACAAATGTTAAAAAATATTCATTACGTGAACAAGTCCGTGAAATGAAAATCCCTCTAAACCCCAATGTATTGAGAAAACGGGTTTACGGGGGTATACATATTTTTTCTTATTTCTGCTGCTCGTTTGAACCGGCTAAATGAGCAGCCATAACCTATATTTTTAGTACAAATTAGACTTGCCAAAGTCCCTACATTTACATTTTTTATTTTTAAATGAAAGCCCCTATAAACAAAAAATATGTAAAAGTCTCTTTAGTCTTCATCTGTGAATGTAGGGTTAATTTCACAATTTTCATAAAAGACGGTATTGCTATTTCATTTACAATGTATTTATTTTTTATTTTTGTAAACAATTATTTTTACAATGGACACCTAATTAACAGACTTGGGCAAGTCTACTGTTAATTTCACAATTTTCATAAAAGACGGTATTGCTATTTCATTAACAATGTATTTATTTTTTATTTTTGTAAACAATTATTTTTACAATGGACACCTAATTAACAGACTTGGGCAAGTCTAAGTACAAATAAGAAAATAATCATAAATAACCGTTTTGGAGTTTTGGAAAAAATCTACTATGCCATGCGGATGTGTTAACGTAGTAGTAGTAGTAGTAGTAGAAGTAGTAGTAGTTGCAGCAGTAACATCAGTAGCAGCAGCAGTAGCAGAAGTAGTGATAACGATGATGAGAATAATAATGATAATAACACTTATAATAATAATAACATTAATAATGATTAACGCACATTCTTAGCGTGTAAAATTAGTAAAGAACGCACACCTCTGAGATTAACAACAGACTCGTATTTAAGTAGGGTCGTATAACCCATAGAATGAATGAAAGAAAGAAGGAAAGAAAGGAAAGATCCCCCGATAAACAGCTGTGCATAGACAATTCTATTTGTGTGCATAATATACAATCCGCATTATGCGAAAACATGTATTTTGTCAACTGCGAACAACAAATTGTCTGATCAGACTGCGCATTTGCGCAGTCTGATCAGAACGTTTGTTTTTCGCTGCTCAGATAGCGTAGTATCTCTAGTTTCTATATATAAACTTTAAAGCCTCTTGCTAAATAAAATTTCTGAGCAGACTGGTTTGTGTTTTACCAGGTCGCTACACCGAAGATAGGCTTTCTCGTGTTGGGGTTCATAAATCGTGAACACTATAGGTGTCAAAATACGTATGACCTAATAACATCCATTCATTTCAGCATAAACATCTTTTCAAAGATTTATTTTAATACATTGCAAAAATATTAAACTACCCTGGCGCGAGTGGTTACAGTAAACCACAACATGCATAACAGCTCATATAACTCTTTTTGTACCAAATCGAATCTTCCTTCTTATAAATAGCAGGAGTTCTAAATTTAGGGGTGCCATGCAGATGGTGTTTTCTTCAAAATCTACATGTATTTGGAAAATGACTGAACTTTTAGCAAACAGTGGAGGCCCTGATCAGACGCCGCGTTCTGCGGCGTCTGATCTGGGCCTGCACTGGTTGCCAGGGTACCCGTTTTGGGGTTTCTGGTACTTAATGGGTTAAAGAAGCTGAAAACGATATGTATCCCTTTATATCCTGCTCAACACGACGGCCCATACCTCTTCAAACAGTATAGATCCAGATCAGATGGCTTCTGAAGAAGCCATCTGATCAGGATCTACACTATTTGTCATTATGTTTATGAACTGAACGCAAACATTAAATTAAGTAATCTGATTGGTCGAAAGTCAGAAACGGATGTCGCTACAACGTAGATACGACTTTGTTATTGTGTTGACGGGGACGTTAAACCTCAAATCAAACAAACAAACGACTTAGTTATTCAGCAGGAAAAGGATTAAAGACCGGAATTTCTGCCGTCAAAATGACACTCGAGAAACTTTCCTAAAAGTAAAAGATGAAAAAAAAATGCGTATCACCATTATCCAGCCTGGGATTGAAACCGGTTCGTTGGAGTGACAGGCCAACACTCGACCGCGTCGCTATAAAAACCAGCTTATTCTAATTACCGCAAGGCAGTACAAGTGTATTTCATTTATTCCTATTTTCCAACGATATTCGCCGGTACATGGATGTGCTCCGAGTCCCTATGGCTGCCAAATATAACAGTTTATCACCATAGCCCGGTCGGGGATGGAACCCGGTCCGTTGGAGTGACAGGCCAACACTCTACCACTTTAAATGCCGGTTTGTACAAGTATATCTTATACCTATCACAACTACACAAATACCACACGGAACTTTTTTTTTTGCCCCGTCCAGCGGGGCTTGGAGAAATAGACTGGGCTGCGTGATGCTTCCACGCAGAGCTGAAATCGTCCGCACGAGTCATGGTAAACGCCTTTGAAGGGCTAAGCCTGCCAAGGCGAAGTGTTGCGGGTCCAATACATATAAACCCTGTTGGTTTCATTGGGTGACAGGGATTGAGATCTCCTTTCATCTCAATGTCGGGTAAAAGTCTCACAAAATTGGACGCAACGTCTACGAAATAGTGTTGACGGGGACGTTAAACCTCAAATCACACAAAAACCACACAGAACCATTTTAAATGGATCAAAGGTTTTTGTGTAACATGGTTCCGTACTCGATGAACAAATACATGTACATGTAAATCAAGAGCAATCTGGAAATAATTTGCACCTCCCCAGCCAGCACAATAGACCTACAGCGGACCAACGTCCGGTAGACGTCGATACGACGTTACTGCGTCGTGTCGATGTCGGTCCATTCATTGCAGACTGGTTTTGCTTTGTTAACAAGGTAGCAACCTGTTGCATCTACTGTAGGTTTTGAATCAATTATACCATCTTAAATGCATTTTAGACATCAATTCTTCTGTAATCAAAACATGTTACTTCGGTATAATGTCGCACTTAAAGTGCCATTCGAAATTTCGCAGCAGACTTTATTCGGCCATTTATTTATTTATTTTTCAGAGAAAAACAGACTTTACATTTCATGTGAATCGTCTGCTCGATTCACATGGAATGTCAAGGCTGATGTTCTTTACATTTTTACTTCAAAATGTCTTCTGCTATCGTTTGAACTTAGCGCTTTAAATAACAAACAAATGGCAGGGCAGACGACCTTGAACCCAGTGCGGTTCAGAACAGAATCAATGCTTTAACAAACAGAAAAAAACAGCTGTTCACTTCTGTAGCAAAGTGAATTAATAACAAATATTGAATGATTGAACAATAAACCTGATATTGATCTTAGGGTAACGCCTGAAGGTATGGCAGTGAACTTCATATGAGCCTCGATACGACAAAAATGTACTATGATGTTACCATAGTGCAGTGAAAATTGCACAATCCCCATCTTAAACATCAAAATAATATAAAAATATAAAAGCATGAATTTTGTTTTCTGACAAGCTTAACCCTTATCTTGCTGAATGTTCATTTAAGCCACACCCATTTCTCTCTATCAACCAATCAATTTACTTGATGTAATTTATTGCTACAAATTCATAAACTGAATGCCAAACAGTGTAGATCCTGATCAGATGGTTTCTTCAGAAGCCATCTGATCTGGATATACACTGTTTGCAAAGGTAGGGGTTGTCATGAACAGCAAGATAAGGGTTAAAACACTTTATGTGACGTAGGAAAACTATACAATACCAAAATCAGGGACGCTGATTTTAGCATCATGTATGTATTTTTTTTTTTTTTTGTTCAAAAAAGTGGCATTCAAGTCCCTATGATAGACTGTAGAACTAGAAATCTGAGATTTCTCGCCACTTGAAGAAAAAGTGTATGTCATTAAACTGCAAATGACGTTAATTGACGTACCGTATATAAATCTTTTCCTTTTTCGTCATTTCCCTTTTCAGCAACGACATGTTCCTTCCCATCTTTATAGACATTAACAACTTTATGATTGACAACAAGCAAACAATGAGATGTTTCAATATCCATTTCACTCCAATGCCGGACAATTGTGTGAAAATAGCGGGCAGTGCGGTACGGTGATTCGTACTCTGAGCATGGGCTGTGCTAGCATATGCATTTATACCCAGAAAACCACACGTCAGAGAAAAAGCAAAATTGTCATAATGGAGCAGTGAATGCTAAAAGCATGTAGCCTAGTCTTGGAGTATACGAAGTTTAGCTTCCATACTGTATCCTGTAGACTGTTCTTGCGAAAAGCGAAAACTCAGCTAAGCCTCGGGCTGCGCCAGAGGCTTAGCTGAGTTCTCGCTGTTCGCAGGCACCCTCTTGTTGGGCTTGCTTTAACCCGGCCTTTGTCGCTTTCGTGTGCCTTTCCATCGTCATTGCCATGGGGAATACGGCTTGTTCACAGACTAGATTAATCATTAGATGATCGTGTTGGTAATTTCGCGAAAATGCATGTAATTAATTTTGTGAAAATATGGAAGCAAATGAAAGAGAAAGGAAAGAATGACGTGTTAAATAGATGAAAAAGAACAATTTCTAAATGGGATGCTGACAACTTTTCATGAAATTAATGCAGACATCTGCCGAGGTGAACTAATCATCTATGGCCTGTGCTGTTGCCTGATAATTTTACATTTTTCAAGGTTTCTTGAACCACAATATCTAATTGATTTTCTTATTTATGATACGCAGAACAACAAAACCAATATCAGGACCTATCTTGTTCAAAAGATGTTCCAAGACTGTGGTAATTGTTTTTGCATTGTCCTAGTCTGCCTTCCAGACAAATAGTACATAAAATACTGAAGCCCTCTTACTTATGACTGCAACTGATCACGTGACTGCAAAACCACTTCTTGCGGATATGAGAAGAAATCAAAGCCCTAACGGCTCTGAAAGTTCGATTGTTTCTGAGTGTAGGCTAGGACATCAAGTGACCAAGTCCGTGAAATGAACACCCCTCTAAACCCCACTTTATATATTGAAAACTTGGGTTCACGGGGGTATACATTAGTTTTTTATCTCTGCTCCAAGACATAAGTTAGGGGTACTCGTTAGAACCGCCTCAATGAGGCGGTTCTAACGAGCACCCACGACCTATGTTTGCCGTAAAAATAAGAAAAATATCACAGATTTTCATTAGAAAAGTAGCCATTTTGGAGATGTGAAAAAATGCCCTATGTCGCACGGGTGTGTTATCGTAATGAAAAGGGTGCTGAACGGGAACTTAGACTGCCTCTTTCAACCCGTATACATTCCTTTACTTTAAGCAGTGTAGATCCTGATCAGACATCGCGTTCTGTGTTCTGTTTGACAATACCCAAGCACATAAGACGAGTCGAGTTTTACAACATTACGAAAACACGCAAGGTGTACCCGTGTAAACCCCTGCTTTACTGTATAAAAGTGGGGTTCAAGGGGCTCAGAATTATATAGGCATGTTTTCGTAATGCAACGTTGCTTGGATTTCGTATTCATCGTATTGATAGTCACGTGGACATTGACAACGCAAAGCTCCGCCCCCGCCCATTGGGGCTTGAAGAAATAGTTGGGCTGCATGATGCTTCCACGCAGAGCTGAACCGACCGCAAACGTGTACTTGTAACCGCTTACAGGATCTAGCCTGCCCAGGAAAAGAGGTGCGAGTTGGACCGTCCATGCTTATAAACCCTAATGGTTTCATTGGAAGACAGGGCTTGAAATGTAATTCCATCTCAATGTCGGGTAAAAGTCCCAGAAAACTGGAAGCAACGTCTCCAAAATGACCTATACAGTGTTGACGGTGACGTTAAATCCCAAATCAAACAAACAAAACAAAGACAATGCAAAACTAGTGTGCCCAAAATATGATTAAGTTAGAAGTGAGAACTGACGAAGTAAAAAGTTGAAACATCACGTGAACTAGTCCGTGAAATGAAGACACCCCCCCCCCATACCCCAATTTATATTCAGAAAACGGGGGTTTACGGGGGTATACATTATTATTCTTATTTTTACTCCAAGACATAGGTTGTGGGTACTCGTTAGAACCGCCTCTATGAGGCGGTTCTAATGAGCACCCACGACCTATGTTTGCAGTATTTATAAGAAAAATATCAGGGATTTTCATCAGAAAAGTAGCTATTTTGGAGATGAGAAATATGCACTTTGTCGCACGGGTGAAATATCGTAATTGTAGTAGGTTATGAAGTTTGAAGAGCCCCAAAAGGCACTGCGGTCGCATTTAGGATATATTATTCCCACTTAAAACAGGGCCCCAATCTTTCAACACTGATATACCACTTGACGAAAATACCAAGATCTTCAAACTGGTTTTAGCTGTCGTCTCTATTTCGCGGCATGACTGGCCGATGAAACAACGGGTCAAGAATGTCAACAATCACCGATATATTTGACAGAGAACAGTTGGATCGCTGGCAATTTGGTATGTTCGACAGATACAATATTCATTATCAAATAGGCCAGTTAATTTTATGTTATAATAAATTTTTTGTAAATATTTGTCGAACGGAATGCTGGGAATGTTTAAAATTATGATTGCCTAGACTCGGGCATGAATCATTGTCAGTTCTACATTGGATAATGACCAACTATTGTTGTCCAAACAAAAACCACCATTTTAGAAATAGTATCTATTAGCTTTCTATTTCAAACACGATTACACACGCCATGTACAGGCATCAACAGTGCGATTCCAGAAAGGAAAAGTCTCAGTTCAACTAATCAAATTAGATCTTTCAGTTAAACATTATTAGTAATAGATTTTACATGCTCTTGGAGCAACTACATTTTGCTAGTAGCAATTACTCTGATCTGACTGCGCGGATCAGAGTCATCACTGTTTCTATTCAATAGAAGATACATGTACATGGTCTTTTATTTCCACATGTGGACTGTTGGAACAGTTGCGTTTTAAACACAAATAGATAGCGATTGCTAAATGGATGGCATGTGAAACAGACGTTCATCATGAGTTATCTCCCAAAGAAAGGGCGAAAATGGACAGAAGCCCGTGGTGGGCTAGGTGTGTCAGAGGCTGGGGATACTCTGATTGTTTTAGAAGTGACTCCAAGAGATGTCGTCTAAAATCACCACAGCCAAAAGTTAGTCATTTTTCTATCCCCTCCCCGACCCCTTCAACCTACACTAAAGATGGTGAAATTCAAAATGTTGACGACCCTCAAAAATAGACCTAGACTCTATTGCTGGAAAATATCAGAGAACCGCTCGATACACAGTCTGATCTGAGTCTTTTCTATTCGCCAGTCAGGTTAATTATATTCGTACTCTATGCATGTATCTATATATAACTTGTTCTCCTGATTTCTTTGTAAAGATAATTTGATTTTCTGCCATTGTGTTATCTATTTGCATATATTCATTTATTATTATAAAGTAATTCAGGCCCGCTAAGTCTGCTAGATAACATCTATGGAAAAATCAAATATTCTGAAAGAAATAAAGTAACGGTTTCATTTCAAACTTACTTTATACTATATTTTTAAAGCAATCCAATCCAAGCTTGAAAACACAACAATCCCCTATGTATAGCTTTGCAAAACAATTTAGATCAAGATCAGTTGGTTTGAAGAAACCCTCTGATCAGGATCTACACTGTTTGACATCCAGTTTGTGAATTTGCAGGATAACCATCACGAAAACATGCCTATGCAAGTCAAACCCCCTTCAATCCCACTTTTGGGCGGCAGGGCTTGAGATGTCTTTTCATCACAATGTCGAGTAAAGTCCTACAAAATTGGAAGCAACGTCTCCAAAATGACCTTTACAGTGTTGACGGGACTTCAAATCAAACAAAAACAAATCAACCCCACTTTTTATGTAATGAAACTAAGGTTTACAGGGGTAAGCCTTATTTTCTTATTTCTGCTCTGAAATATAGATTGCGTCCACCTCTGATTAACGATCGGCTCGATATGAGTGAAATAATCTGGAAAGGGCCGTAAAACCCAAACCAAATATATATATATATACATATATATAGATTGCGGGTACTCGTTAGAACCGCCTCAAAATATAGATTGCGGGTACTCGTTAGAACCGCCTCGATGAGGCGGTTCTAACGTGTACCCACAATCTATATTTTGAGCAGAAATAAGAAAAAAATCACAATTTTTCATTCGAAAATTTTCATTTTTGTCGGTAAAATCACAATCTATTTGAAAAGGAATGTTTTCGTAATGATTTCATCAAGTAATTCGACTGGTTCAAAGTCGGGAAAGGGTGTGGCTAAATTAATTATGCAGCGGGATAAGGCGAAAGGTCTCATAGCACAGAACGCGCCGAAGGGGCAGTAAGATCAAGGACAAGGATTTAAAAGGAAAGGCCCGCCCTCTCGAATCGCCATTATGCCTTCCCCTACCCAGTGCCGTATTCGCTTCATGTACCCACAAACTGCTGGAATCGGGGCTTGGAGAAATAGATTGGGCTGCATGCTGCTTCCACGCCGAGCTGTAACCGACCGAACACGAGCAATGCCAATCTATTTCTCCATGCCCCGATGGGCGGGGGCCGGCCACTTTACATACCTTTGCTCAAAATATAGGACGTCGGTACCCGTTAGAATCGCCATATACTATGTTTGAAGCAGAATTGAGGAAAAATATCAGGCTTCTTTTTACAGCCATCTTGAACGGCCGAAAAACAACACAAAAGGCAGAAGTACAGACATCAGTTCGTCATCTTTGAAAAAATAATTAATAATTAAAACCTCATTTTTTAAAATAAGAATCTTTGCATGCAGTCCCGTGAGCTACATATAACATACCGATTTCAATGGTGATAATTTCTTAATTAATTATTTATCAATGTTTGCACGAAAGTGTCACACTAGGGGAAAATGGGCATATGTTTCACGGATAAACATCACAAAAACACCCCTATACAATTTTGACCCCCTTGAACCCCACTTTTATAGAGTAAAACTGGGGTTTCCGGGGGTATACCTTATTTTTCTTATTTCTGCTCTAAAATATATATTGTGGGTACCCGTTAGAACCGCCTCGATGAGGCGGTTCTAACGAGTACCCACAATCTATATTTTGAGCAGAAATAAGAAAATTATCACAATTTTTCATCATAAAATTTTCATTTTTTCGGCGATAAAGGTAGCAATGTATTTGTATAGGCGTGTTTGCGTAATGAGCGGTAAAACAAAGTCAGATGAATTTGATGCCATCCCGTTCACAAGTTCATGGACAGAACACCCTGAACCCCTCCTCAACATATGAGTACATGTATCTGAAGCGGCACCCGCAGGTAACAAAATCACTGTATCACAAATTTTCGTCAGAAAAATAGTTCGACAAAAAAAGAGAAGGCACAACGTCTTGGTATTGACGTCGTGTCAATGTCGTTGCAACGTCATGATCGTCATGATCAGCATCATGTGCCTAGTGGGTAAACACAGCAGAAACCAATTGTGATACTATGGTAGGTTATTTGGTATATAGCTGTTTGCACAGTTGGACAAGTCGTTATGAAACGTGTTGAAAGCTTTCAAAAACCTACCTGATGTCTTAAAACATTAAGATACGGTTATGGCTGCACACCTGTTGGAATTGTTCCATCAAATGAATTATCTAGGGTGTACCTGCCAAAACGCTAAGTCAGTTGATAAAATTTTTTAGGTTTTTTTTTTCACATCCATTCTTTCTACGCAATGCCAAAGAGGGTTTTCCGGATGAATAAAAGCTATAATAAGCCATTGCATGCGGGAAACCCCTAAAAGGGTACCTTGGCAAATAGTGCAGGCCCAGATCAAATGATCAGGGCCTGCACTATTTGCTAACAGAATTTTCCGTCATAAATAGAATAAAAAGAGCACCGCATGCGGGTGCCAACGTTCGGCTGCAAAAATTCTAAGTCGGAAAAGGGGCATAACTGTGCCAAAAATATTTTGAGGGTTACCTCACCAATGGTATGAGTTCCCCTTTTCATAATGAACAACTAGTCCGAATTTCAAGTAAATATGTTCAGTAATGACAGAGATATTACAAAATGTCTAAGTTTTTGCACGACGACGCAGACGACGTCGACGACGACGACACAGACGACGCCAGAGCTATGACAATACCTCGTCGTTTTCTTCGAAAACAGCCGAGCTAAAAATGAAAAAATAGGCCTGACACACCTGATTTGTCAAATGAACTTGTCCAACATACAGCAATGGAAGAGTCCACTAATACATACAATGGGTTAAACCTATAGAAGTCTTAACAAGAAATATCTTTAAAAAAGATATGCGGCGTAGATTTAATTGGAAGGTTGAAAACCTCAAATCAAACAAACAATTCCTTTCGCAGAAAATTCTTCTTTTCGCGAAAGGAACCTTCCTTTCGCGAAATGGTTCCTTTCGCTTTATAGACCAACCACGTGAAATTAGGTCAAAATAGCTATTCACCGCAGCAGTTACAGAATTCACTAGAAACACAATTATACATATGACGTATGGTCATCAAAGGACAAGACGGTGAGCAAGCCGAAACTGTATATATTTTTCATTCATGTCTCACATAAAAAACGAAACATTTCCTAGGTTAAAACTTCAGTAAACTGTCGTATTTTTGAGTAGATTCATTTATGCAAATCATTGACCAATGAAATGGTCATCTCCTTGGACATGTGGTTTTATTGACCAATGGAATAACGAAAAATGTAGGACAAAAGCAAAACTATAACGGCTACGCCGTAAAAATATATTTAGCTCTGCTAAAGATTCGTAATTAAACCTAAGACGCCAAGGAAAGCGGCGTCTGATAGGATTTTTTGGGCACGCTAGGCATATGCCCCATGAAGCAAAATGACGGGAAAATGCTATCTAGAAAGCACGGCGACTCTCTTTCGAAATACTATTCGCACAATTCTCGTGTAGAATGTTTGTTTTGATGTTTTACGTCCCCGTCAACACCGTTTTGGTAATTTTGCAGACGTTTCTTTCGATTTTGTGGGCATTTTACCCGCAATTGAGATGACCTACAGTCTAAAGAAACCACTGGCGTTAAAGGAACGGTCCGACTAGCATCACCTTCCCTGGGCACGTGAGACCTAATGCTAGGTTCCCACTGTCGTGCGATGCGTTACGAACGCCACGATTGGCCATTCGTAGCTGGTCGTGGAATATTCTCTGAAAGTTCAGGTTTTGATACGAGGTGATGAGAGTCGATACGTTCTGGTACGATTCGTTGCGCTCGGATGCAATCCAATCACGATTTGTCAATTTCAGGTATCACGATCAGCCACGGTCTTCTCTCACGTTCAGATACGATCAAATGCGTTCCGATAGGATTGTTGCGATCGAGTCTACGACTTGGTCTCGATCTGGAACGATCATCACGATCGAGTACCCCGAATTGGGACGATCTGATACGTGCAGATACGTTCTTATACGTTCATCACGAGCCAATGCGCTCTGTTACGATAGCATACGACTGTCGTCTCGATGTTTTTCACGATTATGATCGATGGCGATCACGATTTGAGCTACGACTTGACCCCGACTGGTATATATACAGCCGCACTGACCATGGACTTAATTGTTTCTTGAACTTGTACAACATAAACACTGACCCTCAACCATTGATGATGGTAGGAGTTGCGGATGATGACAGTGTGGCAATTTCTCTGGCTGGAATGGTTCAGGCTTGCCTTTTCCATTCTTAGCTTCAATTACCTTTGGGTGGCATCATTCAAAGGCTTTAAAAATACTAGCAAAGGCCTGTATAAACCAGGGATTGCAGGATCAATCCCGGGTTTCTCCAGACTTTCTGATGAGTCTAGAAACCGAGGTTCCGTCTCCGTATAACCTTAGTTATTGGTGGGACTTAAAACTGAAATACTTTCACCCACTCACTCATGAGCAGATCGCTGAATGAGTCACATTAAATCTTGAGAACTCGTAATAGATCGTGAACGTTCGTACAAAAACGTAGCCTACTCGTATCTAATCGCATTTACTCGTATCATCTCGTGTCTGATCACGAGTCATTCGTGACAGGTCTTGAGCAATGGGACCCGACAGAGCCTAACAAATCGTGACAGATCTTGTGAGATCGTAACACATCTCAACAGAACGCGGTGCTTGTTTTGTCCAAGATTGGCCCCGATCACCGCGATTTGGAAGCACGATTAGATGCGATCCGTCGCGCTTTGTTACGCTGCAACACGATGTGATACGATGATCCCAATTTGAAATCGATCGTGTTGATCGTGGAAAAATTTTGAACCGTTCAAAAATTTTCTACGATTAACACGATTGCCACGACTGACCTCAAGATCTGATAAGATCCGATAGGATCACCACGATTAATCCACGATTAAGACCACGATTTCAATCGTGGTGCGAATCGTGATAGTGGGAACATAGCATAAGCGGTAGAAGAAAAGAAATGACAAGGTGCCATAAGATATATGATTGCTTCGTTTTAGCATGCCGATCCCAAGGAATGGGTGGTTAAACCATTTAATCGGAAGAAGAAAGAATCGATTGCTTAACTGACGTAAAAAATGTGACAGAAGCCATAAATTCAAAGTCCTATTATCAATAATGATAAGATTTATAAGACATGCATAATAATTGTAGGTCTAATATATTGAGTTTTTTTTTTTTTTTTTTTTTTTTTCGTTTTTTACGATGCAAGAATATTCGCAGTTCTACACACGTACAGGCACGAGAAAACGCATACACGGCACAATGCTTACGCACTCGTTTACGGATGAAAACACGCACACTCATAC
Source organism: Lucinisca nassula (assembly GCA_963580285.1). NCBI lineage: Eukaryota > Metazoa > Mollusca > Bivalvia > Lucinida > Lucinidae > Lucinisca > Lucinisca nassula. Next base: position 81,203,110 of record OY757021.1, on the reverse strand, counting down.
ATTGTTACGAATGACGGAGATCTTTACTTAATATTTTCGACACCCACGATTAAGCATACAGTTTTCGACATCCACGGTTAAGCATACAGTTGTATAGACGTATTAACGTATTTATCCCCAAATTCCCCAGCACTACTACGCCCATTTTACGACCCCGCCCATCGGGGCTGGAAGAAATAGATGGACTGCATGATGCGCAGTTCTGCGCATGTGCAGTTTCGCCAGAGCCATTACTGTAGACTGGGCTCATGCTCATACGACTTGACCGATTTGAAGTGTTCACAAGTTTGTTCGATTTTCATACAATAGAATCAATGAATAAGCGAAAATATCTGAACCCATAACCTCAATCTAAAATAGACAAGAGGCCTTATTAGCCCTTGTTCGTGTGTTTGTCAAGGCGTTCACCCAAAAATAAAATCTGGACTGTTTGTCATCTAGAAATCTTCAATTGTATGTAAATCACCGATATTATTTACTCTTCGAGGTAATATAAGTCAATTTCTACATTTTATAGGTGTTTGAATTGGGCTTAAATAAACCTCAAGTCATTTTCACTGACCTAACATTTGCGTAGTCAATGACGTCCTGTACTGTAAAAATAAAAATGTTAAACTAAAATTAAGTCATCTGAGTCCTTTGAGTCCTGTTTGCTGGCACTACCTGTATGGCGAGGCTGCCTGGTGCTTCCACGCAGAGCTGAACCTGACCACACACGAGTACTGGTAAACCGCTTAGAAAGACTAAGCCTGCCCAGGCAAAGCGGTGCGAGTCAGATCGTCCAATGCATGTAAGACATCTGGTTGCATTGGGCGGCAGGGCTTGAGATGTCATTTCACCTCAACGTCGGGTAAAAGTCCCACCAAATTGGAAGCAACGTCTCCAAAATGACCTTAACAGTGTTGACGGGGACGTTAAACCCCAATTCAAAGAAACAAAACCCGTATAGCGACCCGACTAAGGTTCAAGGGACAGTCCGACTCGCACCACTTTGCCTGGGCAGCCTTAAACCTTCTAAGCAGTTGACAGGTACTCAAAAGATCGGTCGGTTTCAGCTCCTCCTGCGCAGGAGCACCATGCGGCCCAATCTATTTCTCACAGCCCCGATGGGTGGGGCGTATTATGTGCGAGTCCATATACGAATCTATATGTGAGGAGATGGTACATGTAAGACCCGAATAAGAATACATCACAAAGAGTGTGGTGATGTGGTGAGATCGAACTCGCGACCTCCAGGTCACAAATCACCAGTCGACTGCGTCACCGAGACCGACCATAAGCGGTGCATGTCGAAAAAGAAATACAGGATTTACGTGAAGTATGAAGTTAGTTCAAACAGGATCGAAACAAAATAAGAAATCTAATGTATAGAATGACCCGCTTTTGTCCTGAACGTCCCATGCGAAATTCATTACTTGTTACTTGATTAGTTATATGTTATAAAATCATTCTGGACTGCATATTTCCCTGGAGTTTTGTCCATTTTGTAGAGAGTGGCAGTAATGATGTAATAACGTGGAAAATAGCAATCAAATTTATTTCATTATCTACCGTTGCACCTCGCCATGCCATGACTGTCATCTGAAATGGCAGTCAATAAATTGGTTTATCATCATGAAAACAGGACTATATAATTTTGACCCCCTTGAACCCCACTTTTATCTAGTGAAGGGTAAACCTTATTTTTCTTATTTCTGCTTTGAAATATAGATTAAGGGTACTCGTTAGAACCACCTCAATGAGGCGGTTCTAACAAATACCCACAATCCATATTACGAGCAGAAATAAGAAAAATATCAAAATTTTTCGTATTAAAATTTTAGATTATTCGGCTATAAAGTTTACAATGTATTTGTATAGGCGTGTTTTCCTAATGCGAAATGACATGAAATTCCACTACCCTGAGCCTCTGATGCTTTCAGGCACATTATGCCAGCGATCGGCTCGACTGGTACAGCTTCATATGCGAACAGTGTTTATTCATATGAGACGGTTCATAATTAGCCGTCTCGTATGGATCAACACTGTTTGCCATTCTATTAATGACTCTGACAAACCCTCTGTTTATAAAGATGGACGTGTCCAAATCCAAAGTCCAAATCCAAAGACAGAAGTCCACTTAAGAAATTCAGAGATGGAAGGGGTCGAATACATTATTTTTGAAAAGGATTGTAAATCCCTTATCATATAGAATCTATTGTCATCTTTACGCATACTTGTATAATTCTGGTTCGGGTAGCCATGGTAAGTGAGCCTATAAGCCCATATAAGTCTACCTCAGAACAGCCATTGCAAATGAACATAAAAGCCCAAATAAGTCTGCTTCGGACCAGCCATGGTAAATGAGCATATAAGCCCAAACAAGTCTACCTCAGATCAGCCGTTGGAAATGAACATAAAAGCCTAAATAAGTCTGGTTCGGATAAGCCATGGTAAATGAGTCTAAAAGTCGATATAAGTTTGCTTCGGGTCAGCCATTGTAAATGGGCATATATGCCCAAATAAGTCGGCCTCCGATCAGCCATGGGAAATGACCTATAAGCCCAAATATGTCTACATCCGATCAGCCATTGCAAATGAACATATAAGCCCAAATAAATCTGCTTCGGATCAACCATGGTAAATGAGCCTATAAGCCCAAAATAAGTCTACCTCAGATCAGCCATTGTAAATGAACATATAAGCCCAAATAAGTCTGCTTCGGATCAGCCATGGGAAATAAGCCTATAAGCCCATATAAGTTTGCTTCGGGTCAGCCATGGTAAATAAGCTTATAAGACCAAATGAGTCTGCCTCGGATCAGCCATGTGAAATGAGCCTATAAGCCCAAAATAAGTCTACCTCAGATCAGCCATTGTAAATGAACATATAAGCCCAAATAAGTCTGCTTCGGATCAGCCATGGGAAATAAGCCTATAAGCCCATATAAGTTTGCTTCGGGTCAGCCATGGTAAATAAGCTTATAAGACCAAATGAGTCTGCCTCGGATCAGCCATGTGAAATGAGCCTATAACCCATATAATTCCACCTCGGATCAGCCATTGTAAATAAATATATAAGCCCAAATAAGTCTGTTTCGGATTAGTCATGGTAAATGCCCATATAAGCTCATAAAAATCTGCTGGTAAATAAGCCTAAAAGTCCAAATAAGCCTGTCTAGGATCAGCCATGGGAAATGAGCTATAAGCCCATATCAAATCGCGAAAATGAACAGGTTTGGTGAACTGTTTAAGGGCAATGGGTGCACCTTCAGGGGAAACAACTCCTGCAGAAGTATTTCTGTAGTCTCCAATGTCAATAAGGGTCAACTCTTAAAGGAAAGAATGTGCTCCTCAGGAGCACATTCTTTCCTATAAGAGTATACCCCTTTTTCAGCGGTATACGACTTAAAGAAAAGCGAGCAGGTAGTCCCCAAAAGTTGTCTCCCTTTGAAAAATGGTGTATACCATTCTTCTTAATAAACAGACCACAAATACCGGAAAGAATTTTGAATATACGGAATAGTCTAAGACCATCTCAGAGACAATCGACCCACCAGGTCTATCAGTGCTGCCAGTGCTTTGATTGAATAACAGATCTATGAAGCAATAAATTATTCATGTGCATCGAGTATACGTATACATCTTTCATACATCGCAATATTGCGAACACATGTTAAGGCCAAAACAATGCTTAGGTCCATTAACGTATTGTAATCAATCTTGATTTTCAGACCACTACTAAGAAAGAAAATCAAATTTACCAGAAAGCTTAGACTATAGAAAGCTGCACAATTCTGAAAGTTTTCGTCTCTGTTTTTCCAAACTCTTGACTGAAAGGAGTTTTTGTGTGTGTGTGTGTGTAACAGTGAAACTACGAAGGCTCGATCATAATTGCATCATACAAAGGGACTCGAAAATTGGGCACTGGCCCAGATCAGACGCCGAAGGACGCGGCGTCTGATCAGGGTTCAAATATAAATTTTGTGAAACTTCTCAATGGGCATTTACGAATATGCTACGTCGCATCAACGTCGATGCAACGCCATTTGGCGCTGTATCGACATTGTTTCGACGACGTACCGACAAATACTACGTACAACGTTGCCTGCTGGGTTACAACGAATACAACGTTAACACATCTCATATCCCTAAAATTCGAAAAGGACATGGAAGATTCTTTTTGGAATATGTGGGTTGATATTACAAAGTACTGAACACATTCCATTACGATGCTGGTTGTTATTGCGACATGAAACGAGTATTGGCATACGCGCATAAGCTTTGATTTCCCGGAGGTTTTGTTTTATTGAATGTTTAATGCCTTTTACAGCGGAAATGTGCCTTAATAATCGTAAAATTCATAGCTAATACAAGTTTGTTTAAAAGAACAGTTTTTATGATCGACCTTTTCTATTATGCCGCATGCAACAGGTCGTTCGCTAGCGTTACTAGATTTTTTTCTCCGTTTTATCGTATTTTTGAAGTACAATACATGTCTGTATTCCTGTAAATATTGCCACGAAAACAGCATCCATCCGAATTGTCTCAGACTTTGAACCATGGCGGTTTTGGATAAAAACATGTAACCGAATCGTCCGATTTAAACGGATGTCATGCAATCGGAGACATGTCAAAATTCCGCACGAAATTTGCCACCAGCTGTCAAATGATTGGTCTGAAAGAAACAAACAAGTTAGAAGCTATTTTCGGGACAATGCCGTTTCGTTAACATGGCCTTGCAAAATCGCTCTGCTGAGCAAAAAAATGTTCACATCGCGTGAACAAGTCCATGAAATGAACACCCCTCAAACCCCACTTTACAAAGAGTAAACGGGGGTATACATTATTTTTTCTTATTTCTGCTCCAAGACATAGGTTGTGAGGTTGTGGGTTTGTTTGTTTGTTTGATTTGTGGTTTAACGTCCCCGTCAACACTGTATACATGTCATTTTGGAGACTTTGCTTCCAATTTTGTGGGACTCGATTAAGAGATGAAATGATATCTCAATCCCTGTCGCCCAATGAAACCAATCGGGTTTATAAGCATGGACGGTCCGAATCGCACCGCTTTGCCTAGGCAGACTTAAATCCTAGTACTCGTGTGTGGTCAATTTCAGCTCTGCGTGGAAGCATCATGCAGCCCACATAGATTGTGGGTACTCGTTCGAACCGCCTCAATGAGACGATTCTAACGAGCACAAACAGGCTATGTTTGCAGTCAAAATAAGAAAAACATATGAAGGATTTGTAATAAGGCCTGACATTTACATGGAAGTGTAGTTTGATTTTTAAAGCAGCGAACAGTGGAATTTTTACACGGAATGTGTGCTGTTTAAGGGGTGGCAACTTCGTCAAAATTATCCTTATCTTCTCTATCAATAGGGATCAACTCTGAAAGGCAAGTAGGAGCAAATTATTTCCTTTAAGAGAAGATCCCATATTCAGAAAGACTCAGTTTGTGGGAAATCAAGCTGGCAAGTCCCAAAAATTATTTCCCGAGAAAACGGATGACGGCAAATATGCTAGGTGTGTCCTTCCCCTTAAAAAGTGACACAGACGCTTAAACTACAATTAAATCTGCATTATATAAGCAAGCACCTAAGGGATCATCAGAATGTGCTTGATTGAGTAAGTTGCTTGCTTAGTATAGGGGAGTCACAATAATTGCCTTTTTTCGGGAACTGAATTCAGGTTTGCTTAAAACAAACATATATGCATACTGTTCCCAAAAGGGAAATTAGCAAACGTGTAGATCCAGATCAGATGGCGAAGACCCCGGCGTCTGGTCAGTGTGTTAGCACATGTTTTGTATTGTAAAACTTACAATAAATTCAACCAAGCAGTCAACCCTTAAAATCGAAATGGACCTGCCCCAAAGCTAGCAAGTTATGTAGACCTCTGAAAGCCTCGCTACTGTGATATACAATGAAAAAGCATATCCATGTAATACGAACGTATGGAAGCCATCGTCTGTAACCAATGTCACCAAAATGAACTTACTTGTTATTTCGAGACAAAGAGCATTATGTTCCTGAAACTTATATAGCATTCCATAGCCGCAGATGGGTCGATGCTTCGTCAAAGTACGGGTCTGTTACTCAACAACAAATAGGGTGGCGTAAAATACTAAACCCAATGTTTCAAAACCCAAAGTCAAGCCACAACATTGTATTTACACATTGATAAAAATCTATGGGAACCTAGGGAGCAAAGAGACATTGTTTTAATCAATGAAGATCAGGAGTTCAGCATGCCATATTTGGTTAAGATCAGTTTTCTACATATTGTTGAAACGTGGGGCATGACTTCGGAGATAAAATTCCTAAGCGTTTTAGTTAAAGGCTGAATTTTATTGTTTATTTGAAGACAAAACGTTTTGTACAGAATTTAAGTATGCCTACAACTAAACAGGTCTGATTAAGAATAAAGAATAAACGACTTAAGCAAAATAAAACAAAATACGAGCCAGGTCACCAAAAAAGACATTTACTGCACAAGAGACCAGACAAGGTTCCGTCGAGGCTATTCAGGAAAGTAATAAAGTTAGACACGTGACTTCTTGCATTAGGCTCCCTCAAGGTTTCCATTATATGACTTCGAGCAGCAAGGCTCTGGCGAACCTGCGCACATGCGCAGGTACGCCAGAGCCTTTGCTGCTCGCCTGTGCGCCAATGAACCTTTTCTCAAGAGCTGACCCAAAATAGTTATTATGTGTTTTAGATAAATTGCGCGATAAAAGACAACAAATGGTGCATTAATATATCAGTAAACATTATTTTTTGTAAGCAATATTATAGGTACAAAACAAAACACAATCCGTACGGTCAGATTAACATATAATAATCTTCGGTTTAAAGTTTAAAATAATTATTACTTATCTTAAAACATGTGAGACTATTAAGAAACTCGATCCGATTTTTAGAGGTTTGTGTAAATTTAGCGATCGGTTCCTGTCCTGACTTACCCACTCTTTCTCTCTCTCTCTCTCTCTCTCTCTCTCTCTCTCTCTCTCTCTCTCTCTCTCTCTCTCTCTCTCTCTCTGAAAGCTGTATATGCTATACAACAAACCTGTTCAAACTTATCTTCCTGTTCACGACCACGAGTTCACGAGTAAAGAAGTGCAGATCCAGACCAGATGGCCATCTGATCAGGATCTACACTGTTTACCAGAAGCCATCTAATCAGGATCTACACTGTTTGACATTCAGTTTATGAAATTGAACGAAAACATATATCATGAAATCTGATTGGCTGATAGTCAGAGATGGGTGTGGCTAATTAAAATATCCAGCAGGATAAGGGATAACGATGGAATAGTCCATATTCCAGAAATTCAGTATTAGACTCATAACACAGCCAGATCGGTCATTCTGACTAACAAAAGGCTAAATAATAGAAAAAGTAAAATAATTTTTAAGTGTCAAACAAGTCCGATTCTTCTACGCTCTAATTAAAAGATGGTATGCTCAAAATCAATTCAAGGGATTCAAGGGTTTTAATTATGCCATTAATACAACATTATAAAGTCTATTACCCTATATAAATGGTATATTGGGACTATTTAGTTTTAAAATGAAATGAAAATTCCTCTCTCATTAGGGCATTTGTGACACACTTGTCTAGTCCGAAGGACGTAACCTATTTGTATAGTGTACCGAACATTACATCAAAGAAATCGTTTGCTCTACTCAAGGTTTATGAAGGCCCTTCTTCATCCGGATTCCAAAAATTATCAAAGTATTTCAAATACTCATGGTAAATAATCAATTCGACTTGTTTTCTGAGAAAAACGGATGTCCCCTTTAAAACAAGTTTAAATTAAAAGCACCGCTGTGACCTTAAATATAAGATCAAGGTCACGAGAACCTAATCAGTCCTGCATCGTGACCAAATGTTATATCCATGCAAATTTCACTAAAATCCACCCAGTCGTTATGAGATATACTGCACACAACCTAAATTTGACCTACATGTATTAAGCACGGCCGTGACTTGAAAACAAGGTAAAGGTCACCAAACTCTAATTAGTTCTTCATCCTGTCCCAATATTATATCGATGCTAATTTGATTAAAATCCACCGAGTTGTTCATGACAAGAAAATGTCATGCCGACGCATATGCCGACAAACTTTGACCTATTTAGTATGGCTGTGACCTTGAAAATAATGTCAATGTCACATAACCCTAACCAATTCTTTATCCTGTCCCATTGATCTATCCATGTAAATTTGTTTAAAATCCGCCCAGTAGATGATGATATATCTTGTACACAAAAGTGTCACACCGATGCATGCATACGCCGACGAGATCCGCAAAAAAGCAATGTGTCCCCCTCCAATAATGATTTTATTGCAGGCTATTTGCCGCTGATGGGTCTAAAGCGTTAATAATTTTCAGCAGGTATTATCATTTTCATTAGATTTCAGAGTAAATGAGGTTTGACTCGCCTGAATGGTCTGACCGGCAATAAAGCCTTGATTTCTCAGAATAATAATAATAATAATAATAATAATAATAATAATAATAATAACGGCCCCCGCCCATCGGGGCTTTAAGAAATAGATGGGCTGCATGATGCTTCCACCCAGAGCTGAAACCGATCTGCAGACGAGTACTGGTAAACTGCTTAGAGGATCTAAGCCTGCCCAGGCAAAGCGGTGCGAGTGTCGGACCGTCCATGCTCATAAACCCAATTGGTTTCATTGGGCGGCAGGGCTTGAGATGCCATTTCATCTCAATATCCACAAAATTGGAAGCAACGTCTCCGAAATGACCTTAACAGTGTTGACGGGACGTTAAACCGCAAATCAAGTCAAACAATAATAATAAGATGATGATGATGATGATGAACAAAATATGTTGTCTGGTACGCCATGTTGCTTAACGCTTTAAGCATCAATGTGTCTAAGGCGGATCCACCCATACTTTGATTCCTTATTTAAATATTTTCATACCCGTTTATGACGATATTACCCAATAACGGTCAAATTAAGTCGTAAATTACGACAAATATAATAAATGAAAACCAGTTCATTCTTTAATCACATTTAACAACCCTCTTCAACGTCTTATTATGATTTACTTATGTATACTGGGTTTGGTTTTACGGGCCACTGAGAGACTACAATAAAATTCCTATAATAAGACCACCTTTGGGACTGTTCAAAAGTGGTCTGTAAGACCACTTTTGAACAGTCCCAAAGGTGGTCTAATTCTGGAACACACTAAGTGCAGAACACACACAGAAAGAATGACAGAAACCTTTTAAATATGCTTTTTACAGGAGAATTAGTCTGAATTTTAGATGGTCTTAATATCGGAATTTCACTGCATTAAGGGAGAATTTATGTACTTATAGAGGATGCAGCTCTGTATACATTTTACATCCCATAATATCAGAGAAAAGAATTCTGACTTCATTACTTCTTACTTCTCACTTCTTACTTCCGACTTCCAACTTCATCATTTCTAACTTAGTGTAAAATCGAAAGCAAAAGATGTCGTAGAAGTAAAAGTCATGAAGTTAGAATTTGAAAGTAAATAATAATAAAGACGGCACAATTAGCGACAAGATACTCTTCCTTGAGGCCCACTCAACAAATTACGGCCCCGCCCATCGGGGCTTGAAAAAATGCATGTAGATGGGTTGCATGATGCTTCCGCGCACAGCTGAAACCGGCCGCACACGAGTACTGGTAAACCGCTTAGAGGATCTAAGCCTGCCCAGGCAAAGCGGTGCGAGTCGGACCGTCAGTGCTTATAAACCTTATTGGCGACAGGGCTTGAGATGTCATTTCATCTCAAGGTCGGGTAAAAGTCCCACAAATTCGGAAGCAGCGTCTCCAAAATGACCTATACAGTGTTGACGGGGACGTTAAACCTCAAATGAAACTAACAAACAAACTTAACGAAATATATATAAAGCAACAAAAATACCTAATAGACTATATAAAATATGATCAGCAAGGTCCGCAAGACCAAGGTGGAATAGTCTATCGTTATAGGCTAGGCCTGGGTGCCACTATACTCTTTCCCTCTAGAAAAAGAAAGTCGGCAGTAAGAAGTGGTAAGGAAAAGTCATGAAGTTAGAAGTATTAGTAAGAAGTCATAAAGCAAGAAGTCATGAAGTAAGAATTCATGAAGTTAGAGGTAAAACTTCATAAAGTTAGAATTTGAAAGTCGGAAGTTAGAAGAAAGAAGTCATGAAGTAAAATAAGAGAAGTCGGAAATAAGAAGAGGCAAGTAAAAAGTAAAATTCATGTAGTTAGAAGTCGGAAGTTAGAGGTGACACGTCAAGAAGTAAGAAGTAAGAAATCATCAATTTAGAAGTTGGAAGGTGGCAATCAGGAGTCAGTCGTAAGAAGCTGGAAGAAATACGAAGTTAGAAGTAAAAAGTCGTGAGTTGGAGGTCAGGATTAAGAAGTAACAAGTAGAAAGTCTTGAAGTAAGAAGTCCGGCGTAAGAAGTCGTGAGGTTAGAAAGTGAAGTTAGAGGTCCCTCCAATAAAATACTAGATGTAGCTATTACCCTTGGTTTGCACCCGCCCCTCCCACCCCCATCACCAGCACCACCTACATTACACCACAACCAGTCTCTAACTCTCTACCTTATTCTATGACCCAGTCATTTCACACTGGCAGCCATAATGTGTAAATATGACCTTTTCCGCCTTCATGGTCGTGAGACACAATTCATAAGATCAAAATTCAAAATCAGCTGAGCAGACCGAGACCAATCTTGACAAAATGTCTCATGACCTCGTGACAGGTTACGTGGATAAATGGCATAAAATGCATATCGTTTAAGGCTGAGCACGCTTTTGTATACCTTACATTCAAATTAAATGTATTCTGATATACCTATATGGGTGGGATGAGAGGATATATATTTCGATAAAGATCAGATTATCCGATGCTATTGTGAGATAACTGGAATCAGAGAGGGCCTACACCTGTGCATTAATGGCCTGCTGTTCACCGCGGTGCCATTAGTGGAACACGTATTATGCAGTACATTTGTTTTTATTATGAGCCGCGTCGTGGGAAAGTTTGTTTATTAAACTTGCGAACAACAAACGTTGAGATCAGACTGCGCGCATGCGCAGTCTGATCTGAACATTTTTGTTCAATATTTTTATATGACATGTACATTGCTTTTACGCCCCACGCCAATAGGGGCTTGGAGAAACAGATCGGGGTGCATGGTGATTCCGCGCAGAGCTATAACCGAACTGGTAAGGTCTAAGCCTGTCAAGACAAAATGGCGCGAGTCAGACCATCCCTGCTTTTGAACCCTAGCGGTTTCTTTGGGCGGTAGGGTTTGAGATGTCATTTCAATGTCGGGTTGAAGTCTCAACACAACTGGTTCAAGTGAAGACCTCTGAAATGCCACCATGAGTGATGATTTCTACCGCGTCTAACTAGGGGAATAAGATCATCTATTGAATGCTTGCAATCTCTTTTAAACGGAAGCAGAGAGAAGGAAAATATTACAATATGTCATCTTTCAATGCAATTTAAATAGCTGAAGGAACTACAGTTAATAATTTTGACAAATGTCGTTTGTTCTGAGTTACTGAAAATGAGCATCACTTTCTCCTAGACGGTCGTGGTAACGGCCCTCCGGTTACTGAATTGATAAGAATTATCAAGAGTTTTACTTGAGATTAGACAATCATCCATGTGATATACATTTTCTTCCATAACTGTAAAACAAAACTAACAATTTCATGTTGTGATATTTCCCTTCTTTCTGTATCCGTTAAAATAGCTTGTGGGTGCTTGTTAGAACGTTGGTTTTATATAACGAGTGCACACCAACTGCAGTTCTGGGCAAGAATGAGGAAAATTATGCATACCATTGTATTGCCCACTCTTCTCTGCATAAGCGGCATTTTCAAGGGCATTCATTACGCGGCCCTGTTAACTCGACATACTCGCCACTTTCGAAAACCATCGTCTGGATTTATAAGATTGTGGTAAGCTTCCAAAATTGGGTCAAGCAATGTACAAACATTTCTTTAACGTACAAAAACCGAAAACATAAAAAAAAAACAGATTTCAAATCCTTCTTAATGAACCGTGTAGGCCTACACTTCCGAATATTTTAAAGCAGCACATGGGCCATATCAGGAGAAAACATATATGCGAACAACAAAGCTGATGATCAGACTGCGCGCATGCGCAGTCTGATCAGCAGCTTTGTGTTTTCTACTGGATAGTATAATACAGCTAGTTTCTACATGTAAACATACAAGACTCTTACTACCGTTGTAGCTGAGCAGGCTGGTCTGAGTCTTACCAGGTCGCGAGCCCCGCGGACAGGTTTTTTCTAACAGCTTATACGGTACCTAGAATATGTTTTTGGTGAACCTATAGATAATTTCATGATAAATGTCTCTCACAACGATTCCAAAGATTTAGCAGATTTAGAACGTGTCTGGAATGATTAATTTATTGTTCTAAAAGAACTTGATGAAATCATGAACTTACTGTAGGAACAAAACAGAAAACGTTTTATTGAGCCTCTATAGCTGTTACTCGATGGCTAATTCAAATCTTACTGAAAAGGCTAAAAATGTTTTATAATAGCAATCTTTTTTTCTTCTTTCTTTTGGTTTGTTTGTTCACTTCTAAAATCATTTTTTTATATTATTTTTCGACTGACAGACGCGTCTTTCATTGCTTGACATAACAGCTATCAAAATATGAGTTCGAAGCCCTGAACATGGGTGTATGAATTAGACCTTCTTAGAGGCATTGCACTTTCATTTTGACAACTAACAGATTCTCTCTCTCTCTCTCTCTCTCTCTCTCTCTCTCTCTCTCTCTCTCTCTCTCTCTCTCAGACTGCATACTTCATGCCCACATATTTCAAGGAGGAACGAAAGTACCCAGCAATATTCCATCTATCTCTCCATTTAAAAACAACGTACAAATTTGATCCATTGCAACACTTCATACATTTAAAGAAGAAAAATAGCAACACCCATCACTAATTGCACAAAACCCTTCAGAATTATCTAAGTGCAGCGCAAAGGAAAGGCAATTCCTAGCAACAATGCGTTAATGGCAATTCCAGGAATCGCATTTACGCATTTCGTAAGTAGTTCTCCGCAGAGATCAAACCTCAGCCTGCCGGATTACGCACGAAATTACTTTGATGGGTTTTCAAGACGAGCAGTTTATGATAATACGCATATGAATGAAGATGATTTCTAAATGGCAGTATACAACAGAACAGAACAGAACTGTTTTAGCTATTTCTCCGGACATAAACCAGTTCTTGCACACCAGATAAGGACATCCATAGTTTAAGTTTGGGATACCAATTCTGTTCTAACCCTGGTGTTCTTAACACGCGTGTTTGATAAATGCACTGGTTGAATACGACCTCATATGCGCCGTCGTTGAAGCTGAGGTCACAGCACGTTACGTGACGTCACTAAGCATCACTGTAGTGTCATCACAATATGACGGACGCCGGCAACCGAAGTGACTCCAGCATTAAAATCCGCGTAAAGAAATGGAAGGTATACAAGAAAAAGAATCCTAGATGGGTGTGATGGGTGGAGAGTAAAATTCGTCCTTCGGCATGACGAGGCTTCCCGAGTGATGCCGGACAGTGATCTCGAGGAACGGATTTTTCCATCCACCCCTCACACCCATATAAGATTCATATAATGCCGTTTCTGAGGTGAAATTTTCTATGATTGAAATGTTGACACATTCATTACGATAACACACCCCTGTGCTTAAATGGCATGAACTGACAATTTTCAGATGAAAAGCTGTGATGTTTTTTTTTTTTTTTTTTTTTCTTATTTCTAGTCCAAACATAGATTGTTGGTCTGGTGCTAGTATCCCTAATCTGCGAGAAAAATAAGAAAAATAATGTATACTCATTTAAACCCCAATTTTCTCTATATAAAGGGTGGTTTATTGGGGTGTACATTACACGGACGTTTTCACTGTGTGGGGTGGGGGCGGGGTCAAAATCATAAACAGGTTAGAAAAAAGTATTGATCCTGAAGATAATTGTAAATATGGTCAACAATACATGCATGTAATTAATTCGTTACGAAAACTCGCCTATACAAATGCATTGCAAACTTAACCACCAAAAAAAAAAAAAAAAAAAAAAAAAAAAATCGAAAATTTAAGGTGGAAAATTGTGATATTTTTCTAATTTCTGCTCAAAACAAAGATTGTTGGTACTCATTAGAACCGCCTCATCAAGGCGGTTCTAACGAGTACCCACAATCTATATTCTGCAGCAGAAATAAGCAAAATATAAGGTTTACCCCTGTAAACCGCAGTTTTACAATATAAAAGTGGGGTTCAAGGGGGTCAAAATTATATAGGTGTGTTTTCGTGATGGGAGGAAAACAGACAGAATCCCAAAGAGTCACTCACCAGTTGTGGATTATCCGAACTTTTATTCTTCATAACCTTAGATTGCCACATGAATCGAATTGTAAGACACCACTGTATAGTTTTGAAACCAAATGACACATGTAACCTAATTACATTCCTATTACATGACGATGTCTCAATTAAATTGTTTCAATATCTGCAATGTCCACTAAGAGTTATTGATACGAGTAAGTACGACTTTGAATATTTTAGACCATCAATTCTTTTATTTACTTCTAGCAATAACCTTTCAAAATGCAGCAATAAAATTGATACCAGTTTTACGACTTGTAGCCGATAGCAACCCATAATACATGTGTGATGATGTCTTAATATTGTCGATTAATAATCGATACTTTGTGATAATATCAGTACCGGTGTCCTGATGCCACGCGATATCGTTCTAAATGAATTATGGCAACATTAAAAGAAAACGATAGTTCTCTAAAGATTGACAGATGTTTCTAACCACAAGAAAACCTATCTTCGGGGCCGTCATTATACATGTATAACAAGCATTCTTTCATACTTGTGATATTTTCTTATTTATACTCCAAACATAGGTTGTGGGTGCTATTTAGAACCGCCTCACTGAGGCGGTTGTAACGAGAGCCAAATGCAATGTTCGATCAGTTCTAGTGAGTTTAAAGGCAGCATTCGGATCCCCGCCTTGCTTATGCATGGAGGGGTCATATATTATTCAACACCACGCTGTCCCCGAGGTCGACGGACCACTAGGTAACATTTCAAGCCCTGTCGCCCAATGAAACCAATAGGGTTTATAAGCATGGACGATCCGACTGCCACCGCTTTGCCTGGGCAGGCACTGCATAAAGCATGGCGACAATGCACGCAAGAATTTTTTTCTATTTTTCCAGATTTACCCCATCCCCCCCCCCCCCCCCCCCCCCCTAATCCAGCGAATAATTGTTAAACTAGCATTTCTTCCCAAGGTATTGAAACTTTGTACGACTGTCTAGAATATCATCTTAGTACCATGCAGTCGGCCCAGAGCTCTGATGAATTTGTTAAGCTGTATTCAAGCAGGTCAGCGTCGGGCCGATATCTTTATCTATGGCGGTCCGATGTTGGTCCGACCTTCTTTGCTTGCAGGCATTACGAAAACACGCCTATTCAAATACATTGTAAATTTTACCGCCGAAAAAAAAAGTAAATTTTCAGAAGAAAAATTGCGATATTTTTTCTTATTTCTGCTCTAAAATATATAGATTGTGGGTACAAGTTAGAACCACCTCAATTAGGCGGTTCTAACGAGTACCCACGATATTTTTCTTATTTCTGCTTTAAAATATAGATTGTGGGTACTCGTTAGAACCGCTTCTAACTTGTACCCACAATCTATATTTTAGAGCAGAAATAAGAAAAATAAGGTTTACCCCTATAAACCCCAATTTTACTATATAAAAGTGGGGTTCAATGGGGGTCAAAACTATATAGGCGCGTTTTCGTGATGGTAACTCGTCGGAGCTGTCTGTACGCAGGAAGAGCACGCCGAACTGGTCACTATGGAACAAGTATAATCAAAACAAACCAAACATTCCAAGACCATTGCTGGTTTCTCAATTATCTGTTTGTTAATAATGACGCATTAGTCCATATTCAAATATTGAGAATCGATGGAGGATTACGGGGCGGGATAAGACTATTGTGTGCAAGGGTGGACCCGAACTTTCATGAATACTTCAGAAAAGCCAGAATTAGTGCAAGCAACAAAAACATTCGTTGCGGGGAGGAACACTGCTTTAGTTTAAAGGCCCAGTCAACATTACATGTTTATAGTTCATATAGAGTCGGTGTGTTTGTCTAGCCACACTTTTTCTGGACAGGCGGGTATAACGTGATAAACGGTTAACCATACGGTGCGCATTCTTTCGCCAGAACTTGACAACAATCCTTCTTTAATCAGTATGACCGCAGAAAAGATTTTCAGGAAATGAGAACAAGTCCACATTTTCGATGTCACGGCGGTTCGCTTCGCCCGGTAAGGCCTCATCAGTTATACTGAGGCACTTTTGAAAACTCTCATTACAGACGGGTTAGGATCGGCAGGTTAGGCCTCATCACTGGTCGGAGAACATCGCATTAACAAGCCCGTTTAAAGAATAACATTGAAACCCTAATCTTTAATACATTGCGAAAGTGGTAATTACAAGGGTGTAAACAGTCTTTTTTCCTGGGTAGTCATAAATCGTAGATTGTGGGCCCCGTTACGGCGGTTCAAAAGAGCACATATACAGTCTATGCTACAAACGACAATAAGAAAAAAAAATCAAAGCATTGAGAGTATTGGTGGGTCGATTGTCTCTAAGTATAGGCTGGAAAAATGGTTCTGAACAGGGACTTAGATTGTTTCGTTTTACCCTTCAATTCCTGTACTTTGAGCAAACAGTGTAGTCCCACAACGTCTCCAAAATGACCTATACAGTGTCGACGGGGACGTTAAACCTCATTGAATCAAACAAACAAACATGTACTAATGCGTTATACATTTTAATGGTTGGCAATCAGATGGGCGAAATTCTGTTTTTAAGAAAGAAGGCCTTGGTTTATATGCGGTTTTAAGTCATGACTAGCCGAACTTTTTCCTCATACTGCTGAAGGTCGTGTTTTATAACAAACTATAAATTAAACACCCCGCATTTAACCCTTTTTGTGCCAAATGGAATCTTCCTCCTTATATATATAGTATGAGTCCATTTCAAAATTTAGGGGTGTCAGGTTGTGTTTTCTTCAAAATTTGTTTGGAAAATGGCTAATCTTTCTGCAAACCGTGTAGGCCCTGATCAGACGCCGCGTTCTGCGGCGTCTGATCTGGGCCTGCACTGTTTGCCAAGGTACCCGTTTTGGGGTTCCTGGTACTAAATGGCTAAAACAGTGATATACTCAACAACAGTGATGATATTGAAGTTAGAAATTGGTTTGTAATTGTTTGGCTAGTCAGATTAGAAGAAATCACTGAAAGTTGAATCAAGTTATTTAAACAGATTGCATTGAATGGGGAAGATTTATATGTTTAAATTAAATCATGATTATATTTAAAGATACTATGACTTATTGAAAGACATATTATCGACAGATTTTGGGCCCAATTGATAAAGTGAGTGATAACGTGACAACTATAGGCCTATCAAATTTTATATTCGATTTATCTGCGCTTTTGAAGTCAGGGTTTAACCTATATTTGCCGGGTCATTGGCATACAGTGTAAACCCGGACCAGACGCCGCATTCCGCGAAGTATGAAGAGGAATATGGGACTTACAATAAAAGCGAGCCGCACACCCCTAAAATCAAGGTATTACCGAGTAGGCGACAATGCGACGCCGCATCAAAGTGCATGTAACGTCATGCAATTACTGCAACGTCACATCTACGTCGGTGCAACGCCATGACGTTGCACCGACGTTGATTTGACGTTGTCCTAGCGACGTGTGCCTGCTGGGTAACTTGAAGACTCTAACTGTCAAAAATGGGTTTATACAGTCATGAAAGCCCATTGGCTCAAAAAGGTAGAGTAGGGCAATAAATGAAAGTGTATATTTGATTTCCTTATTTAACGTCAAGTTTGGATCAATAATTTGAAGTTATTTTTGGTCTAAACAAATATTTGAAATCATCGTTCAAACGTATTACTTTCACTTATAAAGTGCGGGCGGGGCGAATAAATGAATATAGGTCAAAGAACAGCAGAGAAAAGGAAAAGGGAAGCCCTGAAACTGTCAGTTGGCTCCTTAGCTAGGCTGAGATAAAGATATCTGCCATCACTCTCTGTGAATGGAAATTTCTGTTCGTAAAACAGATCACTGGTGTACGTTAGAACCGCCTAAATCATGCGGTTCAAATGAGGACAAACATTCTATGTTCTGAGCAATATAAGGCAAACATTACATTGGCAAAAAAGACAGTTTTAACCCTG
This sequence comes from Lucinisca nassula, assembly GCA_963580285.1. NCBI lineage: Eukaryota > Metazoa > Mollusca > Bivalvia > Lucinida > Lucinidae > Lucinisca > Lucinisca nassula. Next base: position 81,184,779 of record OY757021.1, on the reverse strand, counting down.
TGTATACTTTCATTGCTTCAATACACATACATGTAAACTAATAAGGCTAGGCCTACAGCATCATCAACATCATCATCATCATCATTTTCTTCTTCTTCTTCTTCTTCTTTCAATCCCGCACGCTCTCTCTGTCATTAAAATCATACTCGTTCTCTGTCTGTCTGTCTGTCTGTCTGTCTGTCTGTCTGTCTGTCTCTCTCTCTCTCTCTCTCTCTCTCTCTCTCTCTCTCTCTCTCTCTCTCTCTCTCTGTTGGTATTTTTTGTCAAGAACATGACAGTCGTTGTACTAAAACTATCTTGTGCTGCGATTACCACTTAGCCCGCCACAAAATAAGCGATTATTTTTTTTATCTGTTTTTATATTTTTTCCAAACTTTGACATGTGTACATGTACAATACGACATTTATTTTTATCTGTGCATTTCTCGAGCTCAGCGTTTGTCACACTTTGAGCAGTAAAATTTGAATTAGTCACAAACACAGCCGAAGCCCTTGAAACCCAACCATAAAATCTATTCTTTTCAAAACATTACAATATTCGTCTTTTGATCGCAACCACTCTTCCCATCGCCCACCTGTGCAGTGTTACTATGGTAATTAACAAAAATGAAAATAAAACTGCAAAATAGTTATTTTCTTTCTCTCCGGGGAAGGAAGTGTCCATCTTCATTCTTTTGTACAGCTCCTTGTGAGTGTCATAACAACTTTCTCTTTTTATTATACAAAGCCTCCTTAAAAAAATAGGTTTAGGTTTTTTCCGGTGTTACGAGCAGCAGAAATGTTTCTTTTAATCTTGTGGCTTCTCGCCTTCTGACGCCACAGCCGCGAGAAGCAAAACTGTGTCTTCGCGCATGCGCGCCAAGTAAAGACTCGGATCAGCCTGCGCAGGCTGATCAGAGTCCTCGCTAGGCGCTTAATAGTGTCCAAAGACATGAAGCTTCTTCTACTTCGTGCAGGCTGAAAATGCTGTGGTTGCGGAAACTGATTTTTTATTTTGCTTGAGTGCGCATGCTTAAAGACGTGTTTCCGCTTACATTCATGGGTTGGTGTGAGAAAAAAAATCTGTTTAAGGAAAATCATTCTTCTCCGTGTACTCCTGTCTTCGTCCAGCTAAGATAAATGCTCATCCATACAAGAAGAGTAGAAATTTTGTGAGAAGTGTAGAATTTTTTTGTCAGTTATCCTTCTTACCTATGTTGTGGGTAGTCATTAGAAACGCCTCGCTGAGGCGTTTTCAATCAATACACAAAACACAGGGGTGGGGTGCGCCAACCGGGGCTTAAAGAAATAGATGGGCTGCATGTTGCCTCCACTGGTAACCCGCTTAGAGAATCTAAGCCCGGAAAAGAGGGCTAATTGGAAGATTAGTACTAGTACTAAATGCTAAATGTGTTACCCTCTATAAATAGGGTCGATTATTATTATTATTATTATTATTATTATTAACCGGTCCCGATAGCTCAGTTGGTAGAGTGTCCGCTCCGGGGAACGGGAGGACACGGGTTCGAACCCAGGCCGCGACATACCAAAGTCGTTAAAAATGGTACTAGCTGCTCCTCGCTTGGCTTTCAGATTTATGGGGTAGAACTAGGACTGATCGACCCAGTGTCAGGATCATGTGACTGGGTGTGGTATCATCTAATGTGTCTGGCACATGATACTTCATTGAGGCAGCACTATAAAAGTGAGCATTGAGCTCCCTGTCGCAACCAGACACCGTCGTGATATGACTGAAAAATTGTTGAAAGCGACGTTAAACCCGAATTCACACACACACACACACACACACACACACACACACACACACACACACACACACACACACACATTATTATTATTATTAAGCCGGCCCAGGCAAAGTGGTGTGAGTCGGACCGTCCATGCTTATAAGCCCTATTGGTTTCATTGGGCGGCAGGGCTTGTCTCAATGTCGTGTAAAAGTCCCGCAAAATTGGAAGCAACGTCACCAAAATGACCTATACAGTGTTGATGGGGACGTTAAAGCTCAAATCAATCAATCAAACACAACATAGGGTTTAATAGAGAAATAAGGAAACCTGTCATTTAGTTATTAACAAATACATTATCTGCTGCTACTCTCCTAGAATAAGTTTGTTTGTTTGAATTGAGGTTCAACGTCCCAACACTATTTATGTCATTTTGAAGACGTTGCTTCCAATTCTGTGGGACGTTTACCCGACACTGAGATGAAATGACATACCAAACACTGTCGCCAATGAAACCAATAGGGTTTAAATGCATGGACGGTCCAACTCGCACCACTTTGCCTGGGCAGGCTTAGGCATTCAAAGCGGTTTACCAGTACTCATGTGCAGTCAGTTTCAGCTCTGCGTGGAAGCATCATGCAGCCCAATCTATTTCACCAAGCCCCAATGGGCGCCCCCCCCCCCCCCTCCCCGATACATGTACAACTTCCATAGGCTGGGAATAGAATTTGGTTGACATAATTCAAATTAAATTTAAAATTAAATTCATTCAAATCCGATTTCAAAGAGGAGGATTATATGATTACTGTTGCTTTCTTGTTGTTATACACACTGTCCAATTTAATGACAAAAGGAAAGAACCAGGCGTGTGAAAAAAAACAGTTAAATTACTGTATTAAGACCAAATCCGGGACTATTCAAAACGTGGTCTTAAGTACCACATTGTTAGCAGTTCCGAAGCTGGTCTATTACTAAAGATCAAAGGGGGCATAATACGCAAAGAATCAAAAACTTCAAGCGGAATGTTATTGTATTCGAAGAAAACCCCAGAAATAAATCACCTTAAGAGGAATGGGAACACCCGGCAGAGTTTTCCGCCATTTTTCAAAGGGAGACAACTTTAGGGACTTCCTATTCGCTTTTCTATAAGCCTTGTCCCACTGGAAAAGGGGTCTACTCTTAAAGGACAGAATTTGCTCCTCAGGAGCAAATTCTTTCCTTTTATAGTTGACCATTATTGGCATGGGAGACAAATTTACTTTTGCAGGAGCTACCTCCCCTGAAGGTGTTCCCTTCTGTGACTGGTCAAGGATGTGGCTCCAGAAGGGCCTATTACATTGTGAGCAAGTTTCTGAACGACAGAAGAAAAAAAAAAGATTCAAGGCGAAAGGATCGGATGGGTATAGGTAAACTTTCGCATAGGTTTGTCGGCGAAACTACGGAGTTCAATTTGATATTACCTTAAAATATTCATCAATATTTGTATAAATGATATCTAAATCAAGGATGTCTTAATTTATCTTAATGGCCCACTTTAAATGTTGATAAAGTCATTTGTTCTATCAATTTTTTTGACAAGTATGAAAAGGCAAATTGTGTTCATACGTCAGTGAACATCGTTTGAAGATGAACGCGTCCAAGATATGTATACCGAGTGTCATAAGTAATTACCCAAACCACATATCCCAGCAGGCACATGACATTCTAATAAGTATACATAACATATGGGCCCCGTCAAGCGATTTTGGTACTTATCGCCTATGCGAGCAGAGAAGGTTCAGGCGAGCCTGCGCATCCGCGCAGTCTCGCCAGAACCTTCGCTGCTCGCTCATACAAGCAGTGAATCAAGAGGAACCTTCAGACAGAAAGCCATATCCCTGGCCCCTCTGAAAGGCTGTGCATGCGCAGTTAAAATTTGTCATGACGGAATGCTCGAAGACACAAATTCCCTTCGCGGGGCTCATATATGTATGTATCAAAGAATACCGAAACGATATCTTTCCTTTAAGATATGGCTCGGACTAACCCTTTTGGTGGTCCCAAAGATATGCGATCCATTAAAGTTTGTCGCCCCGCCCATCTGGGCTTGATGAAATAGATTGGGCTGTATGATGCTTCCACACAGAGCTTAAACCGGGCACGCATGAGTACTGGTAAACCGCTTAGGGGCCTAAGCCTGCCCAGGCAAATCGGTGCGAGTCGGACGGCCCCTATATACATATTAACCAATCTGGTTTGTTCGGGCGACAGGAATTGAGATGTCGTTTTATTTCAATGTCGGGTAAAAGTTCCACAAAATTGGAAGCAATCTCTACGAAATGACCTAAATAGTGTCGACGGGGATGTAAAACCTCAAATCAGCAACAAATCCATCAAAGTTTGACTGTTTGAGTACAAAAGTTTCATCTGTCTCTCTTTCTCTCTCTCTCTCTCTCTCTCTCTCTCTCTCTCTCTCTCTCTCTCTCTCTCTCTGTGTATATCACACTATCAATATATAGAGCTACAATGAATATATCGAAATATACAGCTATACTGATAATTCCAAATTCAAAAGGTTCCAAGAAATAACTGCGATTTCGCGTTACTTAAAATTTCATCTCTCTCTCTCTCTCTCTCTCTCTCTCTCTCTCTCTCTCTCTCTCTCTCTCTCTCTCTCTCTCTCATGTGTATATTTTACAATACATATTAATTACACAGCTACAAGTCATACTTACTTCGCTCTCCCCCCCCCCCCTCTCTCTCTCTCTCCTCTCTCTCTCTCTCTCTCTCTCCTCTCTCTCTCTCTCTCTCTCCCTCTCTCTCTCTCTCTCTCATGTATATATACTACAATACATATATCAAAATACACAGCAACAAGTCATACTTACTTATATTATATTCCAAAAGCAAAGGTATCCAAGAAATAAAACTGAAAATTCCACCTCGATTCCGCGAGTCTTTAAGTCCAATTTGAACTCCTACCTACTACATGTACTTGTATCCACTCTCATTTATTTTCACTGAATAATAATAATTCAGAATAATTTGGTATTTTATATTGAATCCGTGTACACTTTAAGTTCCTCGCAACTATCTAAATTCAATCATTTTCGCCCAAAGTATGATAATAAATATATTCCTTTTCGTCAATGTTCTTTGAAAAACTCCCGCGAGTGTATTTTCGAGGTGCACAGGTAAAATCTACAGGTGATTTATTCGATATCCAATAGATGAGCCGCGCAGGGAAAAATCTATCCATTACGCAAACACGCCTATAGAAATACATTGCTACCTTTATCGCCGAAAAAAATGAAAATTTTAAGATGAAACATTATGATATATTTCTTATTTCTGCGCCAAATATAGATCGTGGGTACTCGTTAGAACCGCCTCACCGAGGCGGTTCTAACGAGTACCCACAATCTATATTTTAGAGCAGAAATAAGAAAAATAAGGTACACCCCGGAAACCCCAGTTTTACCATATAAAAGTGGGGTCCAAGGGGGTTAAAATTATAGAGGCGTGTTTTCGTGATGCACAGTCAAACTTCTTGTTTATTTGTTTCGGAGTTTAACGGCCCAGTCAACACTAGATTAGGTCATATTTGAGCCGGTCAGTTTACCTATCCACACTTTTCCTGGGCAGGCTTATACGTAAGCGGTTAAGCAGTATCGCCAGAAACTGACAACTGCCCTTCTTGAATCAGCGGAAGGGAGAGAATGGCCGTAGAAAAGATTTCAGGATCAATCTCCACTAATGAATGTTGCCGACTCCGGTAGGTATCGAACCCGCGTCCTCCTGATCACCAGTCAGACGCGCATCCGACTGAGCTACCGAGGCCAATACAGTCAAACTTCAAGGACCCGAACACCTTTGGGATCCCTTTATGTTTGGTTTAACGGCCCTTTATTTCAAGCCGATCGTTAATCAGAGGTGTTTGAAAACCAGACTACCCGGAGAAAAACCACCTGATCTTCCTTTGCAGAACTTGGCGTCTCACTTATCATCATGAAAATAAGCCTATATAATTATGAACCCCTTGAACCCCACTTTTACATAGTAAAACGGGGGTTTACTGGGGTTAATCTTATTTTTCTAATTTCTGCTGTAAAATATAGATTGTGGGTACTCGTTAGAACCCCCTCGAGGAGGCGGTTCCAACGTGTACCCACAATCTATATTTTGAGCAGAAATAATCGAGACGGTTCTAACGAGTACCCACAATCTATATTTTGAACAGAAAAAAGAAAAATATCAAAACTTATCATCTTAATTCTTTCACTTTTTGCATTTTGCGTGGTGACAGCGCTCTTATGCCACGGAGACCCCTTCATTCGAGGGGACAAGAAAATGTGTTCGAGACAGGGGTTATTCGAGCCAGGGTGGAGGGGGGGGGGGGGGGGGGGGTACTCATAGCGCCAGGTGAGGATCGAGGCATAATAGGACTGATTTAAGGTCCCTCAATACAGATATTTCACTGCATTTGAGGTATTAGGCTAATAATAACTTAATCAGATGGTTGTAAATGTAAAATGTGACAGCAAAAGATTTTGATTTGAAACTCGGACCCATCAATACCGTTATTGATGGGTCCGAGTATGAAAGTCACCGTTTTAGTTATTTATTGCATTTTCCTTGGTTTTGCAAAATAAATAAAAATGATATCAATCCACAGAATCACGAACTATAAAACACTATCATAAAAATATGGCTCAAGGTTGCCTTTAGGTACCAAATTTTTTCCAAAACATGAATGTATTGATATATAAATAATTTTACCCAGTGATTTGTTGCATTACCATAAACAAACAAGGAGAACAACTTGACAAAACAATGTTCATAAGTTGTGTCACCTAGGCTGGTCAAAACTCATAAAAGTCCAATGTTTTAACTAAGTTTTGATGAGAAAAGTTTCAAAAAGCTACTTTCTGTTTAGCTTGTTTACTGTAGCGTGGGCCGAACAACACAACCCGGACAATGCAGGGAAAGGTAGAGGGGGATGTCGTTATTTCTTCTTTTCTACACTTCCATTTATTTCCATCTTTCTCATCTGTCCCTCACTTTCATCTCCTCTACTATTTCTTCTCTTTTCTCCCTTTCTGGGAGATTTTTCTCCCTTTCTCTGGGAGATTTTTTCTCCCTTTCTCTGGGATACGACACAATATGACCCACATGGGTTGATGTGTTGTTAAACCCAAAACAATAAATCAATCGTGGGGTACGGATTAGTCTCTCACCGCTGTAGGTTCGAGCCTGGCTCGGGTCACATGTGCGTATACATGCACGTACACACGCACACTCAATATATATTCTTTTACTCACACACGCGCTCGCACGCACGCAGATTATTCATTATCCCTCTTACAGGATCAATTCCATTCAAATGTCAGATGTCCGTAGATATGAGAAACATTGCCCTTGCCAAAAAAATAAATGGGTCTTTCAAAATATACATTGGTACAGAAATCGCCATTTTTCTATGAATAAAAAGACCTTTATATTCATTCATGCACCCTGGGCGGACCGATACAGTAGATTTTTTATCCGGTGAAAATGTTTTCATTCATGAGGCAACTTAAAATTTCAAGGCGGAACGTGTATCTGATTTTCAATCTTGGAAAGTAACTGATTTTAACACTTATCAATAATACGGGTCAATAAGTTTACAAAATGCTCAATTAAAGATACGTGATGTCTCATAAACGCAAAACCGCCGAGAAACAGGACGAATTTTTTTAATAAATAAATAAAACCTGTCTGAGTGGTCACCTCTAGCAAACAACCTGTATTAAGCAAGCAAGCATTTGGTTCCCGAAAATGGCAGATGTGTTAAATTTCACCTGTATTAAGCAAGTGCATGTCTTAAACAAGCAGAATTTGGTTATCCCTTAAGTGCTTGCTTAATACAGGTTGGACTGTAAATAAATAAATAAATAAATAAATAAATAAAAACAAGATATAAACTTCTGAATCATAAATCGTGATTTTTTTTTCACCTTTTATACATAGTCAAAAAAAAAAAATCGTTCATTAGTCTAAAAATAAACCTATGGACAATATACTGCAAAAAATAAGTAATGGACTTTCTCCTACGGTACCGTAAATGACTTGCTGTAATTTTCCGAAAATTTTGACAAATTTGTTTCACGATCCAGCAAGTCCAAAAGGTGCAGACGGAATGGCAAACAGAGTAATACCAAATAATATCGTTTTTTTTTTTTTTTTGTTTGTTTTTTTTTTCGGGACTATGATTAATTCTCTCCTTTTCGTCTTTACAACCATAGTCAACCATAGTGGAGACACAATCAGGGATAAATAAATTGTGCTTCGAACTGCGATTCGATGCACAGATATGGCGACGTCGTCTAGCACTGCAGTGGCCGACGTCCTTAACCACTGCGCCACAGAGGCATCCCCCAAAAAGGATCATGCTCATATAGCGCATATAAGGCTATCCGGCACTGCAGTACACTCTTTTTACCCCCTTGAATAAACGCAAAATCCCCGAGAATGAGGACGAAATTGTCCAACGGTAAGGTACTATTCGTGGGACACCCAGTGAGGCAAGATAAACGTTATCTTTGCCTCACCCCACGCGGACATGAGAACCTCAAGTTTATTGCACTTAATCATAATCCCGGAAAAAAATAAATAAAATAGTAACAAATAAACCCCTATATACGGAGTGTACTGCAGTGTCGGATAGCCTAAAACATGCGCTATATGAGCATCCTTTTTTGGGGATGCCTCTGTGGCGCACTGAATAACGTTTATGTTTGAGTGTTTGAGTTTTACGTCTCACCAACAGCTAAGGTCATGCGGTGATGGGGCCTCAGTTTAAAGACTCATCCGAAAGTCTGTAATAGTAACGTACACCACCATAAACTACACTTCTCGATGCACAAAGCGGGGTTCACAGACTTCACGAAAACACGCCTATAGAAATTTGACCCCATTAAACCCCGCTAAAACTGTAGTAAAACTGAGGTTTTCACGGGGTAAATATTATTTTTCTTATTTCTTCTCAAAACAATCTATGTTTTGAACAGAAATAAGGAAAATATCAAAATTTTTCATCTGAAAATTTTCATTTTTCGGTGGAAAAAATTTACAATGTATTTGTATAGGTTATGGAGGTGTTCATTGACATGGTAGTTTTGCAGACGATCAGGCTAACAAGTCACGTGATAAACAACAGGACAACTCTGATCAGGCGGTTCTAGTCAGCTTCTACAGAATATAAACAAGAAAATGCAGCAAAATGTCCGTATTAAAACCACCTTTGGACCTTACAAAGACTTCTTTTCAACATTTCCTAGGGTGGCCTCTGGACACTGGGCATGATTTTGGTTTTACGGCCTTTTCAAGATTATTGCACTTATATCGAGTCGATCGTTAATCAGAGATAGGCGAAAACCGAAGTACCCGGAGAAAAAAAGAAACACCGGACCTTCCGTTGCAGAACTTGTTGTCTCACATGTGACCCGAGCCAGGCTCGAATCACAGCGGTGAGAGACCTAATGATTATGAGTCAACGCCATATCCAATAGACCAGGGAGGCCCGTAAAGACACAAAACAATGAAATCAAAGTACTGACAGCACTGGTGGGTCGATTGTCTCTGAGCTGGGTAAATAACGGAGAATTAGACGGACAGTGTTTTATTTAATACTTAAAGTTCCTGTAATTATGCAGTGTATACTCTGATCGAAATATGCGGCGTCTGATCTGGGTCTACACTGTTTGCCTTACCAAACTCATGTATCCAGTCTATGCTATACTGATGTCGCGTAAAAGTCCCACAACATTGTAAGCAACGTCTCCAAAATGACCTGAATAGTGTTGACGGGGACGTTAAAACCATAGGGGCCTGAATCATGATTTTTTCATGATTCAAGCCCAAATGGTTAAAACAAACAAATATGCTTTATACATTCTGACGTCACACTTCGGTAATAAATAACCGTTAGCTGGATTTCGTACAAATCAGTGATAGACACGTGGACATGAGATTGACTGTTTTGGCTTAACGACACGTCAACACTTGTGGGTCATTTTGTGTCGTGTGTCGTCTCCCAGGAAAAGCGAGAAAAAGATAGAATGCAGATGAGATGACAGAGCAGAAAGAGGAAAAAGAATGGAAGTGTATAAATAGTCGGAATAACAGTATGCTCCCTATAAACTTGCCTGCTGCAAGGACAGCAGACCTTGTCCAACGGTAAGGCAATATCAGTGGGACACCCCAGTGACGCAAGAGAAACGTCACCTTTGCCTCTCCTCACGCGGACATTAGACCTAAAGCTGCTGCGCTTTGTAACTGGGTCGATTTTAAAACGAGCCGGGGCACAGCATTTCTTACAACTTACACGTGCGCCCAGTGAAGATTCAGATCAACATGTGCATCCGCGCAGTCTGATCGTAGTCTTCGTTGTGCGCTCTTAGGATCGCTAAGGGCCCAATGCTCCTTCATGCAGCACGCGAAGTCTCTGGTCAAACTATATGGATGCGCAGGCTGATCTGATTCTTCATTGGATCCACATGTGAATTATAGGAAATGCTGTGCCCCGGCTCAAATGTATTTACAACCAATTGATCTTTATAACGGAATTAAAGTACATTTTTATTCAGTATCACGACAGATGTAGCATCACATTCCTTGTCCCCGCCCATCGGGGCTTGGAGAAATAGATTGAGCTGTATGGTGCTTCCGTACAGAGCTGAAATTAACCGAACTTTTGAGCTCTTAAGAAGGTCTAAGTGGGTCCAGGAAGAGTGGTGTCCCTTAAATACTAGCGGTTTCTTCGGGCGATAGGGCTTGAGATGTCACTCCATCTCAGTGTAGGATAAAAGTCCCACTAATTCGGAAGCAAGTCTCCAAAATGACCTAAATAGTGTTGACGGGGACGTAAATTCTCAACACCAACAAACAAAAGTATCAAGAAAAATAGCATCGCATTCCATAGGCATGTTCAACTTTGAAATGACCGGTCGTCGTTTGATCAATTTGCGCCCTTTGCTTTATTAGCTAATGTGGGAAAATATCCACTAATATGGTGTGAATGAGATTGTGTTTGAGGACAAACATAAATAATGAATCGATACAAAATGGTGTTAAATCTATACAACAAAACACCTACTTAATGTAACTCTTATTTTACAAGTATTTAATATTGATAGCGTTTAGGCTTAAGCATGATTTTATGTACAATCTGTTGTTATAAAATATTGTCTTTCAAGATTATTAGCTAAAAATTGCAACAATGACAAGCATATTCCTGGCCGGACAGCTGCGTTGGGCTTTGAGTATGCTTGTATTATGGCTATTTCTCCATAACAAAATAAGACATAGACCTAACAACAATAAATTCCGTTATTTTCTGATGATTTGTTTGTTTGTTTGATTTAAGGTTTACGTCCCCTTCAACACTGTAAAGGTCATTTTGAAGACGTTCCTTCCAATTTTGTGGGACTTTTACCCGACACTGAGATGAAATGACATCTCAAGCCTTGCCGCCCAATGAAACCAATAGGGTTTATAAGCATGGACGGGCCGACTCGCACCGCTTTGCCTAGGCAGGCTTAGATCCTCTAAGCGATTTACCAGTTATCGTGTGCGGGTCGGTTTCAGCTCTGCGTGGAAGCATCAAGCAGCCCATATATTTCTTCAAGCCCCGATGGGCGGGGGCCGTTATTTTCTGATGATACATGTTATAATGTGATATTGTAATTGAACTTAAGTTTGCTCCAAACATAGGTTTTTGTGCTTGTCAGAACCGCCTCATTGAGATAAAAAATATAAATAAAATATTGTAGATAATTTTAGCAGTACAATCAATGTTTGAGACAGAAATAACAAGAGCTGTCGCATGACAGCATAGCTCGCCTGTTTCGCGCCTTCAAGATATAAGGTAAAACTATTGAACCATGAAATATCAATCAATCAATCAATCAATCAATCAATCAATCAATCCAATTTATTTCTCTCAGGTTATACAATATGCTAACAACATGAGAAGCAAAAACGTTGTGCAAACATACTGTTTCATGGCGACACAGTGACATAAAGAGAATCGACAAAAGTCGAAAACAAAAACAAACCAGAGTACAACAACGGGTAAATCTGTTGTCATTACATGTAACCAACTTATTATTTCATCGTTTATTACTATTATTATTTATTTTATTTTGTTTATCTGACTACGCCCGTTCCTGACTTTGAACCAATCAGATTACTTATATAATTTATTTCTGCAAATTTAAAAACTTAATTTCAAACAGTGTAGATCCTGATCAGACTCAGAAGCCATCTGATCTGGATCTACACTATGTGCAAAGATACGTGTTATATAGATCACACTCTCCTACATATATTTTGAGGTCAATCATTAGGTCATATGGAACATATATTCCAGCTATTACATTTCAGAATCAAATTGTGTCAGAATTATAAGGCTAATCATTGAACCATGAAAATAGGTCACACTGACCTAGATATATTTCCATGTCAATCATCTGGTCACATGGAACTGATTATTCAGATATGAAGTTTCTCCAACCAATAGTATTCAAGATATAAGTCAAAGTCACTGAACCATGTAATATAGGTCACACTGACATAGATATATTTTGAGGTCAATCATCTGGTTGCATTGAAGTAATATCCCAGGTATAACATTTCGTTGTCAAAATATTATTCAAGAAAAAAAGGCAAAATCACTGAACCATGAAATATAGGTCACACTGACCTAGATATATTTTGAGGTCAAACAGCAGGTCACATGGAACTAATAATCAAGGTATGACATTTCTTTATAGAATAGTATTCAAGATAATAGGCAAAATCAGTGAACCATGAAATATAGGTCATACTGACCTAGATATATTTTGAGGTCAATCATGGGGTCACATGGAACTAATAATCCAGGTATAACATTTCTCCATCAAATAGGATTCAAGATAAAAGGCAAAATCACTGAACCATGAAATATAGGTCACAGTGACTAAGATATATTTGGTGGTCATTTATCGTGTCCCGCGGAACTAATAATTCAGGTATGACATTTCTACTTCGAATAGTATTCAAGATAATAGGCAAAGTCACTGAACCATGAAATATAGATCACAGTGACCTAGATATATTTTGAGGTCAACCATTGGGTCACATGGGACTAATATCCAAGGTATGACATTTCTCCAACAAATAGTCTTCAATATATAAGGCAAAATCACTGGACCATGAAATATAGGTCATGGCGACCTAGATATATTTTGAGGTCAATCATGGGGTCACATGGTACTAATATCCCAGGTATGACATTTCTCCAACAAATAGTCTTCAAGATATAAGGCAAAATCACTGGACCATTAAATATAGGTCACAGTGACCTAGATATATTTTGAGGTCAATCATGGGGTCACATGGTAATAATATCCCAGGTTTGACATTTTTCAAACAAATAGTCTTCAAGATATAAGGCAAAATCACTGGACCGTGAAATGTAGGTCACCATGACCTTCACCCTTTTAGACTTGAACCAATGTCACATGATTGGCAGGTATATAACCAATTGTGTTTACAACTTGTTAGCATAATGGAAACGTATATAACAAATTACAAATGTGTCCTAGATTTTTACCCCTAGCCCCACCCCATCCGTCCTCGCAGGCATGAACCCGGGATGTGTTGTCTTGGAATCTCAGAAGACACGCCCGGGTATCTGAGTGTCTGTTGAGATATAAGCAATTCAAAAACTTTAACACAGTTTTACAGAGGTGTTCTAGATTTTGACCCCTAGCCCTACCCCGGGGCTTGAACCCAGGGGTCTGTTGTCTTTGAACATCAGAAGGCCCTCCCAGGTACTTAAGTTCCAAATATGAGTGATCTGTGATGAGTGACTGCTGAGATATAAGCATTTGAAAAACTTGAACGCAGTGTGACGGGAACGCACACGCACACGCAAACGTGCACAAATGGGGTGACAAGAATAGCTCTCCATGTACTTCGTTTGTTTGATTTGAAGTTTAACGTCCCCGTCAACACTGTAAAGGTCATTTTGAGACGTTGCTTCCAATTTTGTGGGACTTTTTACAGGCGAGCTAATAAAAACATAACTGTTGCACATTTTCATAAAAAAATATCATTTTAACCAACTTGGAAGAAAGTACAGGAAGATTCCTATATTAAGACCACATTTGGGACTGTTCAAAAGTGGTCTTGAAGACCAATTTTGAACAGTCCCAAACGTTGTCCCTGACCAGAAAAAAACACAAAGAAAGAATAATTGCACCCCCCTAAAAAATCTATTTAAACCAGAATAAGTCTTAATTTTAGGTTGTCTTAATAGCGGAATTTCACTGTAATGTAAAACGTGTGCTTGGGCGTTTAAACTACGCATGTGCGTAATGAACAACTACAATGAGAAAGACACAAAAGATTCCGCTATTAAGACCACCTTAAATTAAGACCATTTATACTTCAAATGTTTACTGAGAAAGCTTCAGTTATTCTTTTCAGTTTTCCACACCCAGTGTCTTTCAGTACGACACCACTTTTGGGACTGTTCAAAAGTGGTCTTAAAGACCACTTTTGAACAGTCCCAAAGGTGGTCTTAATATAGGAATTTTACTGTAATTGCATCTGAGTTAACGTTGACTATGCAATCCAAATAATTGTTATTTACAGCCGCGCCGTTCTTGTCGATGTGACGTCAGAGTGACGTTTAAAGAGCCTTGAACGTGGCATCTAGTCAGGGTTTACACCGTTTGTTTAAAATGACAGAATTTTTAGGATTTAACACTGTTTGCTTAAAGTACGGGAAAGTTTTTTTGATTTAAGGTTTAACGTCCCCTTCAACACAGTATAGGTCATTTTGGAGACGTTGCTTCCAATGTTGTGTGACTTTTACCCGACATTGAGATGGCATGACATCCCAAGCCCAATGTAACCAACAGCCTCGGAGTTTATATGCATGGACGGTCCGATTCGCATCACTTTGCCTGGGCAGGCATAGACCCTCTAAGCGGTTTACCAGTACGAAATCACGCCTACATCATTTTGATCCCCTATAACCCCACTTTTTCCGACATGTACGCCGAGCGAATACTCTGTCCAGCCTGCTCATTCGCACACTCCAGTCGAGTGTTCGCTGTGGTTTGATAGAGTTATGGAACTTAGTATAAGAATGCGCTCTTGTGTACATACAGATCTGTGTCAAGTTTCATAAGGCTAGGGCAAACATTTTAAAAAATATGACCAAGGTTAAAGTTTTGGGTTACATTTTCGAAAAATAGATCAAAGTTCAAAGTTCAAGGTCACAGGTCATAAAGCTTGGTATCAATGGAAATGTGAAGTTTGAAGGCTCTGTTTTAAATAGTATTGATTATAGCACACCGCCCCTGTTGAAAATGACAGGGGCATAAAGATAGAAAGAAAGAAAGAAAGACAAAAATAAAGAGAGAAAGAAAGAAATGAGACCAAAATTAAGAGCAGTAAAATAGAAATGCATTTTCATCATAGTCACATGAGTGTCCCAAAAATATTGGCAAAGCACTTGACCCAAGCAGCTTGTAAACCCCAGAGTAAATTACAATTTAAATTACTTATTGTATTGCCAATTGCTTAAATGCTAGAATCGACACTGTCATCTCGTGAATGAATGACAATGCAAAATTACAGTATTTGACCTGCGTAAATATCAAGGTCTGTGATAACGGTGCTGTGCAGATGACAGGCAAAGCCGGCCTCGGTAGCTCAGTCGCATGCGCGTCTGACTGATGATCAGGAGGACGCGGGTACGATACCTGCCTGGGTCTGCAACGTTCTTTCGTGTATATTGATCATGAAATCTGTTCTACGGTCCATTCTCTCCCTTCCGCTGATTCAGTTTCTGGCGAAAGAATGTGCTCTGTACTGGTTAACCGCTTACGTATAAGCCTGCCCAGGAAAAGTATGGAGGCTCAAAAATGACCTAAAATTGTGTTGAATGGGCCCTTAAACTCCAATACAAACAAACAAACAAAACCCAGCAGGCAACCGTCCCTAGGGCAACGTCAAATCAGTATCGGCATGACGTTGCACCGATGTTGATGTGAATTTGTTTAAATGTCATTACGTTGTACTGACGTTGATGTGTCGTCACAATAACGTTATGTGCCTGCCGGTTAGTGACTGCTTTGGGTTCAGTAGGGAAAGGGCCTGTTGTGCTGGCAGCAGGTGCGGGATAGTGCTGGCAGCAGGTGCGGGATAGCGGCTGTCTTTTGTTATTGTTCAGTTTTTTGGCTCTATTATATTTTTTTTATTTTTCTTAGGTCCCATCTCTTGGGGGACGGCTTCAGATAACACGACGGTGACCCACCGGTTGTTGCCAGTTACTATCGTGGGGTTTTCCCTAAATACTGGTACTGATTGGAACACATCGCAGTGTCTCGTATTTGTCCGTAAATACCCGGAAGAACCTTATTTACCGGGTGTTGCATCAGAAATGTCTTCTTGTCAAAACGAGTTCGACAAATGTACATAAAACAGAGCAGAGTGGCGCAGTGGAAGCGTGCTGGGCCCATAACCCAGAGGTCCGAGGATCGAAACCTCGCTCTGCTATTTTTTATTTATCATTATTATGATGCAAATTATTTTATTACAACACGAAAAAAGTGGAAATTGTTACTTCATATCATTTCTCTTTCAATAACCCTCACTAATTTACTTTGTTTGAATTGCAGTTTAACGGCCCAGTCAACACTATTTAGGTCATTTTTAAACGACCGGTTTACCTATCCACGCTTTTCCTGAGCAAGCTTATACTGGCATATAGCACATTCTTTCGCCAGAAACTAACAACTGCCCTTCTTAAATTAGCTGAGGGGAAAGAATGACCGTAGACGCTAGAATTTGATTTTGCAGAAATGAATTTTCGACAAACTATACATTTACCCTTATCCTGTTGAATAAATTTATTTAGTCACACCCATTTTTGACTATCAACCAATTAAACAACTTGCTCAATTCATAAACTACATGCCAAACAGTGTAGATCATGATCAGATGGCTTATTCGGAAGTCCTCTGATCTGAATCTATACTGGGAGGTCACGGGTTCGATCCCGGGCCGCGACATACCAAAGTCGTTAACAATGGTGCTAGCTGCTCCTCGCTTGGCACTCAGACTTACGGGGTAGAGCTAGGACTGGTAGACCCAGTGTCAGGATAATGTGACTGGGTCTGGTATCATGTAATGTGTCTGGGACATGATACTTCAGTGAGGCAGCACTATAAAAGTGAGCATTGAGCTCCCTGTCGCAACCAGACACCGTCGTGATATGACTGAAAAATTGTTGAAAGCGACGTTAAACCCGAATTCATACACACACACACACTGAATCTATACTGTTTGCAAATATATGGTTTGTAGTGTTCAGCGGGATAGGCGTAATGATTAAGAAGCAGCAGAGTGGCGCAGTGGAAGCGTGCTGGGCCCATAACCCAGAGGTCCGAGGATCGAAACCTCGCTCTGCTATATTAGTTTTTCTATGTGTAAAACTATGGGAATATATCATTTTTGCTAATAAAACTAAGGCGATTCTTTCGGGCACTAATATTCAATGTTAAGACAAGAAATAAGAAAAAGTATCTCAGACTTTTGTCCTTCCAGAGCCATAGCAGAAATATATTTTTTTCGGACAGAACCACCACTGCCATTAAGCGTTATCATTTTATCTTTATTTCCCCCTGAGTTTTACGTCCCACCAACAGCTAAGGTCATACGGAGACGGGACCGCGGTTTAAAGACTCATCCGAAAGTCTGGAGAAGCCCGGGATCGATCCTGCGATCCCTGTTTTACAGGGTGAGTAGCGTAACCACTACACCACGGAGGCTTCATTTTATTTCCTCCTATGGAGAGAGCAATACACTGAATTCAAACATATGTTCATAATACTTCGAAAAGCTACGAAAAGATCAGATAACTAACAAGAGCAGGGGATGGGTGTGTGGTGTGTGTGTGTGTGTGTGTGTGTGTGTGTGTGTGTGCGGGGGGGGGGGGGGCTTCTGTAGTCAGTAACCTTGGGTTACAATTAATTAACAATCGACCCCAAAATTACTTTGAAAGTCAATGACAGGTAAACGGGCCTCCGTGGCCTAGTGGACACATGATGGATAAGAGACACGCTAGACAGCAAGATCTGCAAAGGAAGGTCATGTGGTTTTTCTCCGGGTACTCCGGTTTTCGTCCACCTCTGATAACCGATCGGCTCAAAATAAGTGAAATGATCTTGAAAGGGTCGTAAAACCAAAGTCAAGATCAATAAAATAAATAAATAATAAAACATTTTGTTCTTTTGCATTCAAGAGTAGGCCCCTTTTTCGAAGGGGTTAGTCTATAATAAAGCAAGCAGAAAGAAACAAAGTTCTCTCCCTTGTTAACAAACAAAAATAAAATAGACGAAAAATATTGCCAGGTCTATTCCCAGGGAATGGGAACACCTGGCACATTTTGCCGCCATTTTTCAAAGGGAGATAACTTTCGGGACTTCCTATTCGCTTTTCTATAGGGTCAGTCTGGCTGAAGAAGGGGCCTATACTCCTAAAGGAAAGAATGTGCTCCTCGGGAGCAAATTCTTTCCTTTAAGAGTTGACCCCTATTTACATGGGAGACGAAAATACTTTTGAAAGGTGTTCCCATTCCCCTTAAGTTAATTTTGAATCACTCTTTAAAATATTTACAGTATTACAGTGAAACTTCAAATAAGGCCCCCGCCCATCGAGGCTTGAAGAAATAGATGGGCTGTATGATGCTTCCACGCAGAGCTGAAACCGACCCGCATGCTTATAAACCGTATTGGTTTCATTGGACGACAGGGCTTGAGATGTCATTTCATCTCAATGTCGGGTAAAAGTCCCACAAAATTGGAAGCAACGTCTCCAAAATGACATATACATTGTTGACGGGGACGTTAAACCTCAAATCAAACAAACAAAACCAATGGCTCGAACACCAACTTCTCGTTTGCCATGGCTGAGTCGACCTCGTCCGTGAGTCCCTTGGGAATCATCACGTCAGCAAGTCCGTGTAATAAACACCCTTCTAAAGCCCACCATATCTATAGAGAAAACTAGAGTTTACAGTGTATACACATTTTTTTCTGATTTCTGTTCCAAGACATAGGTTGTGGGTACTCGTTAGAACCGCCTTAATGAGGCGGTTCTAACGGGCGCCCACAACCTATGTTATAATTTTTCATCAGCAAAAATGACTGTTTTAGAGGTACAAAAAGAATGTTTCATGTGCCATAGGTGTGTTACCTGTAATGTCGTCCAGTACATGTATATATTTTAGGGAGATATTTAAGAAATGAATTTTTTTGCTGTTCATGAAAGTATGAACGCAGTGGGTCGCGAACAAAGTAAATTAACCCCGAAAGGGATTCATGTAAACTTTGCTAGCGACCCGCATGAATTTTGACCCTGGGCGTAAGATATGCTTATAGGGCAAACTTTTAAAGCTGAAAAACATTTACACGCCTTTTTCTACAAAGAGGGGAACAGCGTTGACGTCACCAACGCCCGCAGAGAACCATGCATTGTTTAGACTGACGTCACCTGATCTCACTGAACAACATGTGACTCGATGCGTTCATGGACGTATGAACTACACTGTTTTCTGCAGGTTTACATTAGGCTTTACACTGGAAATGAAAATATTATGCCATGAAAAGATATGTTGTTAGTACTCATTAGAATCGCCTCGACGAGGTACACACAGCATAATTTTATTTTATAAATGCGTTATGCCTCTTGACATGGTTCAATATGAAAAATCCTCGGTGACTCAAACTACCCCTGTCTCGAACAAATTTTCATGGCCCCAAAGGTGTTCGATCAATAGAAGTTTCTGGATTCATCTGGCAGATTTTTCCGCCATTTTTCAAATGGAGACACTTTTCGGGACTTCCTGTTCACTTTGATATAAACTCTGTTCCATGGAAATAGGGGTCTACTCTTAAAGGAAAGAATTTGCTCCGCAGGAGCAAATTCTTTCCTTTAAGAGTTGACCCCTATTGACATGGGAAACAAAAATACTTTTGAAGGAGTTGCCTCCCCTGAAGGTGTATCCATTCCCCTTAAACCGATATTATTGTTGTCTTGCCTCGCCAAATCATGCTACAAATATTTTGTAAACAATCACATTACAAACAATTAAAAAATTCAAAGCAAAACAAACGTGGTGAAAATCCCGACAGGACAGGAGCGACGCCAGTGGATATTTTTCTCAAACCACATAAAACTGTATGTAATAAACGGGGCGTAAAACTAAAAAAACCGCGGAGCACAACAAAATGCAAAATTATTATAAAATACAAATAATCTGCAAATAATATCAGTATAGTCAAAGTATTTTATTTGAAAGCAGGCAATCAGGCGATACATGTAAGTACGCTAGGCCGCTTTGGGGTATGGATTTGTACGCGTACACTTTTGTCACGCTGTTAAGAATATTTGAACGTGCACCTAGGAGCGCGTGATCGAGGATTTGCTGCCCGCCCGTGACTTATCAACAGGTCAAAGCATCTTTTTTGAGATGAGATTGACTTATTCAATTCATGGTCGAAAAACTTTGATAACTTTTCTGCTGATTTTCCAAACATTAACTGCGGATGCTCGTTAGAAGCTAAGAACTACCTCACTGAGTACCTGAAATCGTGGTCCTGGAACAAATGACTTAAGCAATCCGCGTTTACCGTAATGATCCTAAGTATTGGGACAAACAGGCCTAAACAAACAGTGCAGACCCCTGAAGGAGCAGTCTGATCAGGGTCTTAACTGTTTGCCATAACGCCTGCACATTTGTATTCCTTGCTGGATCGTGAACAACGTAGTTTAAATTTTAGGATAATTAAAGCAAGTCCTCAAGGTGTCCGAATTTTTAGAATGTTTAAGGTAAATAGGAAATCGTGGACACATAGACAAGTTTTACTGCGCTGCCTTGTATAATGTTTGGTTGTCCGAGTTGCTCTCAACACGGACTTGCCCAACGTTGTTCATACATTACAAATTGCAATACGTGTATTTATATCCTCAGCTGAGCCTGCCAAGGCAAGTTGGTGCGCGTCGGACCGTCCCCGGCTGCGGTTTCTTTGTTGTGGTAGGGTTTAAGCTCAATGTCGGTATTAAGTCCCACAAAATCGGAAGCAACGTCTCCAAAACGACCTCAATAGTGTTGACGGGGTCGTTAAACCTCAGCACAAACAAACAAATGCATTTCAATTTAAGTCCTCAGATTTTACGTCAAATAATGTAAATACATGTATAAGTAATAAAGGTAATTTTCCGCTAGACTTAAATGAGGCTGTTCAAATGTGTGCTCTGAGCAAACACAGGCGTAACGCTCTTTGTACATACCATCGAACTTCAATGGTTCGAAAACCTTTGGAACCGCGAAAAGCTGTTCCAGACAGATGTAATTCGAGCCACTTAGGGTTACTTCCAGAGGTATAACGAGATAGTTTTGGACATCTTTTCGGTGCTCTATAGTGAAAATGTATGCTTTATGTACTCATTAGAATCGCCTCATCGAGGCGATTCTAATGAGTACACACAGCATACATTTACAAAATAAAAGACGAAAATCTCCTAAATTATCACCCACTATTTCTTATGTAGAGGAATACACTAGGGGCTCAAGGACGGGTTCGACTCAGCCTTGGTAAACGAGCCATCGTGTTCGAGCCATCGAAGTTCTACTGTATTCCACACTATTTGCAATGATCGATTGATTGTGTTGGGGTTTAACGAAACGTCTTCCAAGAGAAAAGGAGAAAAGAGATAGAAGAGATAGTAGAGATGAAAAAGAGGGACAGTGGAGAAGGAGTAGACACACGCACATTTTCTCTATCTTTACCATGCAGGCATTGTCCATCTGTCAGCTGCATGCCCCCAGTGACACAAGACACACGGAAGCCGGTCTCAGTAGCTCGGTCGGATGCGCGTCTGACTGGTGATCAGGAGGACGCGGGTTCGATACCTGCCGGGGTCGGCAACACTCGTTCGTGGAGAATGATAATGAAATCTTTTCAACGGTCATTTGCTCCCTTCCGCTGATTCAAGAAGGGAAGTTGTCCGTTTCTGGCGAAAGAATGTGCACTGTACTGCTTAACCGCTTACATAATATGGTCGGGAAAAGTATGGATAGGAAAACAGACCGGCTCAAAAATAACCTAAAATAGTGTTGACTGGGCCGTTAAACTCCAAAACAAAGACACACGGCACCTTCGCCTCGAAGATAGACAAAACATCCAAATGCACTTCTGTATGTAACGCGACTTCTAAATGGATAACGCCAAAAATTTGCGACAGTATAGTTGGCAACTCGTCATCATGTAACATCTGTTACAACGCATAATGTAGTAATGTAGTAATTTCTTCATTTTGATTTTTTTTACTACATTATGCGTTGGCATAGTCGACGCGAAATGAAGTAAAAAAATTATTTCATTTCGCGTTGATATGCACCATATCGACGCATAATGAAGTAATGATGGTAGAACATAGCTGTCTTCGAAAAGACTTAGGAAGCAATACAGTTAAATTCCTACAATTTAGACCACATTTGAGACGGTTCAAAAGTGGTCTTTAAGACCACAGTTGAACAGTCCAAAAGACGGTCTTCCACAAAAGCACACTGAAGGTCAAAATCACAAAGAAAATGTAGCTTTAACCTTCCAAATATGCTTTAAAAACAAAATTTGTATTAATTTTAGGTGGTCTTAATAGTGGAATTTCATTGTATTTGATTAAGCCAGTAGAATTAAAATCGTACGCCTTACGCTATTTTGGTCTCATGCCTGATGTCTTTCCCTCATTTGTGTTTTAACCTCAAATCAAACAAATCAAACAAAAGACAGACAGGCAGACAGACAGACAGACAGACAGACAGACAGACAGAATGGACAAAAACTATATACCCCCTTGCATACTTCGTATGCCGGGGGTATAAATAGATGGGCTGCACGATGCTTCCACGCAGAGCTGATACCGCCCGTACATGAGTCCTCGTAATCTGCTTAGAAGGTCTAAGCCTGTCCAGGAAAACTGCTGCGAGTCGGCCCATCCATGCATATAAACCCTATTGCTTTTAATTGGACGGCAGCGATTGAGATGTCATTTCATCTCAATATCGGGTAAAAGTCCCATAAAATTTGAAGCAATGTCTCCAAAATGACCTAAATAGTCTTGACGGGAACGTTAAACCTCAAATCAAACAAACAAACTGTTGACGCATAATGAAGTAAAATTAAGTATGCCACCCATCGCCGCAAAATGAAATAATTCTTTCATTTTGCTCAAACCTCTTAGTATCGACGCATAATGAAGTAAAAACGACATTTTATTTCATTTCGCGTCGACTATGCCAACGCATAATGTAGTAAAAATTTCAAAATGAAGAAATTACTACATTACTACATTATGCGTTGTAACAAACGTCGCTTTTCAGTTCACAACGTTTGCCGTGTTCATCAAATTAGTACACGTTTTAGTGTAACTAAAGAACCGAAGTGCATTACAGTCGTGATAACTAAATTAAAATTTGTCATTTGCGGAGGTAAATCGTCGGTTTTACGGTCGCAAATTCAATTTTATGGCTCCGCTGCATGCTGCGTCGAAGGTAAAATCCCCGATTTACATCCCAAAATGACAATTTTGAAAACAGTTATCCTACTCTTGAAGAAAATAATTTGCTCATCGCGGGAACAAATTGTTTCCTTCAGGAGTAGACCCCAATTGGCTCTATATTTCTATTGTGGGTAACAATATTTTAGGCCACATGTTTTTGTTTGATTTGAGGTTTAACGTCCCCGTCAACACTGTAAAGGTCATTTTGGAGACGTTGCTTCCAATTCTGTGGGACTTTTACCCGACACTGAGATGAAAAGACATCTCAAGCCCTGTCGCCCAATGAAACCAATAGGGTTTATTAGCATGGACGGTCCACCTCGCACCGCGGTTCCTGGACAGGCTTAGATCCTTTAAGCGGTTTACCAGTACTAGTGTGCGGGCCGGATTCAGCTCTGCGTGGAAGCATCGTGCAGCACATATATTTCTTCAAGCCCCTATGGGCGGGGGCTTGGGCCACATGTTTAAAACACGAGCCCAAGTTTTGTGTATGATAAAATGTCATACCAAATACCATAAACTTCCTATATTAAAACCACCTTTGGGCCTGTTCAAACGTGGTCTTAAAGACCACTTTTGAACAGTCCCAAAGGTGGTCTCATTCTAGAGGAAACTAGGTGTAGAAAACACACAGACAGAAAAACTGAAACTTTAAACTATGTTTTTAAAACAAGAATTATTCTTAATTTTAGATGGTCTTAATATCGGTTTTTTAGGGCCCCGCACTGAAAGTGTGGGTGCCCTATAGTAATCACTCTGTCCGTCCGTCCGTCTGTCTGTCTGTCCGTCCGTCTACAAATTTTTTATCCTCTGATAGCGCTGCCGGGGCCCTCGTCAGTTTCACTGACAGCTCTAGTTTTCTCTACACTGAAATACCAGTCAGCATAGTTACGAATTTAGTGCTAAAAAGCATTTTATTGCTTTTGTGTGTCAAACACTTTAGTGACAGTAATATGACCATTTAATAAGCACATTAAATGCTTTATGGGCTCTCGGGAGCCATGGGTCCATTACCTACCACACTTTCAAAATACTTCCAAACCACACCGTTCTAATTATAGACATTCACTTTTAACTCAGCAATTAGTCGTTACAAAAACAGGGATTGTCATTAACCTCATTCTATTCAACTTTAAATGCTTTAATTGTAGCTTTCTGAGTAATGCACTGAGTGTGCGATTTATGTTCACGTCCTATCCCTTGTGGTTAAATCACATGTCAGGTTGTCCGTTCTATATCCTAATTTTTGCAGACAATATTGAGGACTTCTTACCCTTGCCCACTTTTTGGGGCGATTGTTTGTCAATCGACTCAAAATTAATAGTACACGTACTATCGTATTTACTGTATATTCGGACAGGCATGTCTGAGCAAAAGTGTAGACCCAGACGCGGCGTCTCGTCAGGGTCTACACTGTTTGCCACTCACCCAGCCACATCCCAACACAAAATAGGGTAATAAACCGTTCTTGTTAAAATTGTAGAACACGTATAATAAGGAGCTGAGGTGCCCGAATAATAAGGGTAAATGCGATACAGTCTGGGCAGCTCCTTATTTGTTTGATTTGAGGTTTAACGTCCCCGTCAACAATATTTAGGTCATTTTAGAGACGTTGCTTCCAATTTTGTGGAATTTTACCCGACATTACCCGGTCGGTTTCAGCTCTGTGCAGACTAATTTATTTCTCCAAGCCCAGGTGGGTGGGAGGCCTAGCTAATAAACCGTACTTGTTCAAATTGTAGAACTAGTATGTTAAGGAGCTGAGACGTCCGCATACTCAGAGTAAATACGGTTGATGGGCTATTTGTCTACGCCCATTATAGGGTAAATACACCGCAGCGCAACAACAAGCATAAACTTTTACCAGAAGAAAAAAAGCGGTCCATAACAAGTATAAGCTTTCACACAAAAAGGCCCAACGGGGAGAGCTCTGGCACAGAATTGCTGCCATATTTGTACAAGCCGATGTTTGCTGCCATATTTGTACAGGCTAATGCAAAATATACATCTACAAACTCCAGATTACGACGGATAACTGCCAACCCTACAAGCTCCCCTAGAGCCTTCGGTTCTGGTGAGCTAAAAAAAAAACTTGCCTCGCCGTTAGCAAACGTTTTGGGTTAATCTTCAACTAGTCTTCAATAAAGTGTAGTAAAGTTGTCTACTTAGCACCGCCAACAGCTTTCAAGCTTTACATTTGATAGCATGTTATAAGCATATTGGAGATGCACTTGTGCCAACAACTACTTTTTTGCTAAAATTACAGCATTTGCAACTTTGACATTGCAGACATCATACTTCAGTCGGCAGGATCCTGGGTGCAGACTGGCAATTAGAATACCGCCAAAGACAGTCAATTGTATAAAGTATAACTCTAGACATTCACATTTAATATGTGCTAAGCGTAGACCTAGCTTTTTGTAAAAGCTATACTTGTACAATATCTTGAGTTGTAATATGAGTTGCTGAACAAGCCAGTCTGTATCTTACATGGTCGTGAACCCCGAAGACATGTTTTCTTGTGACTGGGTTCATTATACAGAGGACCCGCGTTATATCGACAGTATTTGTTCCCTATTATTGTGCCGTTATAATGTATTTGCCGTTATAAAGAATCCCATTTAGGAGTATGATAGGTTATAAAAGGTCTTTTCCACACCATTACTCCAAGAAACAAATGCATTAGACATTTGTTAGAATCGTCTCGGCGAGGCGATTCTAACAAATATCTATAACATTTGTTTCTTGGAATATAAGATTACCACACCCTTGCATGACTATGGACTCGAGTTGTGCATTTCCAACCCTAGGAAAGGCCACGTAGCTCGGAATCGTGGCTAAGCCTCAAATTGGGAAGTCATTCCATTGAAATTGTTGTTATATCGAGTTTTGCCGTTATAACGAGTGTTGGTGTAAGGCGGATACAATTTGACTGTACGTGTATATCGCCGTATACATAGCCCCAAATAAGAAGGGGTACAGGTACCCACATATTATTTTTCTAATTTCTGCACGAAATCATATGTTGTGGGTGCTCATTAGATGCGCCTCAACGAGGCGCTTCTAATGAGTACCCACAATATATGTTTTCGTGCAGAAATAAAAAAAAATATATCAGTACTTTTTGAATGAAAAAGCGCCTTATCGGGAGATATTTCATATACTTAGTAACGAAATAGGGTGAGGCGAAGATGTCGTGTATCTTACGTCACTGGGGTGTCCAACTGATACTGTCTAACCGTTGCTATCCTTGTAGAAGGTAAGGGTAGAGGAGGAATGTTTGGCTATTTTTCTGTGTTTTTATTCACTTTTCTTTGTTTTCCTTTTTCTCGCATGCCCCACTCTTTCATCTCCTCTACTTTTCCTTCATTCTCTTTTATCCCTTTCTCTGGGAGACGACAAAAATGACCCAAAAGGGTTGAAGTGTCATTTAACGTCTCACAACTCAATAACAGTTGCAAGAATTCCGCCGAAGGCTATGTCGCGCCTTGAGAAATGGACTCAAGCATTAGGGTGAACGTTAAGGTGGTCGCAAATGTTGGCGGATTGAAGAATGGGCGGAAAACCGGACTCCTGTAAGCAGGCACGACTAAAAAGAAAGGAGCTTACCTTTGTGACAACGATGGCAGGCTTGATACAAGTACATGTAGGGGCGCTATCACACGAGGTCCAATCAGCGTCATTTCGAAGATACACATAATCTCCTTCCATATTATTTTTTACGTCTTTAACACATTACGCTATAACAGCGCCAGCTCACCTAAAACAAGTAGATGTTCAAATGAAGTTTTTCCAATAAATAAATAAATAAATAAATAAATAAAAATAAAATAAATTTCCATATATGCTACAGGCGCGGTTGAACATAAATGTGAAATGTGCACATAGGATAACATGGTGTCAGAAATCACATATATCAGGTAAATATTGTCACATTTTTCATAGATTTTGGTTGGTCGTTAGAACAACCTCAGCGAGGTTGAGGCAGTTCTACGAGTACCCACAATCTATGAGTTTTAATCAAACTAAAGAAAATACTGTCATGTTAAGCCTTTTTCTCTTTGCAAGTATATAAATTATACAGTCTCGTTAACATGATTATATTCTTATTCTGTATGAAACATAGATTGTCGGTGCTCCATCGATCCACCTCATTGAGGCAATTACAACGGATACCCACAATATGTGCTTTTGAGCTGAGCTACTACTACTACTACTATTACTACTATTACTACTACTACTACTTCTACTAATAATAATGAATTACCTGAGCACGCTAAACAGACTCTGTGTAGTTAATAAATACATGCATTAATTAATAAGGAGTTAAATTATGCGCAACTCATGTATATATGCATGCGTTGAAAACATATTAAATATATTTCATTTTAAAACATAAATCAAAATTGAGTCATCAGTATTACTCAAATCTTGTCAATCTTTGTCAAACTGTCCATTTTAACAAACTGAGTCTTAGTTTTAACTGCCCGGAGCTTATCTTTTAAATGTTATTCAGTGTGATGTCATCAGTATAGCCTACAAGGATTTTATTGTATGCATTACATTTACACATAACGTCATGAACTTTAACCCTTATCCTGTTAAATAAATTATTTTGCAAATCAATCAATCAATCAATCAATCAATCAAGCAATCAGTCAAACTGCTTGAAATAAATGTATTCATTCATATTCGCAAACTGAATGACAAACAGTGTAGAGCCTTCTACAGATGCCATCTTCAGAAGCCATCTGATCAGGATCTACACTGTTCCCAGATGTAGGGTTCTGTTCCGAGATGTAGAGATTATTGTGGGTCAGTGGGATAAAGGTTAAATTGAAGTACAGTAGACTTTAATGGCTCAAACACCTTTGGGACCATGAAATTTTGTTCGAGTTATGAATAGTTCGAGCTACTGAGGTTAACCCTTTTTGTACCAAATGGAATCTTCCTCCTTATATGTAACAGGAGTCCATTTCAAAATTTAGGGGTGACAGGTTGTGTTTTTCTTCAAAATTTATTTGGAAAATGGCTGAACGTTTTGCAAACAGTGTAGTTTCTGAGGCGTCTGATCGGGGCCTACACTGTTTGCCAGGGTACCCGTTTTGGGGTTTCCGGTACAAAATGGGTTAATTTAAGTGCCTGCTGTGCAGGCATAATCTGGTATCGGGAATCTTTATGATATTCTGTGAAATAAAGGCACAGGTCTCTGCTGCCTAGTGGCTATTAATCATTAGGTCTCTCACTGCTGTGGGTTCGAGCCTGGCTCGGGTCACATGTTAGACGTTAAGTTCTGCAAAGGAAGATCAGGTGGTTTTTCTCCGGGTACTCCGGCTTTCGCCCACCTCTGATTAACGATCGGCTCGATATGAGTGAAATAATCTAGAAAGGGCCGTAAAACTAAAACCAAAAATGAAATAAAAGTATGTTATGTGTATTCTCATTAGAATCGCCTCGTCGAGGCGATTCTAACGAGTACACACAAAATGTGCTTTTTAAGAAAAGCAAACCTTATTAAGAAAAACTAAGAAACAAGAAAATAAATTGGGCTGCATGATACTTCCACGAAGAGATGCAACCGACCGCACATGCGTACTTGTAAACCGCTTAGAAGGTCTAAGCCTGACCAGGAAAAGTGGTGCGAGTCGGCCCGACCATGCATATCAACCCTATTGCTTTCATTGGGCGGCAGGGATTGAGATGTCATTTCTTCTCAACGTCGGGTAAAAGTCCCACAAATTGGAAGCAACGCCTCCAAAATGACCTGAATTGTGTAGACGGGGACGTTAAATCTCAAGTCAAATAAAATGATCATCAGATACACTTCAATGGTTTAAACGTCGATCGCTCATTTACAACCGTTAATTCGACCAGTATGGAATTTTTCCGAAAGTTACAGTTATCCAACTTAGGAAGGTTTTTCGTACTTAAATTTGAAAATGTATGTTGTGGGTACACATTAGAATCGCATCAATGAGGCGATTCTAATAAATGCAGACATTATTCCTTTTTTGCAAGTTTCAGATATCCAAAAACACGTATTTAGAATAATATACGGATGTATTTCTGATTTTAAAATTGAAAATTTATGTTGTGTGTACTCATTAGAATCACCGCAATGAGCCGATTCTAATGAGCACACACAACATTCCTTTATTTTATAGTAGAAATGTTATCTCGATTCGACCTCCTGATCATCACCAGAGACACTTCAGTTCTTTAAACGTCGATAGATCAATTCCCTAGAAAATTGTTCCTAAAGTTCCAGATATTTAGAATAATTTACGGATTTTTTTTCTGACTTTTATTTGAAACTTCATGTTGTGTGTGCTCATTTGAATCGCCACAATGAGGCGAATCTAATAAGTATACACACGCCATACCTTTACTGGAAACACGTATTTAGGATATTTTTTGTCTGATTTAAATTTGAACATGTATGTTGTATGTTTTTGGTTGTATTGTTTGATTTGAGGTTTAATGTCCCCGTCAGCACTGTAAAGGTCATTTTGGAGACGTTGCTTCCAATTTTGTGGGACTTTTACCCGACCTTGGGATGAAATGACATCTCAAGCCCTGTCGCCCAATGAAACCAATAGGGTTTATTAGCATGGACGGGCTGACTCGCACCGCTTTGTCTGGGCAAGCTTAGATCCTCTAAGCGGTTTACCAGTACTCGTGTGCGGGACGGTTTCAGCTCTGCGTGGAAGCATCATGCAGCCCATTTATTTCTTCAAGCCTCGATGGGCGGGGACAGGTATGTTGTTTGTACTCATCAGAATCGCCTCAATGTGGCGATTCTAATGAGTACACACCACATTCCTTATTTCATAGCAGAAATGTTATCTCCACTCTGCTCTCTGATCTGGCGCTAAATTTAGCCCTCACTAGCTCAAACTACTCCTATCTCAAACAAATTTTATGGTCCCCATCACAAAAACACGCCTATATAATTTGACCCTCTTAAACCCCACTTTTATACAGTAAAACTGGTGTTAACCGGGTATGCACCATTTTCCTTATTTCTACTCAAAACCATAAATTGTGGGTACTCGTAAGAACCGCCTTGCCGAGGCGGTTCTAACGGGTGCCTACAATCTATGTTTTGTGCAGAAATATTAAAAGTATCAGAATTTTTATCTAAAAATTTTTGACTTTTTGGCGGTAAAAGTTTCAATATATTTGAATAGGCGTGTTTTTGTAATGTAAAGGTGTTCGAACCTTTGAAGTTTGGCTGAATTTTATAAGCAAAGTAAACAGCTTACCTTTTTTTATTTGAATATATTATTATTCTCTGCATCCAAAGTATTTATATATACAAACTATGACCCGGAGTGGCTTATATTAGTAACAGAAAAAACATGATCACATGTGTAATCAAAAACAGTAATAAATTTTACTCAACTCAATCCTTGTACTTTCAAAGCAGAAAATATGATAAACGGTTTAATATAAACTTTAATATAATATATAACGCAACATCAAAGGTATTGAACTTGTAGACCGAGGCTGAAAACGTATGATGAAGTTATTTTGCACTTTTAACCCTTTTTGTACCAAATGGACTCTTCCTCCTTAAATACCAGGGTTCCATTTCAAAATTTAGGGGTGTCAGGTTGTGTTTTCTTCAAAATGTATTTGGAAATTGACTTAACTTTTAGCAAACAGTGGAGGCCCTGATCAGATGCCGCGTTCTGCGGCATCTGATCTGGGCCTGCGCTGTTTGCCATGGTAGGGTACCCCTTTAGGGGTTTCTGGTACTGAATGGGTTAATATGAACCTATATTATTTAACCTGCATTCGAGGTGGTGATTGATTGATTGATTGTCACGTCAGCTTTCGTGTCGTCTCCCAGAGAAAGGGAGAAAAGAGATAGGAGAGATAGGAGATGAGATGAAAGTTAGGCACAGAGGAGAATGAGGAAAATGAATGGAAGTGTAGAAACAAAACGAATAACAACATTCCCCTCCTCTGTCCTTACCTGTTGCAAGGACAGCAGGCCATGTCCAAATGTGAGCCAATATCTGTTACCTTTGCCTCACCCAACACCTCGGCATCCGAGGTGTAGTGGATAAGCTACTCGCCTCATAAACTAGGATTCATGGGTTTAAGTACGGGGTTTTAGAGGGATGTTCATTACACGGGTTGTGGACGAGATAGAAGTTTGACTGTACATGGATTACGAAAACACGCCTATACTCGTACAAATGCACTGTAAACTTTACCGCCGAATATTTTTCGATGAAAAATTGTGATATTTTTTTCTTATTTCTGCTCAAAATGAGTCGGTTTCTTTCGAGTTCCCATAATCTATATTTTAGAGCAGAAATAAGAAATATTACAATTTACCCCCCCCCCACCCCCCCACCCACCCACACACACACACACACACACGTAAACCCCAGTTTTTCTAAAAACGTGGGATTCAAGGCGGTCAAAATTATATAGGCGAATTTTTCGTTATGTATTAATTAATTACTGCAAGAAATGCCAGGCTACTATTTGACAAAATGAATTAAAAGTTTTCAAGAGTGTGTAAGGAATACCCTTATAAACCAATCTATATAGATAAATAAATGGGGTTTATTAGGGCACCCGTCCATTATTTTCCTTATTGTCACTCAGAACCTACGTGGCCTAAGGTCCAAAATTAACGTTTGAGTTTTGAGCCTGAGCATGACAAAACCTACAATAAGACCGGTATGACCAGCAGAGACTCAAATCAATTTGCGCACCCATCCACTATGACAATGTCTCTTTGCATAGATATTAGCCTATAGTAGGTACATATAGTAGGTTATAACGCCATGTAATAAATTCGATAATCCACTAGTTGATTAAATATGCAAAATAGTTAGATACGACCCGTAACGTTACATGTACGACGTCCTTAATTAAAGACGTAGTTTTTACTAATGGCGGAATATTGACGTTTTTTTGTAAAACAATCGTGAACAAAATGCGTTTTAAATGTCATCTTGCACTGATTCGTGCACATGTATTATTGAATTTATTAAACTCGTCGAGGAAAAAAAAAGAGAGATAAAACTCGTTTTAAAAATTGAATAATACATGAACACTCATGTAAGATCCTCTATATTATAATGTAATTAATCAAGTCATTTCGTATTAGCCCAGTTACAGGTTCGAGGTCTGCTGTATTGGCCCAAGGCCGAATGCCTCGGTTTGCGAACAACGGAGCTAAACGTACAGGCTTAACATTGTTGATGCTCACGCAAATACCAATCCCTTTTTAAAAGCAACAAAAAGACTAGACCCTTAGCCCTCTATCCATACCTGCTGCAGAAAGAAGGTAATGTAGACCAATATCAGCTGGATGTCCAACTGTCGACAAATACATGTATATACCTTCACCTCACCGTGCCACCACACGCCATATGGGTCATAAAAAAGAGAAACTTATATGACATTCATTAAACCAGAGGCACCGGCACCGATAGCTCAGTTGGTAGAGTGTCCGCTCCGGGGAACGGGAGGTCACGGGTTCGATCCCGGGCCGCGACATACCAAAGTCGTTAAAAATGGTACTAGCTGCTCCTCGCTTGGCACTCAGATTTACGGGGTAGAGCTAGGACTGGTCGACCCAGTGTCAGGATAATGTGACTTGGTGTGGTATCATGCAATGTGTCTGGGACATGATACTTCAGTGAGGCAGCACTATAATAGTGAGCAATGAGCTCCCTGTCCAAACCAGACACCGTCGTGATATGACTGAAAAATTGTTGAAAGCGACGTTAAACCCGAATTCACACAGACATTAAACCAGAGGCGAAGTGCGTCAGTGGGGCGTTACAGTTGAACAAGCTTGCCATCCTTGCTGCAGGTAAAGGTAGAAGGGGAAAAGTTGTTATTTCTCCAGTTTCTACACTTCCATTCATTTTCATCTTTTCCCCCTATATCCCTCACTTTTATCTCTTCTATTGTCTCTTCATTACGAAAACACGCCTATATAAAAACATTGTGACCTTTATCACCGAAAAAATGAAAAATTTAAGATGAAAAACTTTGATAGTTTTCTTATTTCTGCTCAAAAGATAGATTGTGGGTACTCGTTAGAACCGCCACATCGAGGCGGTTCTAACGAGTTCCCGCAATCTATATTTTAGAGCAGAAATAAGAAAAATAAGGTTTACCCCTGTAAACCCCAGTTTTAATATATAAAACTGGGGTTCAAGGGGGTCATAATTATATAGACCTGTTTTCGTGATGTCTTTCTCATTTCTCCCTTTCACCGGCAAACGACACCAAATTACCAATTACGGGTTAATTCTATTCAAAATTGTCATTTGGGGAGGAAAATCGGCGGATTTGCGATCGACGATTTACCTCCCCAAATGACAATTCTCAATACAGTTATCCCCGTTCTAGTGCGTTTATTAACTTCTTAACGGTAATGGGAACACCTGACAGATTTTTCCGCCATTTTTCAAACGGAGACAACTTTCGTGACTTCCTGTTCGCTTTTCTGCCGGCCTCGGTAGCTCAGTCGGGATGCGCATGTGACTGGTGACCAGGAGGACGCGGGTTTGATACCTGCCGGGGGGCGGCAATATTCTTTCGTGGCGATTGATCATGGGATCTTTTCTACGATCATTCAATCCCTTCCGCTGATCCAAGAAGGGCAGTTGTCAGTTTCTGGCGAAAGAAAGTGCACTGTACTGGTTAACCGCTTACGGATAAGCCTGTCCAGGAAAAAGTGTGAAAAGGTAAACAGACCGGCTCAAAAATGACCTAAATAGTGTTGACTGGGTCTTAACAATAAAACAAAACTTTTCGCTTTTCTAGAAGCCCTGTCCCATTCAAATATGGGTCTATTCATAAAGGAAAGAATGTGCTCCTCGGGAGTCGTTGATAAGATTGACAGGGCGGGGCAGTTCCGGTTTTGTTTGTTTGTTTGAGGTTTTGCGTCCCCGTCAACACTATTTAGGTCATTCTTGAGACGTTGCTGCTTCCTATTTTGTGGGACTTTTACCATAGAGATATGACATCTCAAGCCTTACCGTCCAAACAAACTGGTAAGACCTAAGCAGTATTGGCTAAGTGAATATTTTGGCAGCTACTGCATGGAGTCTTTTCAACACTATTTGACATGCCCAAATGCACACTTTGGGCAGCTTATATACGGAGTCTTTCAACGCTTTACTACATTCTTAATTGCATATTTTGGTAGCTTATATATGGTGTCTTTCCAACATTTTACTACATGCTCAAATGCATATATTTGGCAGCTTATACATGGCGTCTTTCCAACACTATACTACAAGCTGAAATGCATATACAGTAGAACTTCGATGGCTCGAACACCGATGGTTCGTTTACCATGGCTGAGTCGAACCCGTTCTTGAGTCCCTAGGGAATTTCTGTACATAAGAAATAGGGAGGGTAAAAATTAGGATATTTTCGTCTTTTATCTTGCAAATGTATGCTGTGTGTACTCATTAGAATCGCCTCGATGAGGCGATTCTAATGAGTACACACAGCATACATTTTTCATTATGGAACACAGAAAAAGATGTCCTAGAGTATGTCGTTATGCCTCCTGACTTTAGCCCTCAGTGGCTCGAACTACCCCTGTCTCGAACAGATTTTCATGGTCCCAAAGCTGTTCGAGCCATTGAGGTTCGAGTGTATTGGACAGCTTACACATAGCGCCTTTCCAACACTATACTACAAGCTGAAATGCATATATTGGGCAACTTATACATGGCGTCTTTCCAACACTATACTACATGGCCAAAAGCACATGCTTAGGTGCATATTTTGAGCAGTTTTTACATGGTTTCTCTTCAACACAATACAACATGTTCAGTGAATATTTTGGCAGCTTTTGAACGATATACTATACTCAGATTCAATGAAAACGTGCAACTTTTAGAATTGTGATTCCGTTAGTTTAAGGCAAAAATGACTGACTTTTTCAACTGATAAATACGGTATTGTAAAGTTGTCCCCGACGCATGAGTTTGTTTGACATGGATACTACGTGATTTTCATTATGTGCATGTGCACTTGCAAAATGCAAAAATTGCAAAATTTTCGTAATCACGATATTTTTGGCATTTTTTACTGTCATTATAAGATCTGTATTCTTTGTGTTAATAGTCAGCAAAACATTTCATAAGAACAAGCCAATGAGACGGCTATGTACATTTTGTAACATCGATCCTCATCGTGCCCTCGGTATGGCTGAAGGTGGTCTTTCATACCGCCAAGTTGCAGAGTTAATGGGTTGTTCGCACACTACGATTGCTCGATTGGTTGAAAGCCACAACGCTACGGGATTTGTGGTCGATAGACAACGCCCTGGACGTGAAAGTGTTACTACACGTCAGCAGGACCGGTACATTGTTTTGATTCATGTGCGCGACCGATTCAGGACCTCTGTGGAAACTGCCCAGGAGACAGTGGGAACCCATAACCTATGCGTAAGTGCCTTAACTGTACGGCGGCGTCTCCAGGAACGCCATAAGACGTATAGGGGGAACGTCGAATCAGTCGCTTTAGTTGGTATCGACAGCGTATCCAATGGACACAACAGCGTTGGCGTGGACGAGTCCCGTTTTTGTGTTGAAATGTTTGATAGACGGCGTAAAGTACATGTATGGTGTCGACGTGGGGAGCGATTTCAAAATAGAAGTGAAGGCATTGATCAGGAATCGATGCAATTAACCCACAGACCCCAGCAGGGAAAGGAACACAAACATTAAATAACTAGACCCATATTGAAACATCAATAGCGGAAGAGCCAAAAGGAAAGTTACTGTCCCAACAATGACCAACTGGCTATCCAAAACAAAATAATATAAGCGAAACACACACTCAAAGACGAACCATAACAAAAATAAACAGCGGCAGAAGAACCGCCTTGGAACGGTCAGTAAAAACAAATTCCACTGGTGGGGTTATGGACGGGGGGGGGGGGAGGTGTTGGCTTGAATCGATTTTACGGATCTGCAATCCTCGCCCAAGACTGTTGTGTTAACGTTGGGGTGGTGGTAGCGTAATGGTGTGTGGAGGGATCTCATGGCGCCACAAATCCCAACTCATCGTTGCTGATGGCAATTTGACGGCACGTCGGTACATCGGTGAAATCTTACAGCCTGAGGTGGTACCGTTTTTGCGCAATAATGGTGACGTTACGCTTTTCCAACAGGACAATGCAGGTGCTCATTCGGCGAGGCTAACCATGGACTTTTTCATTCAAAATGGTGTGCAAGTTCTTCCTTGGTCTGCGTTTTCGCCGGATTGAAACCCAACTAAGCACCTTTGGGACCAGCTTGGAAAACGTGTGTACAGCCGACGTCATCCGCCAATCAACCGTCAGCAGCTTGTCATGGCGCTACAGGAAGAATGGGACAACATCACACAAGACCAGATACAGCGTTTAATTCGAAGCATGAGGCGTCGATGCCAAGCAACACTTGATGCTAATGGTGGACATACCCGGTATTAGGATATGTGATTTTGATTTTTCGGGTTTGTTGACTTATTCGAGTCTCCGTATCCCTGCATCCAATGAAATGCTGTAACTCTTTAGTGAGTCTGTGGATAAGTTAGTGATAATTCATTTTACGCTACTCGACTTGTAAACCAGGGATCGCATGATCGATCCCGGGCTTCTCCAGACTTTCGGATGAGTCTTTAAACCGAGGTCCCGTCCCCGTGACCTTAGCTGTTGGTGGGACGTAAAACTCAAACACTCACTCACTCAGTGATAATTCATTAAACGTGATCAAATGCTGCAAATATTGTGAATCAATTAAAATTCGAGGTATCGTACTAGTGGTGAGTTTTCATTGAATCTGTGTATATATGCTCAAGTGCATATTTGGGAAGGTCATATACATAGGGTCTTTTCAACACTATACAACAGTCTCAAGTACATATTTTGGACAGCTTTTCAACGCTATACTAGGTCATCTTTTCAACGCCATTCTATATGCTCAACTGCATATTGGGGTAGCTTATACATGATGTATTTTCAACACTACACGCATAGGTTGGGCAGGCACTACGGCATGCTGAATTGTATATTTTGGCAACTTGTGGCACTTTCAAACACTACAGCATGCTGAATTGCACATTGTGGCATCTTATACACAACGCTATACTACATACTCAAATGCATAGTTTAGTCAGCTTTTCAACGCTATACTATATGCCCACTATATGCTCAAGTGTTTATTTTGGGCCGATTGGAAACTTTTCAACACTATACAACATGCTTTAAGTGCATATTGTGGGCAGCTTATACATGGTATCTTCCAACACTTCACAACCTACTCAAGTGCATATTTTGGGCAGCTTATACATAGTCACGGTCTTTCCAACACTTCACAGCTTACTCCAGTGCTTTCTCCAGTGCATATTTTGGGCAGCTTATACATGGTCACGGTCTTTCCAACACTTCACAGCTTACTCCAGTGCATATTTTGGGCAGCTTATACATGGTCACGGTCTTTCCAACACTTCACAGCTTACTCCAGTGCATATTTTAGGCAGCTTATACATGGTCACGGTCTTTCCAACACTTCACAGCTTACTCCAGTGCATATTTTGGGCAGCTTATACATGGTCACGGTCTTTCCAACACTTCATAACTTACTCCAGTGCATATTTTGGGCAGCTCATACATAGTGTCTTTCCAACACTTCACAACTTACTCAAGTGCATATTTTGGGCACCTTATACATGGTCACGGTCTTTCCAACACTTCACAGCTTACTCAAGTGCATATTTTGGGCAGCTTATACATAGTGTCTTTCCAACACTTCACAACTTACTCAAGTGCATATTTTGGTTAGCTTATACATGGTGTCTTTCCAACACTTCATAACTTACACAAGTGCATGCATGTATTTTGGGCAGCTTATACATGGTGTCTTTCCAACACTTTACAACTTACTCAAGTGGATATTTTGGGCAGCTTATACATGGTGTCTTTCCAACACTTCACAACTTACTCAAGTGGATATTTTGGGCAGCTTATACATGGTGTCTTTCCAACATTTCACAACTTACTCAAGTGGATATTTTTGGCAGCTTATACATGGTGTCTTTCCAACACTTCACAACCTACTCAAGTGCATATTTTGGGCAGATTATACATGGTGTCTTTCCAACACATCACAAACCATTCAAGTGCATATTTTGGACAGCTTATAGATGGTGTCTTTCCAACACTACACAACCTACTCGAGTGCATATCGTTGGCACCTCTTCAATGCCATACTATATGCTCAAGTGCATATTTTGGGCAGCATATACATGAAACACTATACAATATACTCATCTGCATATTTTGGGCATCGTATACAGTCTTTTCAACACTATACGACATGCTCAAGACAAATGCATAATTTGGGCAACTTATACAAGAAGTCTTTTCAACACTATACAACATACTCAATTGTTCACTTTGGGCAGCGTATACATGGAGTCTTTTCAATGCTATAGGAGGTTTTAGGAATTCCGTTTATGACGTCATTCTTGCGCATGCGCAAAGTACTGGCCGTCAATTGAAACGGCCATCGCTATTCAAATGTAATGGCGGAACTTAAAATGCTAACAATATTCAGACATTTTGAGAGAAAATATAGCCGTTTACTTCGAAATAATGCCTCGAGAAGGAAAAAATGATATTTTACTTTTATTACTGAAATTTATTTATCCTGGATCCGATTTTAATTGACGAAAATCTCTTCGTGAATGACCCATGTCATTAGCTTGAGATACAATTATTCACGAAAGCTTACTTACAAAATAAGTTTTTACGTAACTTTTCGTTTTATTCGCTATCTAAGTATAGCTATCACATACAGACCAGAACTTTGATCTATCTATCTATCTATCTATCTATCTATCTATCTATCTATCTATCTATCTATCTATCTATCTATCTATCTATCTATCTATCTATCTATCTATCTATCTATCTATCTATCTATCTATCTATCTATCTATCTATCTATCTATCTATCTATCTATCTATCTATCTATCTATCTATCTATCTATCTATCTATCTATCTATCTATCTATCTATCTATCTATCTATCTATCTATCTATCTATCTATCTATCTATCTATCTATCTATCTATCTATCTATCTATCTATCTATCTATCTATCTATCTATCTATCTATCTATCTATCTATCTATCTATCTATCTATCTATCTATCTATCTATCTATCTATCTATCTATCTATCTATCTATCTATCTATCTATCTATCTATCTATCTATCTATCTATCTATCTATCTATCTATCTATCTATCTATCTATCTATCTATCTATCTATCTATCTATCTATCTATCTATCTATCTATCTATCTATCTATCTATCTATCTATCTATCTATCTATCTATCTATCTATCTATCTATCTATCTATCTATCTATCTATCTATCTATCTATCTATCTATCTATCTATCTATCTATCTATCTATCTATCTATCTATCTATCTATCTATGACGGACGGACGCCGAGTCAACTTGGTTCGACGCCATGTCACCCACTCCAACTCACTTCAATGTCACATGACCGTTAAGTTGAGAGACAGAGAGATGTTTGACTGACAAACTGACAGTAGACAGACAGGCGACAGTCAGACCGACTTACTGAATGACTGACTAACAGATGGACGAACGGATATTTAGACAGACAAATAAATATACTGACAGTCGAAAAAACTAATGAGTGGACTGACAGACGGGTGTCGAGTCAACGTTGGCTCGACGTCATGTCGTCGAAACCCACTACAACTCAATTCAATAATTCAATGTCACATGACCGTTGAGATGAGAGAGAGAGAGGGAGAGGGATTTGACAAACTGACAGACAGATGGCAGAGAGACCAACTGACTGAATGACTTACTGACGAACGGACGAACAGTTAGACAGAGAAATAAACATATTGAGTCGAAAAAAACTAACGAGTGGACTGACAGACGGGCGTCGAGTCAACGTTGGTTCGACGTCATGCCGTCGATACCCACCCCAACTCACTTCAATGTCATGTGACCGTTGAGATGAGGAGAGAGGTTTGACTGATCCCTTATAAGCATTGTATCAAATGGAATCTTCCTCCTTTTATATATCAAGAGTCCATTTCAAAATTTAGGGTCGTCAGGATGTGTTTTCTTCAAAATTTGTTTTGAAATTGGCTTGAGTTTTTTTAAAAACAGTGTAGGCCCTGATTAGACGCCGCGTTCTGGGCCTGCACTGTTTGCCAGGGTACCCTTTTTAGGGGGTGGGGGGGTGGGGTGGTGGTTCTGGTTCCAAACGGGTTAATGTAAGGGCTGGTCAGGTTGATCAAATCTACAAATCTACCACATTTTACTGTAAAATCTTGCACTTGCGAGGAGTGTTTCATTCTCATGCGCTGAAAGGGTGTTCTATTTTTGTTTTGAATCCCACTGAGTCTTGATGGGTCCAGTGCCATTTTATTAAGCAACGCCGTATTATCGCCAACGCAACGTTCTGACGTTTCATCGACGTTGCAAAGTCAAATTCAGTGCATTACTGTGATGTTGGTTTGATGTAGACACGACGTCGTTGACACGTTACATGTCGGCTGACGTGGAGTTATTTAACGACATACTGTAATTTATATTTACCTACGCTCGCTTATTGCCCGTATGCTGGGGGGGGGGGGGGGGGGGGGGGGGGGGGGGAGAGAGAGAGAGAGAGAGAGAGAGAGAGAGAGACACACATACGTACAATATATCTTTAAGAGCAGCTATCTTAAAAAAAAAATAGACATGTGTCCAAAGTACACAGATGCCCCCGCCATATATCTTTGTCGATATGGCTTGTACCCATTCTCTAGAATGGCACAGGGGTGTCCGGGGGGACCCGGAGCTGTCCACAGGGACCCAAGGTCTGTGTCAGTGAATGCATCTTATCATAAGGAACAATAATATATATGGTTAAGTGGTGGGGATATGAATTGTTTCTGAGATATAAGGCCTTTTATGAATTGAAGGGGGCGGGGCATGGTCCGGGGTTGACCAGAGGGAGACAAAGTCTCTGTCTTAGAATGAGTCATATCATAAGGAACAATAATATGTATGGTTTAGGTGTTCGAATCTGATTAAGTCTGTGTCAGTCAATGCATCTTATCATAAGGAACAATAATATATATGGTTAAGGGGTGGTGACATGGATAGTTTCTGAGATATAACGAAGGGGGCGGTGCATGGCCCAGGGGGGACCCAAAGTCTGCGTCTTGGAATGTGTCATATCATAAGGAACGATAATATATATGGTTTAGGTGTTCGAATTAGGGGGGGGGGGGGGGGGGGTCGGGATGAACCCAATGTCTGTATCAGTCAAAGCATCTTATCATAAGGAACAATAATATATATGGTAAAGGGGTGGGGATATGGATAGTTTCTGAGATATAAAGACTTTAATGAAGCAAAGGGGGCGGGGCATGGCCCAGGGGTGACTGTAGGGACCCAAAGTCTGTATCATGGAATGTGTCATATCATAAGGAACAATAATATATATGGTTTAGGTGTTCGAATCTGATTAATTTTCAAGATAATTAGGCATTTTGACAGTTTGCATACAAATTTCTATATAAATGGGTGGGGGGGGGGGGGGGGGGGGGAGGAGTCGGGATGGACCCAATGTCTGTATCAGTCAATGCATCTTATCATAAAGAACAATAATATATATGGTTAAGGGGTGGGGATATGGATAGTTTCTGAGATATAAAGACTTTAATGAAGCAAAGGGGGCGGGGCATGGCCCAGGGGTGACCGTAGGGATCCAAAGTCTGTGTCATGGAATGTGTAATTTTCAAGACGTTTAGACATTTTGCATACAAATTTCTATATAACGGGTGGGGGGGTTGGGGGGATGGGGGGTCGGAATGGACCCAATGTCTGTATCAGTCAATGCATCTTATCATAAGAAACAATAATATATATGGTTAAGGGTGGGGATATGGATAGTTTCTAAGATATAAAGACTTTAATGAAGCAAAGAGGGCGGGGCATGGCCCAGGGGTGACTGTAGGGACCCAAAGTCTGTGTCATGGAATGTGTCATATCATAAGGAACAATAATATATATGGTTTAGGTGTTCGAATCTGATAAATTTTCAAGATAATTAGACATTTTGACAGTTTTGCATGCAAATTACTATATGACAATTTTGACCTGTTACGCAATCTGACCCCTAGGCCCACCCAGGGGCACGACTTTGGGTCAACTTGAACATGAACTGATAGGTCTTGGTCTGAGTAGATGTCATACCAAATTTCAACTTTGTAGCACAACAGGTAAAAAATTATATGCAAGTCCGAGGTTTCAGCTCGACATTTCAGCCCGAGGTTTCAGCTCGACATTTGAGCCCGAGGTGGTTACGAACGTGACATACGCACGAACGCACGTACGGACGTAACATCACGGCGAAACGCTATATGCCCCACTCCTGCCAAGGCAGGCGGGGGCATAATAAAACTTCGGATTTGTCATCATGAAGCCTTTGGGATTTTGACCCCCTCAAACCCAATTTT
This sequence comes from Lucinisca nassula, assembly GCA_963580285.1. Lineage (NCBI taxonomy): Eukaryota > Metazoa > Mollusca > Bivalvia > Lucinida > Lucinidae > Lucinisca > Lucinisca nassula. The sequence goes on along the minus strand of OY757021.1, from coordinate 81,141,861 downwards.
TATATTGTAATACTGGGGTTACCGGGGTAAACATTATTTTTCATATTTCTGCTCAAAAAATAAATTGCGGTGACTCGATAGAACCCGCAGTCTATGTTTTGAGCAGAAGTAAGAAAAATATCACAATTTTTCATCTTAAAATTTCCATATTTTGGCCGAAAAATTGATAATGTATTTGTATAGGCATGTTTTCACACCTGGCAGCATACCGCCAAAAGTTTATAAGAATTCCACAGTTTTACTCTGTAATTTACACTTTCATGAAGCAATACGACTAGTTGACGGCCAGGGCTTTTCTCGTTCTATTTTTAGAACCGGAAGTACGTCACGAAAAAAGCTCCTATACGACATGCTCAAGTGCATAATTTGGGCAGCTTATCCACTGTCTTTTCAATGCTATAAATTATAGTTTTTCTGTCATTACCAATCTTAATCAAATGCAAGAAATGCTACTGTTTGTGTGTACTAAGTCCTTGCCTGCATCTTCAATCAGTCCCTGGCCCAGGGTAAGGTCCCAGATGATTGGCTTCAAGCCAATGTGGCACCCATTTTCAAGAAAGGGGAAAAGTATGACCCTGCCAATTATAGGCCTGTATCACTGACTTGTATTTGCTGTAAGTCTCTGGAGCACATCATCGTGGGCAAAATCATGCAACATCTTTCAGAGCACAAGATCCTTGTCGAATCCCAACATGGATTTAGAAGCGGTAGGTCATGTGAGACCCAGCTTGTCCAGTTCATCCACGACCTACAGGAAAACCTGGACGGGGCCCATAATAGGGGTCACAAACAAACAGACCTAATTATTATGGACTTCGCTAAGGCTTTCGATAAAGTCCCCCACAGAAGACTTCTGTATAAACTGGAGTACTATGGTATCCGAAATGATACCCTCCAGTGGATTTCTGCTTGGCTATCCGGACGAACACAAAGAGTCGTACTTGACGGTGTTTGCTCTGACCCCGCCCCGGTGCTGTCTGGTGTCCCACAAGGCTCCGTGCTGGGACCGATATTGTTTTTGATTTTTATTAATGACCTGCCAGACAACATCAACTCTACAATCCGCCTTTTCGCTGACGATTGTGTACTGTATAGAAATATAAGAGGGTCTGATGACCTACAGATACTTCAAGATGACTTGGAAAAGTTGGCTACCTGGGAAGAGGCATGGCTCATGAAATTTAATGTCGCCAAATGTCACTCTATGAGAGTGACAAGGCACCCCCCACATAAACAGATGGTCCATGGTTATACATTACATAACCAGGTTTTAGAGAACGTTTCTTCTGCTAAATACTTAGGAGTTCAAATCACTGATGACCTCGAGTGGGGTCAACACATTAATGAGATAACTAGTAAGGCTACTAAGACACTCGGTTTCCTTCGTAGAAATTTGGCCTTCGCACCGAGGGAAACCAAGGATGCTGCATACAAAACCTTAGTCCGCCCCAAGCTTGAATATGCAGCTCCAGTTTGGATGCCCTATCATCAAAAGGAGACTGATAGAATAGAAAAAGTTCAGAGGACTGCTGCTCGCTGGACCTGCAGACGTTGGCGCAACCAAAGTCACGTTGGAGAGATGCTTGAAGAACTCCAGTGGCCGACTCTGCAGGAAAGGCGAGAGCAGGCTTCGCTGACTCTATTCTATAAAATCCACAATAATTTAGCCATTATAGATAAGAGTAGGTACCTATCTGAAGCTGGTGGAGGATGTAGGAGAACCAGGTCCCATCCCTTTCAGTATCACCGTCCTAATGCTTATACGGATGGTTTTAAGAGTTCTTTTTTCCCCAGGACAATTGCAACTTGGAATGGCCTTAGAATCGAAGCTGTCTCTTCTGAGACAGTTGATGGGTTTAAGGCCAAAATATAATATCCTAGGGTTGGGCAGGGGATAGGCATGGATTCCTTCCCCTGATGGCTTCTTGTAAATAGTTTTAATCTGCTGGTGGCTGTGTCACAAAGCTCTTTTTGGGGGTGGGGATTGAAAACATTTGTGCCACACCCCAAACCTGTTATCATGGTCAGAATTGACCGAAAACAGTATCGGGAGAAAGAAAGAAGTAACAAATTCTAGGTATAAACTGTTTGCTGGAGATGCAGCAAGAGACGTCAGAGGAAGAATGCTCTGTTGATTTTGCAATGGCTTTGCGCTGAGCACGTGCATATTTCAAAACGTTACTACATGCACAAGTGCATACTTTGGGCAGCCTGCACATGGGAGTCCTTTCAGCACTATAGGAAATGCTCATGTGTATATTTTGAGGATCCCATATTTTGGGCAGCATATACATGGAGTCTTTTCAATACTATAGGAATCCCTGAAGTGCATATTTTGAGAGCGTTTGTTTGTTTTGGAGTTTAACGGCCCAGTCAACACTTTTTAGGTCATTTTTGAGCCGGTAGTTTACCTATCCACATTTGTCCTGGGCAAGCTTATACTAAAGCGGTTAACCAGTACAGCTCACATTCTTTCGCCAGAAACAAACAACTGCCCATCTTGAATCAGCGGAAGGGAAAAAATAACCGTAGAAAAGATTTCATGATCAATCTCCACAATAGAATGCTGCCAACCCCGGCAGGTATCGATCCTGTGTCCTCCTGATCAACAATAGACTTTCGGATGAGTCTTTAAACCGAGGTCCCGTCTCCGTATGACCTTAGCTGTTGGTGGGACGTAAAACTAAATTTCACTCACTCCTGATCAACAGTCAGACACGCATCTGACTGAGCTACCGAGGCCAGCACTTGTCCTGGTAGAGCGTATGCATTGTGATTGGCCTGTCTCTTGAGCTGCATTGGTTCAGGACGAAAACACGCCTATATAATTTAGACCCCCTTCAACCCACTTTTATAAATTAAAACTGGGTAAACCCTATTTTTCTTATTTCTGATGGGATACCCACAATCTATATTTTGCGCAGAAATAAAGTTTACAATGCATTTGTATAGGTGTGTTTTGGTAATGTGATATGTGGTCAGAGGAGGATGTGCTTTACTTGCCGAATCTTGCCGATCACCTATTTTGATTTCAAACTTTTTGGGGTGTAGCCACATTGACGATTAAATATCAGAAAGGCCCCTGTAGTACTAAATTTGGTATAGTCATGCAATATTCAACTCAATACTACATGCACAAGTGTGTATTTTGAACAGCTTATACATGGTGACTTTTCAACACTATATAACATGCTAAGTGCATATTTTGGGATGCTTACACATGTTATCTTTTCAACAATTATGTCCCCCCACCGGGGGGGGGGGGGGGGGGGGGGGGGGGAGGGGGACATATTGTTTTTAGTGCAGATCCCGTTTGCATCGGCGTAGCCTGTTTGAAGCATTATATCTCCTGAACCTATGGATGGATTTTGACCAAACTTGCATAGACACATCACTAGGATAAGGGAAAAGTTATTAGGTCATGATGACCTTGACCTCATTTTCAAGGTTACGGCGACACAAAAACAGTCATTTTTGGGGCCAAAAAGGGCTTGTCTGCACTCTTTCTCATTAATTGATTAATTTTAATCAAACTTGGAACAATATATCATTACAACAAACCGCAGATTTTATTTGATTTTGGTGACCTTGACCTCATTTCCAAGGTCACAGCGACCAAAAAACAGTCATTTTGGGGCCAAAAATGGCTTGTCTGCACTCTGTCTTATTAATCAATTGATTAATTTTAGTCACACTTGGTACAATATATATTAATACAACATACCGCTGATTTGATTAGATTTTGTTGGCCTTGACCTCATTTTTAAGGTCACAGCAATCCAAAAACTGGCATTTTGGGGCCAAAAATGGCTTGTCTGCACTCTATCGCAATAACAAATTGATTAATTTTAGACAAACTTGGTACCATACTTCATTACAACATACCACAGGTAATAGATTTTGGTGACCTTGACCTCATTTTCATGGTCACAGCGACCCAAGAACAGTCATTTTTTTGGCCCAAAATGGCTTGTCTGCACTCTATCTCATTAACGAATTTACCAAATTTCTTCAAACTTGGTACAATATATCAATACAACAAACCACAGATTTCATTAGATTTTGATGACCTTGACCTCATTTTCGAGGTCACAGCAACCCCAAAACAGTCAATTTTGGGCCAAAAATGGCTTGTCCGCACTATATCTCATTAACCAATTAATTAATTTTAGTCACACTTGGTACAATATATCAATACAACATACCGCAGATTTGATTAGATTTTGTTGACCTTGACCTCATTTTCAAGGTCACAGTGACCCCAAAACAGCCATTTTGGGCCAAAAATGGCTTGTCTGCACTCTGTTCCTTTAACAAATTAATTTTAGACAAACTTGGTACAATATATTATTACAACATACCACAGATATGATTAAATTATGGTGACCTTGACCTCATTTTCAAGACCACAGCGACCCCAAAACATTTTTTGGGCCAAAAATGGCCTGTCTGCACTCTATCTCATTAACGAATTGACTAAATTTCGTCAAACTTGGTACAATATATCATTACAACAAAACACAGATTTTATTTGATTTTGGTGACCTTGACCGCATTTTCAAGGTCACAGCAACCCGAAAACAGTCAATTTTGGGCCAAAAATCATTAACAAATTGATTGATATTCGTCAGACTTGGTACAATTTATCCTAACAAAAAAATGCAGATTTGGTTAGATTTTGGTCACCTTGACCTTTTTACAAAGTTACAGCGCCCCAAAGATTTTGGGCAAAAAATAGCTTGTCTGCACTCTACCTCATTAACGAATCGATTAATTATAGTCAAACTTGGTACAATATATCAATGCAACATACCACAGACTTGATTAGATTTTTGTGACCTTGACCTTTTTTCAAGGTCACAGGCCCCCCAAAACAGTTAATTTTGGGCAAAAAATGGCTTGTCTGCACTCTAAGACCAAGGTCTCCCGAAACCTGTTCTTTTGGGGCCAAAAAATGGCTTATCTGTAGCCTATATCATTTAAGAATTTATGAATGTTGGTCAAAATTGGTACAATATTTATTTACAGTCTACCAAATTTGTCTGCATTTTTTAATGACTGTTTGTTTTTTAAGGTCACAGGCTCCCGAGAAAACTCAGTTTTTGGCCAAAAATGGCTTGTTTGCAGCTCACATTTTTGGTGACTTTAACCTAGTTATTAACGTCAAATTGGTGTTTTAAGATATATTTATGGTGGGGGGATATTGTTTTCCTCAGAAAACATTTCTAGTTTACAGTACTTTGGGCAGCTTATACATGGGAGTTTTTTTTATACATAGAGGCTTTTATTGGAAAATAAAGAAAAACAAACAAATATTTAAAAAAAGTTTTGAATTTTTTCATGATTATGAAACAATTTTAACATGATATGACACTAAGCTAACTGCTACAACATAAAAAAAATGAGCCAGATTGTAAGAAAATCTGTTTAATGATATTTCTGAACAGCAAATAAGCAGATCAGCCTGTGCTTTCATGCAGTCTAATCAGCACCTCGGTGCCCGCTGCATGGATGGTACAACACCACTAATTTCTAACTCTTTAACAATATGATAACACATCTGTGTGGCATACTTCAATCTTTCATTTCTCTAAAATGATCATTTTTCCAATGAAAATTTAATATTTTTGTGGGTGCTCATTAGAACCACCTCATTGAGGTGGTCCTAATGAGTACACACAATCTATGATCTGGAGCACAAATAAGAAAAGTACAGTATATCCCAATAAACACCAGGGGAGAGTTGTTCAAAACTAATGTCGTTACTTAACAATAACGTTAAACTTTTGATCATTTGATAAGGCAAATATACACATGTACTAATATTTTTGCTGAAAAAAATGTCAGCAGCTGCAAAAGCTGCTCCCATTTTTCTCAGCAAAAATAACAAAATGTTGGTATTGAACTTGCTAGAATAGTTAGCTATTTGACCACTAACGAGGCTTTGAACAACTGGGCCCAGTTTTCTCTATATAAAATGGGGTATAAAGGGGTGTTTATTACACTGACTTAGCCGAAACTACGTAGTATGGCCCATCTTCTTTCTTATGAATGTTTTCATTGCTCTTGAAGGAACTCATTTTTGATTTTAATTTTTATCATGATAATTTCAAGACACTTGATAATTTTTATAGCTGAGCAGATCTGTTTGTGTCTTGCCTGGTCACAAACTTCAAAAACAGGCCCCAAGGATATAAAAATTTTATTCATGCTCAACTTGCTTGAGCAGCATGAAATTGGTCCTGCTCAGAAATTTTAAAATGCCAATAATTGTTGGTATTTTTTCTAATTCATGACCAGGACAAATAACATTCTTTGTAGATGTGCGTAGGAAAATTGCATTTGTTGGTATTTTAATGCTTATGAGTGTTACAAATTCATACTCAGTTGAGTTGAGCATGAAAAAAAAGTTTTATAACCTTGGGGCTGGGGACATAAATATTTTTTTCATGCTCAACTCGACTAAGCATGAAACTTGTCCTGCTCAAAAATTTTAAAATGCCAACAATTTGTTGGCATTTTAAAATATATGAGCAGGACAAAAATTATCCCCTGATTTTAGCAGGAAAATAGCTGAATTTGTTTGTATTTTAATGAGCACATACATAATAACATTTTCAAAATTTACGAACAGGACAAAAAAAAAAATCTCTGCTGATTTTAGCTAGAAATTGTATTTTAATACTGATGAGCATCACAAACTTTGTGCGCAAATGGGTGAAAAATGCATGAAAAACGTTGTATAACCTCGGGGCAACGTTTTGTTGTGACGCAGCTCATTTGTTTGTAGTCAGGACTGTTAACCCTTAAGATGCTGAGAAAAACTATATCTGAAAATGTCGTCTGCTTATGTCGTCTGCTGAATTTTCTTGCAAACTTGTTAAAAACATTTCTGCAAACAGGCAAACAGTGTGGACCAAGATCAGACTGCTCCTACTGTTCGGACCAAGATCAGACTGCTCCTAAAGGACCAGTCTGATCTGGGTCCACACTGTAAAAATGATTTTTAAAGTAACTGGCAGACGACAATTGTCGTGACTGGCATTTTATGGGCTAAGAATTCCATATAATGAGCCCCTGGAAACAGTTTTGAAAAATATGGGGTTTTAACCTTTAACCTGCTGAATATTCAATTAAGCCACACCCATTTCTGACTTTGAACCAATCCGATTACTTGATGCAATTTATTTCTATATATTCATAAACTGAATGTCAAACAGTGTAGATCCTGATCAGATGGCTTCTTCAGAAGCCATCTGATCTGGATCTACACTGTTTGCAAAGATAGGGCTTGTCGCCTACAGCAGGCTAAAGGTTAAAGGGGTATACATGAAAGTTATTTCTGCTCCAAAACATAGATTGCGTCATTTGTGTGTATTTTGTTACAATCATCAGGCCATTTCTAAGTATAGCTGGTGCAATTTGACATGAGACTGACCTCTATGCAAAGAATAAACTAGACTATCAAGTGAGCATATGCTCACTAATACCCCCGGCCAAAGCCATCGGTAACTTTCTGGCAATTCAAAGCCATCAAGTTTGACAAAAACCTATTATGAACACAGAATTTATCTTGCAAAAGTAAGGAGAATACCATTACATCTAAATAACTCACCTGATAACTAATGAGATCTTGAACAGATGTTTGAAATGTCAGTATCACAAGTTGTCTGTTTAGTCTTTTTAGAACAAAGGCTATTTCTCTTCCAATTGTCTGATTCAGTAATAACTCCTGAAAATTATTGGAGCTAGAGCCTTGAAAGTTGGTGAATAGATTGGTGGTGATGAGTAGATGAACTGATTAACTTTTGACAACATTCCGAAAAATACTTTGTGAGTTATGGCCCTTTGTCATTTTGGTAATTTGTGCCATTGATCTGTATGGTAAAAGTGATGCATAGCATGAGATATCTTGCTGACAAAATTTTATAAAAAAAAAATTCTTAGAGCAATAACTCTTGAAAGGGGCATAATCCTGACGAGAAAAAAAAATACGCGTCAGCTAATTTTCCATGAGGAATCCATATATGAAATTTCAAAACCCTAGCATACACGGTTCTAAAGTTATGCTATGCATCACTTTTACCATACAGATCAATGGCACAAATTACCAAAATGACAAAGGGCCATAACTCACAAAGTATTTTTCGGAATGTTGTCAAAAGTTAATCAGTTCATCTACTCATCACCACCAATCTATTCACCAACTTTCAAGGCTCTAGCTCCAATAATTTTCGAGATATCTTGCTGACAAGATTTTATTAAAAAAATTTCAAAGGGCAATAACTCTTGAAAGGGGCATAATCCGGACGAGAAAAAAAATACGCGTCAGCTAATTTTCCATGAGGAATCCATATATGAAATTTCAAAACCCTAGCATACACGGTTCTAAAATTATGCTATGCATCACTTTTACCATACAGATCAATGGCACAAATTACCAAAATGACAAAGGGCCATAACTCACAAAGTATTTTTCGTAATATTGTCAAAAGTTAATCAGTTCATCTACTCATCACCACCAATCTATTCAGCAACTTTCAAGGCTCTAGCTCCAATAGTTTTTGAGATATCTTGCTGACAAGATTTTATTAAAAAAATTTCAAAGGGCAATAACTCTTGAAAGGAGCATAATCCGGACGAGAAAAAAAATACGTGTCGGCTAATTTTCCATGAGTTATGCTATGCATCACTTTTACCATACAGATCAATGGCACAAATTACCAAAATGACAAAGGGCCATAACTCACAAAGTATTTTTCGGAATGTTGTCAAAAGTTAATCAGTTCATCTACTCATCACCACCAATCTATTCACCAACTTTCAAGGCTCTAGCTCAAATAATTTTCGAGATATCTTGCTGACAAGATTTTATTAAAAAAATTTCAAAGGGCAATAACTCTTGAAAGGGGCATAATCCGGAGGAGAAAAAAAAATACGCGTCAGCTAATTTTCCATGAGGAATCCATATATGAAATTTCAAAACCCTAGCATACACGGTTCTAAAATTATGCTATGCATCACTTTTACCATACAGATCAATGGCACAAATTACCAAAATGACAAAGGGCCATAACTCACAAAGTATTTTTCGTAATATTGTCAAAAGTTAATCAGTTCATCTACTCATCACCACCAATCTATTCACCAACTTTCAAGGCTCTAGCTCCAATAGTTTTTGAGATATCTTGCTGACAAGATTTTATTAAAAAAATTTCAAAGGGCAATAACTCTTGAAAGGAGCATAATCCGGACGAGAAAAAAAATACGTGTCGGCTAATTTTCCATGAGGAATCCATATATGAAATTTCAAAACCCTAGCATACACGGTTCTAAAGTTATGCTATGCATCACTTTTACCATACAGTACAATGGCACAAATTACCAAAATGACAAAGGGCCATAACTCACAAAGTATTTTTCGGAATTTTGTCAAAAGTTAATCAGTTCATCTACTCATCACCACCAATCTATTCACCAACTTTCAAGGCTCTAGCTCCAATAGTTTTTGAGATATCTTGCTGACAAAATTTTATAAAAAAAATATAACAAAGGGGAATAACTCTAAAGAACCTGGCCCCACAGCCCCAATTTTCTTTCCCACAATACAACTAGTTATGCATGTTGTTTGTACCAAATTTCAAGTTTCTAGGTACAGTAGTTCCTGAGAAATCTTTGACACAAAATTTAAGGTAACTCACAAAATACACATCTCAGTAGCAAATATAACAAAGGGGAATAACTCTAAAGAACCTGGCCCCACAGCCCCAATTTTCTTTCCCACAATACAACTAGTTATGCATGTTGCTTGTACCAAATTTCAAGTTTCTAGGTACAGTAGATCTTGAGAAATCTTTGACACAAAATTTAAGGTAACTCACAAAATGCACATCTCAGTAGCAAATATAACAAAGGGGAATAACTCTAAAGAACCTGGCCCCACAGCCCCAATTTTCTTTCCCACAATACAACTAGTTATGCATGTTGTTTGTACCAAATTTCAAGTTTCTAGGTATAGTAGTTCCTGAGAAATCTTTGACACAAAAAAAAGTTTACACACACACACACAGAAAAGACGAAAACTATATACCCCCATGGCATACTCCGTATGCCGGGGGTATAATTAGTCATTGTTATCAGCTTATAGGTCGGTTCTTGTAAACTTCTCATGAATTTTCGGAATCTCTTGACTGGGGACCCATTTACCGATCTCTATGTATTGAATAAAAAAATCGACTTCTTCCGAAAATGGGAAGGATAATTATTTGCATTCAGTCCCATGTGAAATTATGGCAAAAGAAAGTCTCATGTCAAAATCCATTAGGTATAGCACTATGAATTTCTATAGCGAGTTTTTTTGTTATATCAAATGTCTGTATAAAGAGCTTTGTCTGTATATATGCAAACAGTGTAGATCCAGATGACATGCCTCCTCAGGAGCAGTCTCATCTGGAACTCCACTGTTTGCCATCCTGTTGATGATGACGACTACTGAACAAATTTAAAAGGGACGTGCCCAAGTTCCAAGATTTTGTAGTCCACTTGTAAGAAAATCAAGGTCTCTTTCTATATACATACATTAGAACTTTTATGGCTCGAACACCGATGGCTCGTTTACCATAGATGAGTCAAACCCATTCTTGGGCCCCTACCGAAATCCTCTACTTAAGAAATAGTGGGGGATAATTAAGGAGATTTTAGTTTTTTATCTTGCAAATGTATGCTGTGTGTACTCATTAGAATCGCCTCGAGTACACACAGCATACATATTCATTATAGAACACCGAAAAGATGTCTAAAAGTATCTCGTTATGCCTCCTGACAGTAACCCTCAGTGGCTCGAACTACCCCTGTCTCGAACAGATTTTCGAGGTCCCAAAGGTGTTCGAGCCATTGAAGTTTGACTGTATGTATACTGCAACACCCCCTCACGCGGATTAAGTGCAAGTGTACATTACATACACTCCAGGTTCGCAGGATGAAAGCATACACAGTAATCATGTAACTACATAAGGGCCTCCAGTTAACGTCTCGATCTGAAGGATGGTGCATTTTGTGGCATTCATCCCTGCAAATGATGCCAGTAGGGCATTCTGATCTCATTCAAAACTGTACAACTTCATATAAAACAAGATTTAAAGAACAAACAATCGCATCATTCAGTATGAAATGTAAAACATGGCTATACAAATACATTGCAAATTTTACCCCCGAAAAAAATGAAAATTTTAAGATGAAAAATTGTAATATTTTTCTTATTCCTGCTCAAAATATAGATTGTGGGTACACGTTAGAACTGAGGAGGTTCTAACGAGTACCCACAATCTATATTTTAGAGTAGAAATAAGGAAAATAAGGTTTACCCCTGTAAACCGCAGATATACTATATAAAGGATTCAAGGGGGTCAAAATTATATAGGAGTTTGATTGGGTATTGGCAGTGCAATCATTTCCATGTACCATGTGACCAAAATATTGGCCTCTCCCCTTCTGCTGAAGTGCTATGTCTGCCATCTTGGAGTTGTAGCACAGTTGAAGTGAAATATTAACTCTTATCATGCTGTTCACGACAACCCCTATCTTTGGAAACAGTGTAGATCCAGATCAGAAGCCATCTGATCAGGATCTACACTGTTTGACATTTAGTTTATGGCTTTGTAAGAATAAATTACATCAAGTAATCTGATTTGTTCAAAGTCAGAAACAGGTGTGGCTAAACTGAATATTCAGCAAGAGAAGGGTTAACAGAATTATTTCATGCACCACAATACTTTTCTGGTAATGAATACCAAAATAAAAATTTTGATTGTTTTTAATCCATGCAGCACTTACAGTCATTAACCTCTGTCATATCTATTTTACTGTGTAAATGTTCCAGCTGCTCGGCATCAACTGTCCGTTGTTGAAGCTGTGCTGCCCATAGTTACAAAGTTTTATTTTCAAACATGTCTGGTCTGGCTTATTATTATAGCATTTGAAAAAATAAATGTATCAGATGTTTTGTAATATGTAGACTGTTCAAAATAAAATCTGCTGATACAGCTGATAATTCACCTTTCTTTTCAATACACTCTAACCTCATTATAACACTGTTCATTATAACACAGTTTTGGATATAACATGGTTTTAAGTTGACAAAAAAATGTATAGATTATGCATGAAAATGACCATGGTTATTTTTCTATATAATCTATACATTTTTGTTTGGATATTGTTTAACTAGCACGGTTTCTGCTTTGGACCCCTTTAATAGTATTATAAAGAGGTTGTGGTGTATTAAGTCCAGGGATAAAAGTACAAAATGTCCCGAAAAAGTGACGATTTAGGCAAATGTATACAATCTTCTTTTTTTTTTTGTTTTGTTCTGTACTCATTAAAACATGTGGTGGTTCTAACTGCCAACTGCCGGCCACAACCTGTCTTGGAGCAGAAATAAGAGAAAATACTTAGCCCCCCCCCCTCCACCTGCTAAACTCCAGTTTTCTCTATATAAAATAGGGTTTAGAAGGGTGTTCATTATATGGACTTGTTAACATGATGACATAACATGACTTGTTAACTAAAATCCTTTCAAAATATTGGGTCTTCTCTTAAAGGAAAGAGTTTGCTCCATAGGAGCAAATTCTTTCCTTCAAGAACAGACCCTCGTTGTCTTGGTAACGGAGTAAAATATTCTTGATAAAGGCCTTCTTCGGCGTATTTGTCCACTTAAAGTCCTATGGGACAAACTATTTCCTTTAATAGTAGAGCCCTTTTCATAAGGAGACAACTAACTTGTTTTTATACTTGCCTCATCTGGTGTATCCCATCCTCTTAATGTGAATGGTTGGTTTGTTTATTTTGGAGTTTTATGGCCCATTCAAAATTATCTCGGTCTTATACAGCATGTCAGTTTTCCTAATCACACTTCTTGGGCAGGCTTAGCCGTTAACCAATACAGCGCACATTCTTCCACTGCCCTTGTTAATCAGAAAGGTAACACATGGCATTTTTCTGCCAACCTTTCCTAAAGGAGACAAGTCAAGTTCTACTGTAACCCAGGTTCCTTCAAAGAAGGTGTCTCATTATGATAAAACATCCATATGACATTTGACATTCGAATTCTTTCATATCTCCTAAACCGTTATTTTTCTGACAAAAATTTGTGATATTTTTCTTTATACACTCCAAAGATAGGTTGTGGGTGCTCGACAGAATCGCATTGAGGTGGTTCTAACAAGTACCCACAACCTATGCCTTGGAGCATAAATAATAAAAAAGAATGTATAACCTTGCAAACTGCAGTTTTCTCTATATAAAGTTTTGTTAAGAGTGGTGATTATTAAACAGACTTGTTAACAAGAAGGACACCTGAAAGCAGGAATTAGGTAACAAATGCAAAAATATTTTAACAAGTGGTCCCCTACTGATGAAAGGAGACAAAAATAATTCCAAGAGTGTTGACCCTGCCCCCTTCCCCACACCTATTAGTAAAGCAGAGATGCGTTCAACAAACAGGCGCCTGCTGAGCGCTATGTCACCGATAGACCATATGCAAAAAAGTGAGTGCTCGGTGAGCACCTGCATTGTTTAACCCATCTCAGGTAAAATGTTTCTGAAGAGTTGCCTCCCCTCAAGGTGTCTCCAGAGGAATGGATATACCTGGCAGATCTGCCTGGCATTTTTCAAAGGGAGACAACTTTTGGGACTTCCTGTTCGCTTTTCTACAAACTTAGCCACACAGAAACAGGGGTCTACTATTAAAGGAAAGAATTTGCTCCCGAGGAGCAAATTCTTTCCTTTAAGAGTTGACCCCTATTGACACAGGAGCTAAAAATACATTCACAGGAGTTGCCTCCCCATGAAGGTGTATCCGTTTCTCTCAACGCATAAAAATACATCTATATGAAGCACATCAATGAATGTATATTTACAATAATGCATAATGGTTTCTTGGGAAATTATCTATTTACACGTCTATATAAAAAGAGCTGTCAAAGGACAGCAAAGTTTGTCTCTGGACAGTGCCTTGTCTATGGAGCAGCAAAAGTATATATATGAACAATTTGATGTGAAAATTTTTGACAAAGTTCTGCATTTTACAACATAAACAATATAAGTCCCACTTCCAAGCTTGACCCAGGACCTTAGCTGAATAGAAGAAGAGGTGAACCTTTTTCATGTCAAATCTCCAATGAAAAGCTTGCTTCTGACTGCCGAAATACGAATGTCTGAAAAACGTATCGTGTATAATCAACAGGAATTCCATCGAAGGCGATGTTAGGGTTTGAACATCTGGCTACACAAACCTGATAGCTTCACAAATAAATGAATGGAGGAATGGATGGAAAATGAGACTCCAACTGGTATATCATACGCTTAAAGCATGGGTGCCAAAAAGAAAGCGTTTTGTTTAAGGTTTTATGTCCCCGTCAACACAATTTTGGTCATTTTGGAGACATTACTTCAGTGACTGGAGAAGCCATCTAATCTGCATTTATCATATTATGACGTCATGTCTGAACATGTAATAATGCCATGTAATAAATTGGATAATCCACTAGTGGATTCAATATGCACCCTGTAACGTTACATGTACGAAGTCCTTAACGCGTTTACTAATGGCAGAATATTGACATTTTTGTAAAACAATCATGAATAAAATGCGTTTTAAATGTCATATGATAAATAGAATCTTGCATTCTACTCATGTATTACTGAATTTATTAAACTCATTGTGGAATAGCGATAAAATGATCGGCTTTAATTTATTTAACTCGATGAGGAAAAGAGATGAAATGCGAGGCTCTGCCGAGCATTTTATCCCTTTTCCTCAACTTGTTTAATAAATTCAACAATACATGAACACTCATTCAAGATCTTCTGTATACACCATTTGCAAAGATAGACCAAATCCTGATTCAGGTTGACAGGGGCTAAATAACCCATTTAGTACCAGAAACCCCAAAACGGGTATTTGGCAAACAGTGCAGGCCCAGATCAGATGCCGCAGAATGCAAACTCTCGAAATGGACTCCTGCTATATATAAGGTGGGAGATTCCATTTGGTACAAAAAGGGATAAAATGGTCACTTAGTGGCCTCTCTAGTTTGAACTACTCTTTTCAGCATTTGATTATCAGTTTCCTCTTCCAATCTCTCTGGTATCGGGATGATCTTGAACAGAACTGAAACCGTGCCTGCCAGTTAAGTCAGTAGTGGATCACATGACAAAATCCAAAAGTCTATTGTCACACCTTGGACCGAACTACGTCTGTATCAGTTCCATTAGATCTTGGAAATTCTGAAAACAAAAAAAAATGTCATTAAGAAATGAAGGCATTTTTTAATGTTCAATGAAAAAAGAAAAATATCATTAATTATACAGCAGACTAAATGAAGCCCAAAGGGGTTCATGTATACTTTACTAGTAACCAGGGCTCGAGAAACTGAAGAATCCAAATCGGTCCAGCCAGATTTCGCCAAAAAAATTACGGAAATTGCCGATCGGTTTCGGTAATTTCCGTAAACTCAGTTGGCGATTTTCAATTTCAAAATGTGTTATTAGCGTAACGAATGACATACCGATGTTGCTCTTACACTTGTCAACGGATATGAGCACCAGTATCTCGATTATAAACAGCAATTATTGCTCATATCGTTCAGATTTCATCTACTTTCATTTTCTACGCCAGATTTCATCTACCTTCATTTTCCCAATATCCGGGTCACTCAGAACCTGAAGATCGCTAAAGGGAAACAACCGACTTGGGGCAGTAAAAGACCAGTTCGATGGTCACTATATTTTTCCCCCTTTTTAAAACCTTTAAAATATTTCTCTTATTTCACGCATTTTATTTTGCCCAAATTGCTTTGTTTACAAATGGCGACAACGTGCAGCAACGTGGTCGGAAAATGACGTCATACGGTTTCCGTTTACACAATACACATTAATGCAGTCAAGGACGTAACCCACACACCTGTTTTAAGTGATTGATTTTAATAGAGCGTATTTCTAAAAAAATCGTTTTGAACGGGTTAAAAAATCGAAAAACATTTCTTTACTCTCGAAACAAAACGTGGCCGAACGAGAGTCATTGAAAATCTTACATGGCCGAATCCTGTTTAAAAGAATATAAATACATATTTCACGATTACACAAGCCTGAAACAAATCGCTTTGTCTACAAATGACGTGGTTTATGTTATTGGTTTCAATGGAGCGTATTCTTAAATAAAAATATCGTTTAGAATGGGTGAAATAAAGCATTTTCCCTTGAAGGCATAACACGCAATGTGCAGACATGACAGGTGTGTATTGAAAATTGCGCCCTGTGAAAAAAAAAAAATATATTCAAATACCGGTTCTATAGTAAGCCATAAATTAATGACTTGTCTAAACAAACTAGCGTATGTCCTGCATTTATTGACCTTATTTTCTCACCTTGCCAGCTTGCCGATAACGCCTCAGGCCAGTTTTCACGGATTAATAATTTTGACACACAGGTCAAATTGCGCTCACCCAAGTGGACAGATCAGATTACATGATTTTGACACGCGGATCAAATTTCGCTGTGATAAGATCAAAGACCCCGACGTGGACTTGTCCGATTTTCACCTAGTTAGATAATGAACCAGTCTAACACCTTGCGCTTCAGGCATGTTTGTGTACTTGCTTGGATTGTCAATGGAAAAAGGTCAGTTTGTTTTTACAAAATAACGGCTTGGCGAAATTTTCGAACCGAGTTTTTTTAAAATTTTAATAAATTATGGACCGATTTTTTAGTCTTCTTTTTCAGTTAAAATCGGTTCAGTAAGCCCAAAATCGGTCCAGGACCGGGAAACCGGCATTTTCTCGAGCCCTGCTAGTAACCCAATGTTGTTCATATTTCACTGAACATTTCATTACGAAAACATGCCTAAATTTTACCGCAGAAAAAGGTTGAAAATATTAAGATGAAAATTGTTATTTTTCTGAAAACTATGGTTTATCCCTTTAAATCCCAGTTTACTATATAAAAAAGGGGTTCAAGAGTGTCAGAATTAAATAGGCATGTTTTTGTGATGAGTAAAAATTACATTTATGTCTTATTTTTGTTGCCGAGTGAGCATCAGGGAATATAATGGAGATCCAGACAATGGAATACTGAGGGTTGTTTATATACAAACAAAAGGGTGTCCTGGCTATGACATCTTCACGTTTTACAAAGGTAAGACACTGACGGTCTATACAGTTGAAAATAGGCTGCCCAAAGAGCAAGTGAAGTGCTCGCTAGGCCCTCTTCAGTCAAACTGCTTTCAGGCGGTAAAATTGGTGGTAAGAAATGTGCAAAAGGTCATAGGTAGGGTTCGAGAGTTAGGATAGCCAACCATACAAAAACATTCACCCTGGCAACACTCAAAACATTAAAATGAAAGGTAACTAGAGAAAGTGACCAGTGTGTCACGTATACCCCCGGCCAGCGCCATACTCTGATATAGCTTTCAAGCTTGTATGCAATATGAATGAAGATGTCAAGAAGCTATAAGAATCTATAAATGTGCTTGTAAAAGCTAAACTAAACATAAAATTTCTAAATGGACCAAGGGAGTGGGGGTATCAATGTTACTGAAGCAGCAGGGTGGGTTATGCATCAATGAAATCTTTGGACTGGTATGCAACATCGATGCAAGTATGAATTGAATTTGTCTTAGATAGAGTTTAGAACATACAGGCATCTATAAACTTTGTCATAAAAGTTTAACCAAATGTAAAATTTCTAAGTCCATGACCTTGAGGTCCAGGTCGCCATGTGTGGGGGAAGGGACATACATCACAAAATGTTGGGACTGGTACATTGATGCAAGTATCAACTGAATTTGTCTTACAGTTTAGAGCATAATAGGCATCTATAAGCTTTGTCATAAAACTTAAACCAAATGTAAAATTTCAAAGTCTGTGTCCTTGGCCTCAAGGTCACTGTGGGGGACGGGACATGCATCAATGAAATCTTAAGACCAGTATGTAACTTCAGTGAAAGTATCAACGAAATCTATCAAAGGGTTCAGAAGATACAATCTCCTTGAAACTTTGACGCATAACTTTAACCAAATGTAAAATTTCTAAGTCTGTGACCTTGACATCAAGGTCACTTTGGGGGGGATTGGGACATGCATCAATGAAATCTTTAGACCAGTATGTAACTTCAGTGTAAGTATCAACTAAATCTATCAAAGGGTTCAGAAGATACAATCTCCTAGAAACTTTGACGCAAAACTTTAACCAAAATGTTAACGGATGGACGGATGGATGGATGGACGGACGGATGGACGTTCTCACGAATGGATACTTAAGTGGCTAGGCTCGGCATATTGACTACTTAAGCAGCAAATTCTCTTAAGCGGCAAGCCACCTAAGAGCGAATTTTTGCCACTTAAGTACCAAAATAACGGAATAAAGTCCATTTGGACTCACGAATATATACTTAAGTGTCAAACTGTCCAAATTTTTTGCCCCCTAAATGTCGTTTCGTTGGTGCGGACCGACAGACGGATGGACGGACGGACAGACGGAAAACGGGACACACGGATGGACGAACGGACAAACGACAAGACGAAAACTATATACCCCCATAGTCTGGGGGTATAAAAACAAGATTTTTACCATTACATTGTGATAAGTGTCCGGTGCCGAGATTTTGGAGCAAAAGTTATGATAAAGTAGGTCACAGGCCAAATTATTTTGTATGGGTGGGAAATCCTTGTCTCAAGAAGCCACATGCCAAATATGAAGGCTCTATCTCAAATGGTTCAAAAGTTATGTTAAAGTAGGTCACAGGTCAACGTCGTAGGTCAAATTATTTTGTCTTGCTGGTAAGCTCTTGCCACAATTAACCTTCATGCAAATTTTGAAGGCTCTATCTCAAATGGTTCATAAAGTTATGATAAAGTAGGTCACATGTCAAGATCAAGGTCACAGGTCAAAAGTTTTCGTACAAGTGGAAAGCCCTTGTTTCAAGAAACCTAAATGGCAAATATGAAGGCTCTATCTAAATCGGTCTGAAAGTTATGACCAAAGCTAATCCTTTCTTTAAGGTAGGTGACAGGTCAAGGTCATAGGTCAAAATATTTGGTATGAGTTGGAAGCCCCTGTCACAAAGAACCTACAAGCCAAATATGAAGGCTCTATCTCAAACAGTTCAAAAGTTATGACCAACGTTATTTTTTTTTTCATTAAAGTAGGTCACGGATAAAGGTCACATGTCAAAATGTTTTGTACGAGTTGGAAGCCCTTGTAAAAAGGATCCTACATGCCAAATATGAAGACCTTTTGAATGGTTCCAAAGTTATGACCAATGTCAATGTTTTCTTTAAAGTAGATCACAGGGCCAGGTCAAGGTCACAGATCAATATTTTGCCCTTGTCACAAGGAACCTACATGTCAAATATGAAGGCTCTATCTCAAATGATTCAATAGTTATGACCAATGTTAAAGTTGTCTAACAAACAGACAGGACAAAATCAGTATGTCCCTGCCATTGCTACTGGGGACATAAACATCAAAGGCAAACAGTTTTCCTATTTTCAGCAGAACAGCATTCTTTACGTCATATCTCCATTGCCAATCATACTGGAGAGAACTATGACCTAACAATCATGTGACATCAGTGATCAGGTAAGTCAATGCATACCCTTAACTATGGTCAACATTACACCCCAATAGTTAATCATAGTTCTTCTGTAAATGCACAGAGAATGTAAATACTGAAGTATGATCAACATTAGTCAAATCGTTGACTATTGGTGTCTTTTCTGTAAATGCACTAAGAATGCAAATATTGTAGTATGTTCAACATTACCTCCCAATAGTTACGGGCCTCCATGGCCTAGTGATTAAGAGCGCTGACTCTTGATCATTAGGTCTCTCACCGCTGTGGTTCGAGCCTCGCTTGGGTCACTTGAGACGCCAAGTTCTGCAACGGAAGGTCAGGTGGTTTTTCTCCGGGTACTCCGGTTTTTGCCCACCTCTGATTAACGATCGGCTCGATATGAGTGAAATAATCTTGAAAGGGCCGTAAAACCAAAACCAAAAAAAAAAAAAAGCCTCCCAATAGTTAACTATTTCTCAAATTCTGTAAATGCTCTGTCAACAACATGCAATTTTAGACAGGCTGTTTCTGTTGTTCACTTTGTGGGTAAAACATGTAACCTACCTGAATTACCCAGGCTTTGTTATGAAGACAGGCATCCATTGTTTCTTCTATGGAAGGAGCACCATACTTTGATTCTTGTACCAGTTTTATCTGAGTAAAAAAAAAGAAAGCCTTACAAAGTAAAATTTGAACCTTACAGTCATTAACCTTTACGACTCTCTGGGATAAATCAGCAGATGACAAATTGATTTTTTTTTTTATTTTATTTTATTTTTTTCAGAAACATTACGAAAGCACGCCTATACAAATACATTGCCCACTTTCTGGCCAAAAATGAGAAATTTTAAGATGAAAAATTGTGATATTTTTCTTATTTCTGCTCAAAACATAGATTGCGGGGACTCGATAAAACCGCCTCGTCGAGGCGGTTCTATGGAGTTCCCACAATCTATGTTTTTGAGCAGAAATAAGAAAAAACAAGAGGCCCATGGGCCACTATGCTCACCAGAGCTCAGGTGGGCACTGCCAAATTGCAGCCATGTATTTTAACATGATATCATTTTAATCTGCCAAATGAACCCCCATATCCAAATGAGCATCAATGTGGACTCAGTATATGGAACATTAGGCCTTTTATGAAGTAGAGGGGGTGGGGCATGGACCCAATGGAGCCCTGGTTGGTATCACTAAATGTGTCTTATCACAAAGAACAAGAATATATATGGTTTAGCAGTGGGGATCTGCATGGCTGGAGATATAAGTGGAGGGGTTGGAGCATGCCCTGTCGTTCCCAGGAAAGCCCAAGATTGTTGTCCCTAAATGTGTCTCATCATAAGGACCAAGTATATATATGGTTTAGGGGTGGGAATCTGAATGGTTTCCAAGATATCCTTTCATGAAGTGGAAAGGAGAGGACTGGCCCCTGCGGACACCCCTACAGTAGGTGTGCTAATAATAAGGAACAAGAACATATATGAATATGGGGTGGGGATGTGAATGGTTTCTGAAATATATGGCCTTTTATGAAGTGGAAGGGCAGGGCACATTGCCTCAGCACAAAGAGACCCCCAAGTTGGTGTGACTGAATGAGTCTTATCATAAGGAACAAGAATATATATGGTTTAGGGGTGGGGATCTGAACTATTTCTGAGATATGTGGCTTTTAATGAAGTCAAGCGGTGGAGCAAGGCCCGGGCATGCCCCGGGGACTCACAAGCTGGTGTCAATGAATGTGCCTTATCATAAGGAAGATGAATATATATGGTTTAGGGGTGGGGCTCTGAACAGTTTCTGAGATATAAGGCCTTTTGTGAAGTGCAGGGGTGGGGCAAGGCCCAGGGAGACCCCCAGGTTGGTGTCAATGAAAGTGTCTTATCATAAGGTACAAGAATATATATGGTTTAGGGGTGGGGATCTGTAAGGTTTCCGAGATATTGTGATATTATGAAATGGAGGGGGTGGGGCATGGCCCCAGCACATCCCTGGGGACCCCCAGGTTGGTGTCACTGAATGTGTCTCATCATAATGAACAAGAACATATATGGTTTAGGGGTGGGGATCTGAACAGTTTCTGAGATATATGGCCTTTTGTGAAGTGAAGGGGTGGGGCATGGCTCCAGCGCACCCCGGAAGACCCCCAATTTGGGGTCAATGAATGCGTCTTATCATAAGGAGCAAGAATATATATGGTTTAGGGGTGGGGGTCTGTAAGGTTTCCGAGATATTGGGCCTTTTATGAAATGGAGGGGCGGGACATGGCCCAGGCGCATCCCGGGGGACCCCCAATTTGATGCCACTGAATGCGTCTTATCATAAGGAACAAGAGTATATAGGGTTCAGGGGTGGGGATCTGAATGGTTTCCGAGATATTGGGCCTTTTATGAAGTGGAGGGGGTGGGGCATGGCCTCGGCACATCCCGGAGGACCTCCAGGTTGGTGTCACTGAATGCGTCTTATCAATAGGAACAAGAATATATATGGTTTAGGGGTGGGGATCTGTAAGGTTTCTGAGCTATAAGTCATTTTATGAAGTACTGGGGGCGGGGCATGGCCCCGGCACAACCTACTGGACCCCCAGGTTGACATAAAAGCATATGGCTGGGAGAAGTTTACTAAAGGAACATTTCTATGAAAGTTTTGTCAAAATATCTGCAACGGCTTTGTAGTTAATGCCATTTTTCAATTTTCCCCATTATAAGTCTATGGAAAATCTAAGTTGCCATAGCAACCAAACTAAAGAGCCGAATTTCATAAAAAACACAAAACCTGTAAAGGCAAATATGGTGAATATTTCCATAAACTTTCAGCCTCATAGAGCATATGGTTTCTGAGGAGATGATTTTTTAAGTACATGTATTTTATTTTTTCTATTTTTTCATTTTGGTTTCCATGGCAACCAATACAAATGAGCAGTAGGCCTAAAATCATATGGCAGATAGTAGATTGCCTAAGGAATATTTCTATGAAAGTTTTGTCAAAATATCTGCAGTGGCCTGGCAGTAAATGCCATTTTTCAATTTTCCCCTTTATAAGTCTATGGAAACTCTAAGTTGCCATAGCAACCAAACCAATGAGCCGAATTTCATAAAAAACACAACTTTCAATCCCCCAACCCAAGGATGCTACAGATGAAATTTGGGCCCAATGGGCCTAGGGGCTTCAGAGGAGATGTCGTTTAAAAGTGTTGACGTCACACGGCGACGACGCAGACGCAGACGGACAACTGCCTATCCTATAAGCTCCCCCGGAGCCTTCGGCTCTGGTGAGCTAAAAAGTATACCCCCGAAAACCCCAGTTTTACTATATAAAAGTGGGGTTCAAGGGGGTCAAAAATATACACTACAGTCTTCGAAATGTTTCTATCGCTCACTTTCGTGCGAGAATGAGAAAAGGATTACGCTTCGCGCACAACCCTTGCAAACCCACACTATTTCCACGTTTGATCCACGCTTATTTCACGTTCGTTTTTCGCAACCATCGCGAGCCACGTGAAGCCTTCGCGCTACACCCTTAAGTCCACGTTTGTCCACGCTAGTCTCACATTTCAGTTTTCTCGCCATTAAATCAAATTAAATAATCTAGTTTTGTGGTTTTATTATGCCATCTAAAAACAACGCCTTGTGAACAGTAACGACTCAAATCGCACTGCGCCTGTGCAAATACACAGGCTTATCCGAGTTTTGAACATTCAGTGCACCACAAAATGACAGCTGAACAGTCTGATCACAGAACTCATTAGCTAGCATCGTGGGACGCAGAAAAGTGTATCTAGGAAATGCGGTCATATTATTCGCTATAGACCAGAGGCTATAGAAGGCTCGTACAAATATCAGACTGACTGTGCAGACTGATCTGAGTCTTCACTCGTCACAGCCTAATATACAAGAAGTAAAACCGCATTCTACTGGCGTACATGGACATGAGCCGGCGCAGAGCAAAGAAAACTTTATCAGATCAGTCTGTGCATCTAACCGCTGTGGTTATATTCTTTGCCTGCTGCTCTTTGGATATTCCAGAGGTCATAGATGGCTCGTACAAACAGCGAATGCTATTACAAGTCAGCACAGGCTGATCAGAGTCTTCAACCGTCACAGCCTCGTAATGTCGATTACCCTTTTTCACAAGCAAGAACCGCGCGTGCTCACTATGATGACGTAAATTTGGTAAAAGGCGGCGGGGCAACTTCACAGAGTGCAACACTGCACGTGCTAAGCTGACGTACTGGGTTCCTACTCAACCGAGACGTCGCATGGGAAAAGGCTATGTCACATAAAAAAGCTCCAAGATCACAAGAAGATCTGACATAGAAGAGAGGATAAGAAAAAAGCATTACGATAAGATCGTTTAACCCTTATCTTGCTGAATATTCATTTAAGCCACACCCATTTCTGTCTATCAACCAATCAAATTACTTGATGTAATTTATTGCCACAAATTCATAAACTAAATGCCAAACAGTGAAGATCCTGATCAGAAGCCATCTGATCTGGATCTACACTGTTTGCAACTAGACTATCAAGTGAGCATATGCTCACTAATACCCCCGGCCAAAGCCATCGGTAACTTTCTGGCAATTCAAAGCCATCAAGTTTGACAAAAACCTATTATGAACACAGAATTAATCTTGCAGTAGCAAATATAACAAAGGGGAATAACTCTAAAGAACCTGGCCCCACAGCCCCAATTTTCTTTCCCACAATACAACTAGTTATGCATGTTGTTTGTACCAAATTTCAAGTTTCTAGGTACAGTAGTTCCTGAGAAATCTTTGACACAAAATTTAAGGTAAGTCACAAAATACACATCTCAGTAGCAAATATAACAAAGGGGAATAACTCTAAAGAACCTGGCCCCACAGCCCCAATTTTCTTTCCCACAATACAACTAGTTATGCATGTTGTTTGTACCAAATTTCGAGTGTCTAGGTACAGTAGTTCCTGAGAAATCTTTGACACAAAATTTAAGGTAAGTCACAAAATACACATCTCAGTAGCAAATATAACAAAGGGGAATAACTCTAAAGAACCTGGCCCCACAGCCCCAATTTTCTTTCCCACAATACAACTAGTTATGCATGTTGTTTGTACCAAATTTCAAGTTTCTAGGTATAGTAGTTCCTGAGAAATCTTTGACACAAAAAAAAGTTTACACACACACACAGAAAAGTTTACACACACACACACACACAGAAAAGACAAAAACTATATACCCCTTCGGCATACATAGTATGCCGGGGGTATAAAGATAGGGGTTGTTGTGAACAACAAGATAATGGTTAATGAAAGCACCGATAGCACTTGCAGGTAGACTCTCCGAGTGCAGGCTGAGAAAATTGGCGAATTAGGGCTCGGGCTGTTTCGTTTAACCCTTAAATGCCTATAATTTAAGCAAACAGTGTAGACTCTGATCAGAGGCTGCTTCCTGTGGCTTCTGACCTTGATCTACTTTGTTTTCAAAATCCAGTCTAGATCAATTCTACAGACAACCATCTACACACCAGTTTGATCTCACGCTGATAAGAATAGTGCGGCTATAATTAACTGTTTTCTGAATCTTGTAAGCCAGTGATATTTTTACTTGGGCATTAGCAAGGAAAGTGAATCGACCAAAAATTATGTGGTGCTATAATAATTCAATACCAGGGGCATAGCCTGAACCTTAACATTATTACGCACAAGGACATTCTATGTAAAAACTACTTTCTTCGGGCTGGGAGGCTACTCTTAAAAGAAAGAATTTGCTCCCTAAGAGAAGAGCAGCCCAGATATAATATGTAATGACGAAATACTATTATTTTGATGAAGTTTGTTTATTACAAACTTTTTAAAATCATACGTGCGTAATGGGCGTTGCATGTCTGAGTTATACATTTCCATTTTTTAAAAAAATATAGGAGTTATTGTACACCACTCCCCATTATGTTCATGGATGGTTTCTATCGTTTGAGTGGATGATATTTAGCTCCTGTCATGTAGTGACAAGATGAGCTTTTGTGAGTTCATCCTTACGTAAACAATTTCTTCAAACGACATTTCCTCCTAAACCACTATTGCCCCCGCCCATCGGGGCTTGAAGAAATAGACCCTAACCCTGCAACCCCCACCCCCACCCCCCCAGTGACCGCAATCAGTACAGCGCACATTCTTACGTCAGAAACTGACAAATGCCCTTCTTGAATCAGTGGAATGGAGAGACTGACCCTAGAGAAGATTTCAGGATCAATATCCACGAAAAGATGTTGCCGACCCCGGTAGGTATCGAACCCGCGTCCTCCTGGTCACCAGTCAGACGCGCATCCGATTTAGCTACTGAGGGCGGTGCAGGAGATATGGAGTGGACAAGAAATTCAAGGCACAAACTCGTGACCTTAGTTTCTGAACTTAGTATAGTAATGAGTTTTGCAAATCAGCTCACAAAGGCGAATATTTGACTTTTTTGTTGCTCTATGGGAATTACTTGCATCAACATTGATCAAGTTTTGTGTCTGCTTTTGTTTTTGGGCATGGCTGGACCCCGCGGATGCTGGTCTGTGTCTATGCCTTTCCAGGTTATCTTAAGTCTTTTTTTACGGCCCGCTTATAATTTGGTCAGCCTGCGCGTTGGTGCGGCCTGGTAATTTTTCTTTTTTTATTGCGGGCCGTTGTTATTGCCTCTAAGAGGGTTTCAGTGCCTATAGGCTGGTGATAATCTTCCGGGCTGCAGCGGTTCGTTAGATTTACATGCACGCCAGGCTATGACTCGGATCAGCCTGCACATTTGTGCAGTTTAATATGGGTCTTCGTTGTGCACGCTTTGGATGGCTTGGAAACTAGCTACTGTTTGTGTGGCCGATGGGGACTTTTACCAGACTGCGCGGATGCGCAGGCTGATCCGCCCGGCCTGGTCTCGGGATAATAGAACCTTTTTCATTCTCGGGTCTTCATGGCATGAAATTTACGATGCTTATAAATACATATGAAATGAAAGAGGCGGTTTTCCTGCTCAGATCAGCACAGGCTGTTATTTGTCCTGCTCATAAATTTTAAAATGCGAACAGTTATGAAGTTTATGAGCGGAACAAATTTCGTGCTCGGATGAAATGAGCATGTGTGTGTGTGCTGAGGGGAGGGGGTCACCGCGGACCCTAATCTTGGTCTTGGCATGTCGCATGTACATGCATGCGTGTTGTGTGAATTGCTGTGCTTCGGATAACATATTGCATGTTGCCGTTAATTTTTGTGTAACCAAGCTGGCGTGGTTCGTTGCTTCACGTAACGTTTTTGTGTGCGCCATGAAGAACTCATGATGGCGAAACGTTGATGTTAATGCCTGACAAAGATTATTTCGTGTTGGTGTTGATTTACTATACAAAATTACTTCATTCACTTTAATGAAAATCTATTAAAGGGTTCTGGCCCCGGCCCATTGGGGCTTAACAGACGCACAAAACCCTAACAGAATCAACAGAACCAAAATATTATAGCGCAAAACCTGATGTAAAACAGCTTTTTACAAGATTGGGGCTACTCTTAAAGGAAAGAATTTGCTCCTTTGGGGGGGGGGGGCAAATTCCTCGGGGAGCAAATTCTTTCCTTTAAGTTTGTTTGTTTGTTTGTTTGATTTGAGGTTTAACGTCCCCGTCAACACTGTAAAAGTCATTTTGGAGACATTGCTTCCAATTTTGTGGGACTTTCGTCTGACATTGAAATGAAATGACATATCAAGCACCGCGCCCAATGAAACCAATAGGGTTTATAAGCATGGACGGTCCGCCTCGCACCGCGGTTCCTGGACAGGCTTAGATCCTCTAAGCGGTTTACCAGTACTAGTGTGCGGGCCGGATTCGCCTCTGCGTGGATGCAACATGCAGCCCATATATTTCTTCAAGCCCCTCCTTAAGAACAGCCCATATATAATATGTAAGGGAGAACACAATTAATAAGGTGCTTTCTCTTTACTGCAAATATTTTACATTACGCACATGCGTAATATGTGTAATGGGCGTTACTCTTATGAAAGATCCCTTCCCAAAACGAGTGATAGCATATTTGTGTTTGTCATTCCTGTAACGACCTTTTCGTATGCTACAACCGCTCATGCCTTAATGACGTAATTGTATCTCAGTGACCTCACGTGCTGTTGTGAAAATTAAAGGGGCGCTTCAGCTATCAGAGAGGCACATAATCAATGAGGCTTTGTTTGTTTGTTTGATTGGAGGTTTAACGTCCCCGTCAACACTGAAGGTCATTTTCGAGACATTGTTTCCAATTTTGCGGGACTTTTACCCGACATTGAGATTAAATGACATCTTAAGTCCTGTCACACAATGAAACCAAATAGGGTTTATAAGCATGGACGGTCTGACTCGTGCGCACCGCTTTGCCTGGGCAGGCTTAGATCCTCTAAGCAGTTTACAAGTACTCATGTGCGGGTCGGAATCAGCTCTGGGTGGAAGCATCACGCAGCCCATATATTTCTTCAAGTCCCGATGGGCGGCGGTCGAATCAGTAAGGCACTGCATGCGAAAAAGTGCACATTGCTAAATGGAAAGATTGTTTGTTTGATTTGAAGCAAATTCCTCAGAGCAAATGCTTTCCTGTAAGTTTGTTTGTTTGTTTTATTTGAGGCTTCCGATTTTTTGGGACTTTTACCCGACACGAAGGTGGAACAACATCTGAAGCCCTGCCGCCCAATGAAACCAAAAGGGTTTATAAGCATGGTCAGACCGACTCGCACCGCTTTGCCTGGGCAGGCTCAGATCCTCTAAGTAGTTTACCAGTACTCGTGTGCAGTCAATTTCAGCTTGTGCAGCCCATTTATTTCTTCAAGCCCCAATGGGCGGGGGGGGGGGGGGGGGGGGGGCAAAAATGGAAAGAAGACTTCAAGAGACCAATAAATCGGTATATGCATTGCGACAAGGTCAGATCAAACTCGGTCTCAAGCTGCCCAAAGCTGACCAGACTGTGCGTATGCGCAGGCTGACAGGTCTCTCACAAACAGCCGAACGCGTTGTGCCATGGCGTGACTCATGCTTGCTGTTCAATGCTGGGGTCATATTGTTTCACTGCGTCGGTTGCGAGTTCACATTTGTAACGCCTCGGTGAGTCGAGTTTATTCTGAAAGGAAAGAATTTGCTCCCGGGAAGCAAATGCGCCATAAAGTGAAAACAGGTTATCTCATCTTCGCCGTAGTCAGCTGTTGAGCGACGGCGTCAAATGCGTTTTTTTGCAGGTGCACATTTGAAACGCTTCGTTTCTTGGTCCCTTAGCTTATTGACCAATGACGCCTCTTTCCCTGAAAATAAATGGGCACGTTCCCGTGCTCCACATAAAACCAGGGTTGTCCCTTTCATTGTTTGAACACGAGACTGTCTCAAGAACGCTGAAAAAGTATGGGATATGTTGGTAAGAGTGCCGACTCATGATCATTAGGTCTCTCATCACTGTGGTTCGAGCCTTGCTCGAGTCATATGTGAGACGCTATGTTCTGCAACTGAAGGTCGTGTTTTTTTTTTGTTGTTGTTGTTTTGTTTTGTTTTGTTGTTTTCTGCTTTATCACGAACAGGGACTTGGGCGCAATATATCATTTTTGATCAGAGCAGCGAGACATCGGCAACGGCTCTGCGTATAGACGTATAGCCGACGTCGAGGTAGCCTGGATGCTACTGTGTCTAAAATCTTTAAAAGGCGAAAGACGACGCGACATCTGCGTAGGCGCTGCGTGGACACGTAGCGTCGGCGTCGATGTACCCTGGATATTACTGTGTCTGGCTAAAGAATTTCTGTAAATTCATCTTAGTTTGAGAGCAGCGTGACATCGACATCGGGGCTGCGTAAAGTCGTAGCGTTGACGTCGATGTATCCGGGACGCGACTTTAGCTGGGATGTATAAAAGAAGAAAGCCATTGCTGCAGGGTTATACGACATTTTTTTCAGTTAGAGGGGTGTACGCTCCATTGGGTGAGTCTACTGGTTAAAATAGGGGTGTGTGGTTGATTTATCTTTATTATTTTTTAACAAACATTACTGTTGTGTATATGTCTAGCAAACAGTGCAGACACAGGTGAGACGCTGCATTATGCATCATCGAGCATATTATCCGGATCTGCACTCCTTGTCTATGTTCCATTTCTAGGACACCAGGCTTATATGGATTAAACCAGATTCGCACATCGGCCCCCGCCCATCGGGACTTGAAGAAATAGATGGGCTGCATGATGCATCCACACAGAACTGAAACCGACCGCCTGCCCAGGCCAAGCGATTTGTGTCGGACCGTCCATGCTTATAAACCCTATTAGTTCCATTCGGCGACAGGGCTTGAGATGTCATTTCTTCTCAACGTCGGGTAAAAGACCCACAAAATTGGAAGCAAGTCTCCAAAATGACCTATACAATGTTGACGGGGACGTTAAACCTCAAATCAAACAAACAAAAACCAGATTCGCACGTGATTGAGATATAATGTGTGTGCAGGGAGTTTCCTTTGAGAAATTGAATGGACGTCCCCGCTATTGCCCGATCCAGTAAGGACAGTGGTTAAAACTGCCTTTAGGTGTACGTCGCCCCATTGGTTGGTGTCTGAGGAAACCCGAGTAAAGAACCACCCCGATGATCATATTCCAATATGGCATTATTCCTATTCACTCTTATGAGACGACTGTTTCAGTGCCCGATGGTCTCTAGTTTTAAATCTTTAATATTGAAATACATGTGTTCCCAGCACAAAGGTGTGTAATCGCGCTGACTCTCAGGGGAAACCATGTAACACACGCAGAGTGGGAAAGGGCAAAGTGACGAAGCTGTGGTAATATTTGTCTCATATTTAAGTGTTTGGAGTATAACAGCCTAGTCAACGTCATTTTTCGGTAAACCAAACTACCATTAAGAGCGAAACAGACCGGCTCGTTTTGCGCCGATCAGCGGCGTCGTAAACAACTAACATGAATACGAGTCTTGCGTGGTGAGGCGACTGGCTTGGTGAGAGCATATAAATGTACAAAGAATAGTCAGTGTTCTAAAACTTAACATTACACCTAGAGTGTACGGCACTCGACGCCAATGCTCGATGCATTACGCGCCCGGTCTCTTCAGGGCTTTGACCGTCAGCTAGTTTTATTCATACTGACATACTGCTTCAGGGTCGTTCGTCTGTGCGTGCATGCGCCCGTCTGTCCGTTACGCTTTTTGATGCATGGCATAACTTTAAACCTTGTATGCTAGGGCGATGTGTTTCAAAAATACCAGCTCTTATTTTGTTTTCCTTTCGCAGCAAATACAGCACGTGCAAAGCAAGCGTTTTGCCGCCTACTGTATACTGCAAGACGCGGGCCTATAAATGCAGCTCTAGTCACACATGCTGATATACTTCATTGAGATTACAGCCATAATCGAAATTGTCGAAGGTCATAATTAATCCTGCCTCCTTTAAAATACTACAGTATGCAAAATGTTGAAAACGAAATTAAAGGAGCACAAACAAAGGTTCAATGTTTCTCGGAAAAGCTGAGATAAATAATCCTCTTTGCGTTTACCGTTAATCTTTTTTCACGCTCACGATCACGCTCGCGTTGCGCGAGCTAACGTTTGTTCTCCACGCTTCACGCAAAACCCACGCTAGTTCCACGACTACTCCACGGAAAACCCACGTTAAAAAGTCATGTGACATTTGAAATTCGTCACGCAAGAACGTGGGGGATAGTAAGATTTCCAAGACTGTACTGTATAGGAGTGTTTTCGTGATGACAGTTTTTGACATCTGAAAATTGTGAAAACATTTTCTGGGAAAATAAGAAAAATATTTCAAAATGTAATCTGCAGAGCAATAACACTACAGGTACAAAAATGAGATGAAATGACATCTCAGGCCCTGCTGCCCAAACAAACCAATAGGGTTTATATGCAGGGACGGTCCGACTCGCACCACTTTACCTGGGCAGGCTGAGACCCTCTAAGCAGTTTAACAGTATGCATGGACAGTCGGTTTCAGCTCCGCTTGGAAGCATCATGCAGCCCAATGGCAGGGGTTGACTTTTTTTTTTTTATTAACAAAATTCCTGTACTGTAAGCAAGCAGTGAAGACCTTGATCAGATCTTAAAAATGTGTTGGACCAGAAAATATCAGGCTGGTCATGTGAACCTTGAAAAGGTGTAAGCCAAAGTCAGTAACTGTTGGATGATCCAATCCTGAAAGACAATGCTACACTCACCTCAACCAACCATCCTCTCATCGACATTATATACACCACAACCTCTTTATAGCATTATTAATGGGGTCCAAAGCAGAAACTGTGTTAGGTGTAAATACATTATGGGAATGGGTGTGGTTCACATTCAATTACTACATCCATCTTGATATATTGAAATCATCATTTGTTTTCATGGTTATATCTGGAGGACAGGAAGTGGCCGCCGTGGCTGTACCTGGCCTCCCCCCCCCCCCCCCCCCCCCCCCAAAAAAAAATTCATCAAACATTATGGGAATGAGTGCAGTTCATGTCTTCATGGTTATATCTGGAGGACAGGAAGTGGCCGACACGGCTGTACCTGGCCTTCAAAATTCATCATACATTATGGGAATGATTGTGGTTCATGTTTTCATGGTTATATCTGGAGGACAGTAAGTGGCCGACACGGCTGTACCTGGCCTTCAAAATTCATCAAACATTATGGGAATGAGTGTGGTCCATGTTTTCATGGTTATATATGGAGGACAGGAAGTGGCCAACACGGCTGTACCTGGCCTTCAAAATTCATTAAACATTATGGGAATGAGTGTGGTTCACATTTAAATAAGTACTACATATTCTTTGATGTATTGTAATCATTATCTATATTCATGGTTATATCTGAACGGCGGGAAGTGGCCGACACGGCTGTACCTGGTCTGAGGATATACATAAATTTATCATACATTATGGGACTGAGTGTGGTTGACCTTTAATTGCTACATATTCTTTGAAGACTTTGATATGTATTGCAATCATTATTTTCGGGGCACTTGGTTTGTTTTTCTTTACAGATTGTTCTCCTCAGATGCAGTGGTATCTGGTGGGGTGGTTGCCCATGGGTCCTGGGGTGGGTGCAGATGCAGCGGAGTCAAAGAAATCTGGAAATGTGATTCATTCTGCAGGTGGTGCGGTTGGAGTGTGTTTGGGCGTCGGCTTTTTGTGGCCGCTGCCGGTATCAAGCCCAGGACCTATGGTGTCGGGGGCAAGTGGATTAACCACTGAAATATCACACTGCTTTAATCATCGGTCGGGGCACTAGACTGGATTTTTTTTTTTTTTTTTTTTTCCCTACTACAGTGGTGCCTGGTGCCGGGATGATTATTGCTGCAGCCCATGGATGGACCAGATTAAGCGGAGTCAAGAGGAGCTAAAAATATGACAAGTTTAAATGAGTCTCTCCTAAACATTTTAAATATTGGTTTCTTTGTAGGATAGAGGAATGAAGTAGCACGGCATAATAAATCGCCTTATTTGGAGTGCAAAACCGACCGGTCTGACTGGCCCGAACCTTTTGGCCTGGTGTTTGACTCGCTTGCTTTTTGGCCTCAGGGTCGTGGGCTCGGTCCCCGGTCGGGGCACTTGGTGTTTTTCTTTACAATTTTTCTCCTCAGTTTGCAGCGGTGCCGGGATGGTTACCGATGAAGCCCAGGAGAGGTGCAGATGCAGCAGAGTCAAAAGAAGCTAGAAATGTGATATGATTATATGAGTATCCCCTGAACATTTGAAAATAATAATAATAATGATAATAATAATAATTGTCTCTTTGTAGGATGGAGTGCAACAATAAATATGTATTTAGAGTGCATGATTGATGGTCTTATCTAAATCTTAACCCTGTTGATTGCTGTTTATGTCTGATTTTCAACATGTTGGGTGAAAGAGGGAGGGAAAAAAAAAAAAAAAATATATTCCTCTATACTATGAGTTATTACGCAGACACTACTTGTGAAAGATTATACTTGTGAGTTATCTCGGCCAGTAGAAGGTTTTGAAATGAAATTAAATGAAATTAAACAACCATGTCATATTCAAGCAAAAATGTATAGATTATATAGAACAAGAGGGCCATGATGGCCCTGGATCGCTCACCTGATCCATAGAGTAACAAGTGGGCCCCGGGGAGGGCCATTATTGACCCCAAGGTTATAATGTGCATAATGTTGAGGGATGTCTAAACAGGTGAAGCTTCATACCTTTGAAAGGGGACCACCTAAGGATCATTCCTGTGAAGTTTGGTCAAAATCCGATCAGTGGTTTAGGAGGAGATGTCGTTTAAAGAATTGTTTACGGACGCACGCACGGACGGACGGACGCACGACGGACGAAAAGTGATCCCAAAAGCTCACCTCGTCACTACGTGACGGTGAGCTAAAAATGACCATTTATGGTCATTTTTCTATATAATCTATACATTTTTGGGATCCATCTTGAAACTGTGTTATATCCCAAACCGTGTTTGGGATATACACGAACAGCGTTAAAATGGGGGTTGTGGTGTACATTAGCATAACACATCCTGGGGTTAAAATGAAACCTTTCATATATCTAGAACTAGCATTTTAGATATTTTTTTTTCTACTTTTACTTATTTCTTGTCCAAACAAAGATTTTGTGTGCTCATTTGAACCACCTCATTGAGGAGTTCTAATGAGAACCCACAATCCATGTTAGTCCAGCTCTGGGTGGAAGCACCTTGCAGCCCAATCTATTTCTCCAAGCCCCTGTAAACCCCTCTTTTCTCTATACAAAGTGGGGTCTAGAGTGGTGTTAATTATAAAGTTGTGTTAATCTTTTACCCTAGATCGAGATGAAATGATATCTCAAGCCCTATCGCCCGAAAAAAAACCCATTAGGGTTTAAAAGTACTTTGCCTAGACAGGCTTAGACGTTCTACACAGTTTACCAGTATCAAAATTAAGATTGGCACGATAAATCTGATAATCGATTAATGGATGGCTAAATTCCACAAGAATGATTATCAGTACTGATTTGCTTGTAATCGATTATTTGATAAGTGCAATTTACTACCCAAAGTTGTGCCTAAAATAGCTGGATCAGTGGCAAACAGTGCAGACCCTGATGAGACACCACATTCTGTGGCGTCTCATCTGGGTCTACACAGTTTGCTCAGGCCTGTCTGTTCAAATATACTTATGGTGAAGTACAACATATGCTGAGAATCAGGCTCAGACAAAGTCAGACAGGTATAATTATTAGCAAATCTTCAGTGATTACTAATTGATTATCGATCAAAGTGTCAGAACTGATAATGGATTATCTTTTCAGCTTGGATTAGCCAGCCCTAATCAAAATATTCAGTCTGTTTGAGCTCTGCACAAGAGCACCATGCAGCCCAGTCTATTTCTCTAAACCCTATGGGTGCTTTGTTGGATTTGAGGTTTAACATCCCCGTCAACACTATAAAGGTCATTTTGGAGACGTTGCTTCCAATTGTGTGGGACTTTTACCAAACACTGAAATGAAATGACATCTCAATCCCTGGCACCCAATGAATAGGGTTTATATGCATGGACAGCCTGACTCACATCACTTTGGCTGGGCAGGCTTAGCCCTTCTAAGCAGTTTACCAGTGCTCATGTGTGGTTGGTTTCAACTCTGTGTGGAAGCACCATGTAGCCCAATATATCTCTCCAAGCCCCGATGGGCGGGGACCAACACTATGTATGGGCGTGCTAACTTGATGACAATTTGTGCCTACCTTTGCCTGACATCTGTCATACAGGTTGTATTTAAAATGACAAAGCTGGTGATAATGGGACACATTTTTGGCTGCCGTTTTACCAATCTTGAATTCCTGAAAGACAAACATTTACATTATTAGACCTAAGTATTGGGACAGATAGGCCTAAGCAAACAGTGAAGACCCAGATCAGACTGCTCCTGAAGGAGCAGTCTGATCAGGGTCTACACTGTTTGCCATTACTTCTGCACCTTTTGGACTCCTTGCTGGGTCATAAAACAAAATTTTTAAAATTACAGCTAAAATTTAAGGAGAATTACAGCAAGTCTTCAAAGTGTGCAAATTTTTTGGATTTTTACAGTACAATATAGAATACAGAAAAACTTCCATGATTAGAATACATTTTGGACCATGAAAATGTGTTTGAGACAGAGGCAGTTCCAGTTAGTAAGGGTAAATCATACCGGCAGGTCTTGAGGTAAGATTTAGATGGAGCATGGATAAATCCATCTTCTTTGAGATAAAGGAATGTTGTGTGTATTCCTTAGAACTGCCTGAAGTTTCAAGATAAAATTTAACAAGAGGCCGATTGGCCTCTATGCTCACTGGATCTAAAGTGGGCAAAAAGGGCCCTGTCCCCCTAGTGCAACAGACTATAATGGCTTACATCACGTAAACAAGCCTATATAATTTTGACCCCCTCGAACCCCACTTTTACATAGTAAAACTGGGGTTTGCAGGGGTAAACCTTATTTTTCTTATTTCTACTCTAAAATTTTTGAGCAGAAGTAAGAAAAATATCACAATTTTTCATCTTGATATTTTCATTTTTTTAGGCGATAAAGGTTATAATGTATTTATATAGGCGAGATTTTGTAATGTAGTATAGGTATACCTCACAATTACTGCTACCAAATTATTCCGAAATCAACCATATCTTTTTGATGCAGCTGCGGGGGTTAAGGGAATTCGATACACCTTCAGGGGAAGTAACTCCTGCAAAAATATTTTTGTCTCCCATGTTCTTATATAAGAAAGAATTTGCTCCTCAGGAGCAAATTCTTTCCTTTAAGAGTAGACCCCCTTTTCAGTGGGACTGAGCCTGTAGAAAGCGAACAGGAAGTCCCGAAAGTTGTCCCCCTTTGAAAAATGGCTGAAAAACCATTCCCCTTAAGGTCAGCCAAGTGCCATTGTTTTCACAAACATGGAAGGGCCAGAGTCCCGAAAGCTGTAAACCAAGATCTTCCAGTTCCTTAGAAAAATTTAAAATTCTTTTTACCATATACGGGCATGACAACCATACTGGTTATGTGACCCAGATCCCTCTAACAAACTTTGATTTTCCAAACAGTTTTGTTTTGTTTGATTTGAGGTTTAACGTCCCCGTCAACACTGTAAAGGTCATTTTGGAGACGTTGCTTCCAATTTTGTGGGACTTTTACCCGTCATTGAGATGAAATGACATCTCAAGCCCTGTCCCCCAATGAAACCAATAGGGTTTATTAGCATGGGCGGTCCGCCTCGCACCACGGTTCATGGACAGGCTTAGATCCTCTAAGCGGTTTACCAGTACTAGTGTGCGGGCCGGATTCAGCTCTGCGTGGAAGCATCATGCAGCCCATATATTTCTTCAAGCCCCTATGGGCGGGGGCCTGCAAGCCCAGATCAGATGCCTAGTACTGCAGCATCTGATCAAAGCCTTTGAGTTCAGCCGTTTTCTAGATATTATTCTTTTTTCAAATAACTTAATCTGAGACACAAATCTACACCCCATAGTTTATACGAGTCATATAATATCCATTTTTATTAAATACAAGCTTGATCTAGGGCCCATTGTTCAAAACTAACAAAGTCATTGGTTAAAGTATTGTTAAAACTTCAACCAATAAATATGGCAAACAAAATATTTTTGCTGAAAAAATATGAGCAGCTTTTTCAAATGCAAAAGCTGCTCACATTTTTTTTTCAGCAAGAATTCCAGAGTATTAGACATTGTACTTGCTAGAATAGTTAACAATTTGACCACTACTGAGATCGTTAAGCTAAAAATGCTTTGAACAACTGGGCGCTGAAGTCAAGACATGTAAACAGGTATGGCCTTTGTGGCCTGAATCATGGATTGTTTGTTTGAATAGATCTTTTTTAAGACTCCCTGGATCCAAAGGACTGGAGAAGCACGGAATCAAACCTACCTGAACCATTGATTTCTTTTTTATTAAACCATGTGCAAAGATGACCAGGATTGAGCCTATACACATCCTGTGTGCCCACACATCCTGTGTGCCCTCCAACAGCTTAGCTTAGAGAAGCTCAGAGGTAAATATTACTACACCTTTATCAAATTTTACCTCTTTCAGGCCTGTTGAGTGTAGACCAACACAGAGGCCTGAGCAAACAGTGTGGATCCAGATGAGATGGCTCATAATGAGCAGTCTCATCCGGTTCCACAGTTTGCAATTCTGCCATTATCCCTTGTCCTGCTGATCATGACAACCCCTATCTTTGCAAACAGTGTAGATCCAGATCAGATGGCTTCTGAAGAAGCCATCTGATCAGGATCTACACTGTTTGTCATTCATTTCGTGAACTGAATGAATACGATATGTCAAGTAATTTGACTGGTTGATAGTCAGCCATAGTTGTTGCTTAATTTATTCAACAGGATAAGGGTTAAGCATTGACAAGAATACCTCAATCATTCTACGTAGTGGTAGGCCTGGGCAAACAGTGCAGACCCAGATCAGACTGCTCCCTTCAGGAGCAGTCTGATCAGGGTCTACACTGTTTGCCATTCTGTCTGCACCTTTTGCAGGCCTTGCTGTAACATGAAACAAATTTGTTAAAATTTTAGGAGAATTACAGCAAGTCCTCAAGGTGTCTGAATTTTTAGGATTTTTACAGTACCTTTAAACAATGGACTTGTCCAAATTCGAAGTTGGAAGAGTCCACTTAACAATTAAAGGAGTAAAAAAGTTTATACTTGCTTCTTTTCATTCCCATACCTGTGATCCTTCAGCACCTTTACTCTGTTTTAATGTATCCTTATCATACTCATCACCAAATAAAAATATTGTCTCTTCCACCGTTTCATCTGAATCTTGTATACCCTGTAATACATTACAATAACAAATCTGTTTGCAAAAATGGCATTTTTCTCAGCCCTTAAGACGCCCAGAAAAACTACATCTGAAAATGTCGTCTGCTGAATTTTTTGCATCTTTTCAAAAATATTTTTGCATACAGGCAAACAGTATGGGCCAAGATCAGACTGCTCCTACAGGAGCTGTTTGCAAGAAAATTACTTTGACAATTGTTGTGATTGGCATTTTATGGGTTAATTCTAGAACTAGCATTTTTCAGATAAAAGTGTTTGATATTTTTCTTATTTCTAGACCAAATATAGATTGTGTGTGCTCATTGGAGCTGCCTCATTAAGGCAGTTCTAACAAGTACCCACAATTTATGATTCTGACCAGAAAAAAAGAAAATAATGTATACCCCAGGTAACCCCAATTTTCTCTATATAAAGTGGGGTTTACAAGGATTTCATTACATAGACTTGCCCAATGTGTGAAGATGTTTTTTCTATATTTTTCACAGCTTTTCTCGCCTATTCTTTTAATTTTCAATTTCTGAACATAATGCTTTCCACAATTGCCTGCATGTCTATATTTGTTTGGTTTGAGGTTTAGC
Source organism: Lucinisca nassula (assembly GCA_963580285.1). Classification (NCBI taxonomy): domain Eukaryota; kingdom Metazoa; phylum Mollusca; class Bivalvia; order Lucinida; family Lucinidae; genus Lucinisca; species Lucinisca nassula. The sequence goes on along the minus strand of OY757021.1, from coordinate 81,102,871 downwards.
ATCCCCGTCAACACTGTATAGGTCATTTTGGAGGCTTGCTTCCAATTTTATGGGACTTTTACCTGACATTGAGATGAAATGACATCTCAAGCCCTGTCGCCAAATGAAACCGATAGGGTTTATAAGCATGGACAGACCAACTCGCACCACTTTTCCTGGGTGGGCTTAGATCCTCAGAGCAGTTTACCAGTACTCGTGTGCGGTCAGTTCAGCTCTGTGTGTAATGCACCAGTCATTTGTAACCACTGCCCCCCACCTACAGGGATAGCGGGGACAATGACTTTTCACTTTTCACAGCCCTGCTAGAAGCCCTGCACTGTGGGGTACCTCCAGAAGGTCAAAGCCCCGCTGTTTATAATAGTTCATTCCACTGGGGGTATATTTGCATAATATCAACCCCCCCCCCCCCCCGCATTAACCCGGCACTGCGGGGGAACGCAGAGGGTAACTACCCCGCGCATTAGCCCCGCTATCCCTGTAGGTGGGGGTGCAGTGGTTACAAATGACTAGTGCATAAGCATCATGCAGCCCATTTATTTCTTCAAGCCGCAATGGGCGGGGGCTGCCTGCATGTCTACAGAAACCCCTAAAAAGGTACCTTGGAAAACAGTGCAGGCCCAGATCAGACGCCGCAGAAGGCAGCGTCTGATCAGGGCCTGCACTGTTTGCTAACAGAATTTTCCATAAAAAATAGAATAAGAATGAAACAAGAGGGCCCAATGGCCCTATATCGCTCACCTGTGTACGAGAAAATCATTAGTGTAGGAGACCACTTGACATTGCTACATACTAAATATCTAAGCTCAGGCAAAGCGGCGTCCATGCTTACAAACCCTACTGGTTTCATTGGGCGACAGGGCTTGAGATATAATTTCATCTCAATGTCTGGTAAAAGTCCCACAAAATTGGAAGAGACATCTCCAAAATGTCCTATACAGTGTTGTCGGGGATGTAAAACCTCAAATCAAACAAAATCTGTGCCTTATGGTTTTGGGGAAAAAGATTTTTTAAAGTTTTTCCAGTATAAGTCTATAGAAGCTAATGAGCCAAAGGGCACGGTTGGCAGGTGTATGTAGGCGACAATTTTGTGTTGCTTTATACTAAATATCTAAGGTCTGTACTTCATGATTTCAAAGAAGATGTTTGAAGCTTTTTCCATTTTAAGTTTGTTGGAGTTAAGGGGCCACAGGATTTGGACCCCAGGGGCATGATTGGCAGGATTCATGTAGGCGACCACTCGACATTGCTACATGCTAAGCTCTGGGACTTATGGTTTCAGAGAAGAAGATTTTTTTCCCCATTTTACGTTGTTTTTTTTCTTTCTTTTTTTTTTCATTATAAGGGCCCTGTGGTTTCAGAGAAGAAGATTTTTGAAGTTTCTCCAATTGTAAGTCTATGGAAGCTAAAGAACCCTTGGGTGGGGCCAAATTGGATCCCAGGGGCATAACAGGCAGGATTTATGTAGGTGGCCACTTGACATTGCTACATACTAAAAATCTAAGCTCTGGGCCTTATGGTTTCATAGAAGAAGATTTTTTAAGTTTTTTTCCATTATAAGTCTATTGGAGGTGATGAGCTCGGGCGTGGCCAATTTTGACCCCAGGGGCAGGGTTAACAGGATTTATGTAGTTGGCTTTTTTATGTTGCTAGATACTAAATATCTAAGTTCTGTGCTTCACAGTTTCTGAGAAGAAGATTTTTGAAGCTTTTTTCCATTATGAGTCTATGGGAGCTAAGGGGCCCCGGGGCATGGCCCATTTGGACCCCAGGGGCATGATTAGCAGGAAATATGTAGGTGACCACTTGCCGTTGCTACATGCTAAATATCTAAGCTCTGGGCCCTGTGGTTTCAGAGAAGAAGATTTTTGAAGTTTTTTTTCCATTATGAGTCTATGGGAGCTAAGGGGGTCCCAGGGTGTGGCCCATTTGGACCCCAGGGGCATGATTGGCAGGATTTATGTAGGTGACCACTTGTCATTGCTACATGGTAAATATCTAAGCTCTGGGCACTGTGGTTTCAGAGAAGAAGAATTTTGAAGCTTTTTTCCATTATGAGTCTATGGGAGCTAAGGGGCCCCGGGGCGTGGCCCATTAGGACCCCACGGGCATGATTGGAAGGATTTATGTAGGTGACCACTTGCCGTTGCTACATAACATGCCAAATATCTCAGCTTGGTTTCAGAGAAGAAGATTTTTGAAGTTGTTTTTTTTTTTTTCCATTATGAGCCTATAGGAGCTAAGGGGCCCCGGGGCGTGGCCCTTTTGGACCCCAGGGGCATGACTGGCAGGAATAATGTAGGTGACCACTTGCCGTTGCTACATGCTAAATATCTTAGCTCTGGGTGCTGTGGTTTCAGAGAAGAAGATTTTTTAAGCTTTTTTTAAATATGAGTCTATGGGAGCAAAGGGGCCCCTGCGCATGGCCCATTTGGACCCGAGGGGCATGATTGGCAGGGATTATGTAGGTGACCACTTGCCGTTGGTACATGCTAAATATCTAAACTCTGGGTCCTGTGGTTTCAGAGAAGAAGATTTATGAAGGTTTTTTTTTTTTTCAATTATTAGTCTATATGAACAAAGGGGCCCCGGGGCGTGGCCCATTTGGACCCTAGGGGCATGATTGGCAGGATTTATGTAGGTGACCACTTGCCGTTGCTACATGCCAAATACCTCAGCTCTGGGCCCTGTGGTTTCAGAGAAGAAGATTTTTGAAGCTTTTTTCCATTATGAGTCTATATGAGCTAAAGGGCCAGGGGGGTGGCCCGTTTGGACCCCAGGGGCATGATTGGCAGGAATTATGTAGGTGACCACTTGCCATTGCTACATGCTAAATATCTAAGCTCTGGGCCCTGTGATTTCCGAGGAGAAGATTTTTGAAGCTTTTTGTTCCATTATGAGTCTATGGGAGTGAAGGGGCCCCGGGGCGTCGCCCATTTGGAACCCAGGGGCATGATTAACAGGAATTATGTAGGTGACCACTGGCCATTGCTACATGCTAAATATCTAAGCTCTGGGCCCTGTGGTTTCAGAGAAGAAGATTTTTGAAGCTTTTTTTCCATTATGCGTCTTTGGGAGCTAAGGGGCCCCGGGGCGTGGCCAATTTGGACCCCAAGGGCATGATTGGCAGGAATAATGTAGGTGACCACTTGCCGTTGCTACATGCCAAATATCTCAGCTCTGGGCCCCGGGGTTTCAGAGAAGAAGATTTTTGAAGCTTTTTTCCATTATGAGTCTATATGAGCTAAAGGGCCAGGGGGTGGCCCGTTTGGACCCCAGGGGCATGATTGGCAGGAATTATGTAGGTGACCACTTGCCATTGCTACATGCTAAATATCTAAGCTCTGGGCCCTGTGATTTCCGAGGAGAAGATTTTTGAAGCTTTTTGTTCCATTATGAGTCTATGGGAGCGAAGGGGCCCCGGGGCGTCGCCCATTTGGAACCCAGGGGCATGATTAGCAGGAATTAAGTAGGTGACCACTGGCCATTGCTACATGCTAAATATCTAAGCTCTGGGCCCTGTGGTTTCAGAGAAGAAGATTTTTGAAGCTTTTTTTCCATTATGCGTCTTTGGGAGCTAAGGGGCCCCGGGGCATGGCCAATTTGGACCCCAGGGGCATGATTGGCAGGAATAATGTAGGTGACCACTTGCTGTTGCTACATGCTAAATATCTCAGCTCTGGGCCCCGTGGTTTCAGAGAAGAAGATTTTTGAAGCTTTTTTTCCATTACGAGTCTATAGGAGCTAAAGGGCCCTGGGCCGTGGCCCGTTTGGACCCCAGGGCCATGATTGGCAGGAATTATATAGGTGACCACTTGCCGTTGCTACATGCTAAATATCTAAGCTCTGGGCCCTGTGGTTTCTGAGAAGAAGATTTTTGAAGCTTTTTTTTTTCCATTATGAGTCTATGTGAGCTAAAGGGCCCCGGGGCATGGCCCATTTGGACCCTAGGGGCATGATTGGCAGGATTTATGTAGGTGACCGCTTGCCGTTGCTACATGCCAAATACCTCAGCTCTGGGCCCTGTGGTTTCAGAGTAGAAGATTTTTGAAGCTTTTTTCCATTATGAGTCTATAGGAGCTAAAGGGCCCCAGAGCGTGGCCCGTTTCGACTCCATGGGCAAGATTGGCAGGAATTATATAGGTGACCATTTGTCGTTGCTACCTGCTAAATATCTAAGCTCTGGGCCCTGTGGTTTCCAAGAAGAAGATTTTTGAAGCTTTTTGTTCCATTATGAGTCTATTGGAGCGAAGGGGCCCCGGGGCGTCACCCATTTTGAACCAAAGGGCATGATTGGCAGGAATTATGTAGGTGACCACTGGCAGTTGCTACATGCTAAATATCTAAGCTCTGGGCCCTGTGGTTTCAGAGAAGAAGATTTTTGAAGCTTTTTTTTCATTATGAGTCTTTGGGAGCTAAGGGTCCCCGGGGTGTGGCCAATTTGGACCCCAGGGGCATGATTGGCAGGAATTATGTAGGTGACCACTTTCCGTTGCTACATGCCAAATATCTCAGCTCTGGGCCATGTGGTTTTAGAGAAGAAGATTTTTGAAGCTTTTTTTCCATTATGAGTCTATAGGAGCTAAAGGGCCCGGGGCGTGGCCCGTTTGGACCCGCCCCGGAGCGTGGCCCGTTTCGACCCCATGGGCAAGATTGGCAGGAATTATATAGGTGACCACTTGCCGTTGCTACCTGCTAAATATCTAAGCTCTGGGCCCTGTGGTTTCCGAGAAGAAGATTTTTGAAGCTTTTTGTTCCATTATGAGTCTATGGGAGCGAAGGGGCCCCGGGGCGTCGCCCATTTGGAACCAAGGGGCATGATTGGCAGGAATTATGTAGGTGACCACTGGCCTTTGCTACATGCTAAATATCTAAGCTCTGGGCCCTGTGGTTTCAGAGAAGAAGATTTTTGAAGCTTTTCTTTCATTATGAGTCTTTGGGAGCTAAGGGGCCCCGGGGTGTGGCCAATTTGGACCCCAGGGGCATGATTGGCAGGAATTACGTAGGTGACCACTTTCCGTTGATACATGCCAAATATCTAAGCTCTGGGCCCTGTGGTTTCAGAGAAGAAGATATTTTAATTTTTTCCCATTGTAAGTCTATGGGAGCTATATGTTGCCATGGCAACCAGAATTCCAATCTGATCAGCCCAAAAACCTTATGCAGCCTTTCCCCCTACCTGATGATGCTTCTCATGAAATTTGATCAAGTTTGACCATGAGGTATTAGAGATATACTTATTTGAAATTGTTTACGTACGGACGCACGCACGCAGGGACGCACGACGGATGACGGACAAAAAGTGATCACAAAAGCTCACCTTGTCACTACGTGACAGGTGAGCTAAAAAAAGGCCTCACACCCCTTATATGACAAATGGACTTGTCCAACATATAGCGATGGAAGAGTCCACCAGTATACAATGGGTTAAATGGTAAGATGGCTTTTGTCTAGTAACTGATGAACTGGATGTCCAATCATTCTGAGCAATTATTCATAACAATGACAAATTCTGCACTTGCAAATGAAACGTGACTGTTGATTGTATAATGTCCAAAATTTGGGACAGTATATTTTGTGATATACAGTCGGAAATCCAATGTCATCAAGACAAGTTGCTTTTCTCTGGCAGACTTTCGGTTTTCAGCTCCGATTAGAAAGCCCTAGACCAAATCACTGATATAAAATTGTAAATTTTGTTTGTTTGTATTGGAGTTTAACAGCCCAGTCCAAGCTTATACGTAAGTGGTTAACCAGTACAGTGCACATTCTTTCCCCAGAAACGGACAACTGCCCTTCTTGAATCACGGAAGGGAGAGAATGACCGTAGAAAAGATTTCATGATCAATCGTCACGAAAGAATGTTGACGACTCCGGCAGGTATCGAACCTGCATCCTCCTGATCACCAGTCAGACGTGCTTCCGACTGAGTTATTGAGGCTGGCATAAAATTGTTAAAATGTTAAAGATGAATAAAATGGAAAATACATGTACAGTTGAACTTCAATGGCTCGAACACCTTTGGGACCTCGAAAATCTGTTCGAGACGGGTAGTTCGAGCCACTGAGGTTACTGTCAGGAGGCATAACGAGATACTTTTAGACATCTTTTCGATGTTCTATAATGAAAATGTATGCTGTGTGTATTCAACGAGGCGATTCTAATGAGTACACACAGCAGACATTTGCAAGAAAAAAGACTAACATCTTAACTATCCCTGACTATTTATTATGTAGAGGAAATCCCTAGGGACTCAAAAACGGGTTCGACTCAGCCATGGTAAACGAGCCATCGGTGTTCGAGCCACCAAAGTTCTACTGTATTTACCTCACAAACACTGTTTTCCACAGGTTTATGTACTTCTCGTAAAAATGGACATTTCTGTAAGGCACTCTGAAAATATATCCACAATATGGTCAACATATACAGATAACACTCTTTATACTGAAATTTCATGTGTAGACAAAACTTGTTACAATGACAATATCAATGAAAAATAAAACAATCCTTAGCCAAAGATAGGAGGCGATAATGGAGATATTCTAGACTACTGCATTTATTACTCCAAGAAACAAATGTTTTAGACATTTGTTGTGGATATTTGTTAGAATCGTCTTCCATTACACTCATGGTAGCTCAGTGGTTAGTGGACTTGCCTATCATGCAAGAGGCCTACAGTTTGATTTGCGGAAGCGATAATTAAAACACGGTATCCGAACATGCTCCAATGGCATCATTTGTAGGGATGAATGCCACAAAGTGCACCGTCCTTTGGATCGGGACGTACCTGGAGGTCCCTGTGCAGGGAGAACCATCCCCTGTGCAGATAAAAGATCCCTACCATAATCACATGATTACTGTGCAGGCTTTTATCCTGCAAATCTGGAGTGTATATAATGTACACCTGCACGTAATCCTCCTGAGGGGGTTTTGCAGTAATATATAGAAGGAAAGAAAAGAAAGAATGGGCTAGTGGGTAGGAGCGCTGACTCTTATTCTTTTCTAACTTAACTTCAAAGCTGACACCCAATGAAACCAAAAGGGTTTATATGCACTGGACAGTCCGACTCACACCACTTTACCTGGGCAGGCTTAGACCTTCTAAGCGGTTTACCAGTACTCATGTGTGGTCGGTATCAGCTCTGCGTAGAAGCATCATACAGCCCAATCTATTTCTTCGAGCCCCTATGGGCAGGGGCAAACATGACACATCAACTTATGACCAAAGTAATTTCCAAATCCATTCAGAATAAGACACAAGAAAAAGACATTTTTCCACTATGACCTTGGAGGTACGGACCTGGGTTTTGCACGCCACACATCATCTCATGATGGTTAACATTTTTGCCTAGTAATCTCAAAATCCATCCATAAATAAGCAAGTTATTGACGGTGCTTAAGCTCTGACCCATTTTTTTATCACTGAGCTCTAAGTACGACCTTGGATGTACAGACCTGGTTTTGCGAGCAATACATCATCTCATGATGGTTAGCATTTCTGCCATGTAATTTCAAAATCCATCCAGAAATAAGGCAGTTATTGACCGTGTTTAAGTTTGGATAGGCGCACAGACGGGCAATGCTATATGCCCTACCACCATTCTTCCAATGGCAGGGGCATAAAAAAATTCTGGCTACGCTTTGTCATGTCTGTTGAGGTGCAAAGCCCCAAAACCATAGAATGTAGGTCAAGGCGAGCACTAGGGCTGATGCAAGAAATTATGAAGTCAGTGAACCATGATATGTGGGTCAATGTGAAATATGGATGTATGAATAAAGCTGCCATCTCTAGATGTAAATTTGTAACAAGTATCATTATTTAAGGTAATATACTTCCTGATTTTGTTTGTTTGTTTTGGAGTTTTACGGCCCAGTCAACACTATTTAGGTCATTTTTGAGCCGGTCAGTTTACCTATCAACACTTTCCTGGGCAGGCTTATACGTAAGCGGTTAACTAGTACAGTGCACATTCTTTCGCCAGAAACTGACAACTGCCCTTCTTGAATCAGCGGAAGGGAGAGAATGACCGTAGAAAAGATTTCATGATCAATCTCCACGAAAGAATGTTGCCGACCCCGGCGGGAGTCGAACCCGCGTCCTCCTGATCACCAGTCAGACGCGCATCCGACTGAGCCACTGAGGCCGGCTCTATATATACTTCCTGAGAAACAGACTCTTAGAGTAGGGTGAATACTAGAGGTGATGCAATAGTTTTTGAAGTTAATGAACCATAAAATGAAGGTTGAAATCAAATATGGATTATTTTATAAAAGTTGCCATCCCTAGATGCAAGCTTGTACTAAGTTTGATTAATGAAGCTCTTATAGTTCTTGAGAAATGGATTGTTTCATTAGGATAAACACTAGGGAATATTTTATGCAGTCAGTGAGCCATAAAATGTAGGTCAAGGTCAAATGGATGAGTGGTAACAAGTACACTGGACATTCTTTTGCCAGCAAAATTGTGGTGAACTAGTGTGGTGTACATTCTTCTGCCAGTCTCTGGTAAATGAATGTGCAATATACTGGATAACCACTAAATTTTAAGCAAAAGGCCAAGCATTCTACTGGTTATCCACCAAACTTTCAGCCTGTGAAGGAAATAACTTTTTCAGCTATGACATAAGAAGTATGTTAAATGTAACAGATGCTTTTCAGACAGTTTTATTTGTTTGTGTTGATGTAATTTTGGACACATTCCATCTGATTTTGTGGACTTTTACGTGACATAAAGATGCAATGACATCTCAAGCCATACCGTTCATAGAAACATCTAGGGTTTAAGGAATGGTCCAACTCACACCACTTTGCCTCCCCAAGCTTAGACCTTCTGAGCGGTTTACCAGTACATTATTTATATTACAAATCTACTTGCAGTTACATCTATATGGGCCCCGTCAAGCGGTTTTGGTACTTATCGCCTATGCGAGCAGCGAAGGCTCAGGCGAGCCTGCACATCCGCGCAGTCTCGCCAGAACCTTCGCTGCTCGCTCATACAAGCAGTAAATCAAGAGGACCCTTCAACCAGAAAGCCATATCCCTGGCCCCTCTGAATGGCTGGGCATGCGCAGTTAAAATTTGTCATGACGGAATGCTCGAAGACACATATTCGCTTGGCGGGGCCCATATATAAATCTGAGTTAACTTGCTACAGTAGGAAGTTTACTCTCTCACTTCTTGTTTTCGATGCACTTTCATCGACAGGACGAGTGATGTCAGACCAGGAAACAAAGGATTTGTTGACCTGCTATGCGCAGAAGCCCATGCAGCCCAATCTATTTATCCAAGCCCTGATGGACAGGGGCACATTCATGCACTAAAATTATCACATACTGGGTTTCTAGGATTTCTGGCATCCACATTTCTGGAGTGTCTGATCTGGGCCTGCCAAGTTTGCTAGTGTCCTGTTTGCCCTCACTTCTATTTTAACCCTTATCTTGCTGAATAATTTAATCAGCCATACCCATTTCTGTCTATCAGCCAATCAGATTACATGATATTATGTTTTCGTTCAAATTCACAAACTGAATGACAAACAGTATAGATCCTGATCAGATGGGGTCTTCAAAAGTCATATGATCTAGATCTACACTGTTTGCAAAGGCAGGTGTTGTTGTTTGTTTGTTTGTTAAGAACTGGAGTATAACCGCCCAGTCAAGACTATTTAGGTCATTTTTGAGCTGGTCAGTTTACCTATCCATAGGCTTATACGTAAGCGGTTAACCAGTAAAGTGCACATTCTTTCACCAGAAACTGACAACTGCCCTTCTTGAATCAGCAGAAGGGAGAGAATAAACGTAGAAAAGATTTGGAAAAGATTTCATGATCAATCTCCACGAAAGAATGTTACCACCTCGCCAGGTATCGAACCTGCGTCCTCCTGATCATCAGTCAGATGGGCATCCGACTGAGCTACTGAGGCCGGCAAGGGGTTGTCGTGAACAGCAGGATAAGGGTTAAATATAAAATGGGTTAAAAGCAATACAGTAAAATTCCTATATTAAGACCACCTTTGGGACTGTTCAAAAGTACCTTTGGGACTGTTCAAAAGTGGTCTTTAAGACCACTTTTGAGTGTGAGTGAGTGTTCGAGTTTTACGTCCCACCAACAGCTAAGGTCATACGGAGACGGGACCTCGGTTTAAAGACTCATCCGAAAGTCTGGAGAAGCCCGGGATCGATCCTGCGACCCCTGGTTTACAAGGCGAGTAGCGTAACCACTACACCACGGAGGCTTCTAAGACCACTTTTGAACAGCGCCAAAGGTGGCCTCTGAACAGAGGACACTATATACAGAAAACACAAAGAAAAAACAACTGTAGGCTACAAAATAAGCTTTAAAAAGCAGAATTAGTATTCACTCTAGGTGGTCTTAAGGGGAATGGGTACACCTTCAGGGGAGCCAACTCCTACAAAAGGATTTTTGTCTCCCATGTCAATAGGGGTCAACTCTTAAAGGAAATAATTTGCTCCTGAGGAGCAAATTCTTTGCTTTAAGAGTAGACCCCTTTTTCAGTGGGACAGGGCTTACATGAAGTTCCAAAATTTGTCTCCCTTTGAAAAATGGCGGAAAAATCTGCCAGGTGTTCCCATGCCCCTTAATAGCGGAAGTTTACTGTATTTACTAATATAAGTGATACAGAACTTGTAATCACACTTTCCCCAAAACCAATACCTTGACAGATGAATTCCATCACAATTTTCTTTCCATCTGGTCCACCGACACCGACGACGGACGCCCGGGGGTATTGCAATAACTCACTCCTTACTTTCGTAAGGCGAGCTAATTAAAGTGATACAGAACCCCCAACTTGTAATCACAGTTCCCCCACCCACCACCTATACCTTGACAGATGAATTCCATCGTAATTTTCTTTCCAGCTGGTCCATCTTTTGTTTTACCAATTTGTCTACCTCTGCTATCGGAACCATATAGGTATCCTCTGTAGAAAAACATGTCAGAGGAACAGATAAGCAAGGTATTTGCATAAATACCCAATAAAACTGAAAGAAAACCTAATTAGAAAATAAATTGATGAGTATCAAAACCCAAATAAAAATCCAAGACACCCAAATCATATTAAAATATTTGCATATAATTTTTATAGGTTTTAAACTTTCTGTGCACAATAACCTGTATAGGGTTGTGATTCATTATTTGAGCCCCGCCAAGCGAATTTGTGTCTTCGAGCATTCCGTCATGACAAATTTTAACTGCGCATGCCCAGCCATTCAGAGGGGCCAGGGATATGGCTTTCTGTCTGAAGGTTCCACTTGATTCACTGCTTGTATGAGCGAGCAGCGAAGGTTCTGGCGAGACTGCGCGGATGCGCAGGCTCGCCTGAACCTTCGCTGCTCGCATAGGCGATAAGTACCAAAATTGCTTGACGGGGCCCATTTAATGTTGTTTGCCTTTGAGGTGCTTGCTGTTTTTCAAATGTACAAGGGTTGAAAAGAACTGTTTAAGAACAAAACATTTTGAAGATGCAATTTAAGCCTTTGTCAAGTCGTAAGGTAAGCTTAAATAATTATTTCTAATCCATATGATAGCCAATTAGTTGCAATACAGTGGGTAACGAAACATAGATACCCAGTCATCTATTCAAATACCCAATTGAAGTTGAACATAGTGGGTATTACCCAATTCCATACAAAAACTTATCTGTTCTTCTGGATGTATTAATCAGGTACCTGAGGATGAAATTTGTCCTCCTCATGAATTCTAATATGCCAACAATCATTCAGTTGTTGGTACAACTGTTCAGTTGTTGGCATTGTAAAATTTATCAGTTGTCCTGTTCATAAATTTTAAAATGGCATCAATTTACTATGAGCAGGATAAACACTTTCTGTGCTGATCTGAGCAGGAAAATCATATCACCTGTTTTCACTTATTTATGAGTATTCAAGACTCAATATACACTGATTATGCAGTTAACCAACTTTAAACTAACATTTCATATAAGGACAGAACTTCAGCAGGACAAGGCCAAGCTGATATATAGTAAATACATGGTTAGTGTCTTTAATAATAAAATATAATCGCTGAGCCTTAGACAGTTTTATAGGGGCGAGCTTTAGCGAGCCCCTATAAAAGTGTTGTGGCGAACCGATTATATTTTACTATTAAAGACACTAATCATGTATTTAGTTTATACCGCAATTCAAAACAATCAAGGTTTTTGCAATAATTTAGCAAATTTAAGCAAAAAACGACAGCAGACAGTATGGCATGTTAAACGACATTCAGTGCCAAGGCGCGCACACGTATAACGTGACATCAAAGTTTCTGACGTCACGGCGCCACAGAGACGCTGGAAACAACATGGACGCTGGAATAAAAGTTTATCAGTGCTGAACATTCTGTATGAAAATATGCAAATAACTAGTTTATTTTAGGTTTAGAAATTATTTTCGAGGTTGAGACAGTAGCAGTGCGCAATTATTCCAATGGACCATTCAAACCAGGAAAGCCCGTGAAGGTAAGAATTTAGCTGAAATTTCTGACAATATGTTTAAATAAATATAGCAAAGATTGTATCTTGCAGTTTAGTTGATTTCTCGTGTATAAAAGGTTGCATGTTATTGTTTATGCTTGCAAATTAGGGACCTGAAAAGTAGGACTGGCCTAAAAACGGACTCACTAGACTATTATAGGTCAGTAGAAGGTATTATAGGTCACTAGTGATTATAGCGTGCAGTTATTTGACCCCCTTTATTTGGTTACTAGAATGCCTGATTGCGGTATAAAAAACTGTTTTCATGTTCAACTCGCTTGTGCATGAAATTTGTCCTGCTCATAAATTTTAAAATGTCAACAATAGTTGGTATTTTAAAATCTATGAGCAGGACAAATGACAGTCTCTGGTGATCAGAGCAGAACAAGATGTGTTTGTGAAACACTGATGCCCCCGGACAGTGCATGTTAATGTTTTTAAAAATTTTGAAAAAAATAGGTCAAAGGTCAAGTTCAAGGTCACGAGATCAAAAATTATGGTACCACTGGAAAGGTCTTGTGATAAGGTATACACATGTGAAATATGAAAGCTCTATCTATTACCATTCAAAAGTTATGCCCAATGTTAAGGTTTTTGTAGACAAACAGACAAACGGACAGACAGACAGACCAAAAACTATATGCCCCCGAATCTCTTAGATTCCGGGGGCATAAAAATCACTTTATTAGCTTGTTTGTCTGTGTTGAGGTTTTACATCCCTGTCAACACAATTTAGGTAATTTTGGAGGCATTACATTACCTCTGCGGGACTTTTACCCGACATTAAGATGAAATCTCAAGCTCTACCACCCACAGAAACTGCTAGGGTTTAAGGAGCAGTCCGACTTGCATCACTTTTCCAGGGTAGACTTAAGATCTAAGCAGTTAACCAGTACTCAAGATCAGTCAGTTTTCGCACTGCTTGGATGTACCATGCAGTCCTTTCTATTTCTCCAAGCTGATGGGCCGGGGTACAATTTTTTAGCTTGTATTGTAATTTGTATGAGCATTACAAATGTCATACTCAACAGAGTTGAGCATGAAAGAAGTTTTATAATATTCAGGCCTCATATTTTTCAGGCATATGCAGGATTTCATGCTTTTAGATCTTGATTTTTTCTTGATTTTTCATGATTTCAGGCTTTTTTAGATTTTGATTTTTCCGCCTATATTCTGTTTAAAATGACTATTTAACGCTTACCCTGCTGAATAAAATTATTTAGCTACACCCATTTCTGACTATTCACAAATCAAATTACTTGATAAAATGTGTTCAAATCGGAAACAGCTGCATTACAAACAGTGTAGATCCTGATCAGATGAAGAAGCCATCTGATCTGGATCTACACTGTTTGCAAAGGTAATGGTTGCTGTGTTCAGCAGGATGAGGATTAAGGCTGCAAAGTCGTGTCTTTCAGGCATGGAAAAGCTTGGTCAGTATGAGGCCTGAATATTACAGGCTTTATTGCACCAATATTGGCGAATACTGTTCTGAGTTGGGATACTGAGGATACTGGCAAAATCCTGTCTCCTTTGACATTCCAATCCAGACAATAGTTACCAAAATCAGTGAGGACCACCGCACATCTGGATCTGGGCTTGGAGAAACAGATTGGGCAGCATGGTGCTTCCATGCAGAGATGAAACTGACTGCACAGGAGTACTGGTTCTATGAAGGTCATATGGAGCTTGTCAGTTTACCTAAGCAGGCTTCTACATGACCAGGGGGAACAACCTACATCAGAGCAGTGACATCATAACCCTTAGTAGGTTTGCCGGTGTTTACTACTGAAAAGGCAGATATCACAAAAAGTAGGCGCAGTCGGTGCATTAGGTCATAAAAGAATCAAATATACTGAAATCTGTCTCAGAAATTTGGCCCTTTCTTTAAATAATTTGACACAAGCTGATTTGGCAATGATGTCGGAACTACCATTGTTTTCAGCGCCAAATCTAATCTTGTGGCGAAGCTATCGAAGACTTTTCAATGTTTCTAGGTGGAATTAGCTCACTGATGGGATGCAAATATTGTTCGTTACCAGCTGAAGTATGTTTTCTGAAGATTCGTAATGAACATATCTAGTTTGTAGCATTTTATTTACCCTATTTACACCAATATGGCCGCTTCTGAAATGGGTACGACATCTCTGCTGTGACGTAGGTTGTTACCCCTGATGACATAGCAACAGATAAGGTATTTTGTGATAAATGAAGGATAGTTTTTGTTAATTCTCCATAAAAACCTATGTTGTAGGTATTCATTAGAACTGCTTCGTCTAATGAATAAACATAGGTTTATATAACTACAGTCGAACTTCAATGGCTCGAACACCTTAGCGTCCACGAAATCTGTTCGAGACAGGGGTAGTTCGAGCCACTGATGGTTACTGCCAAGAGGCATAACCGGGTTAATTTTGGGACATCTTTTTGGTGCTCTATTATAAAAATGTATGCTGTGTATACTCATTAGAATCGCCTCTACGAGGCGATTCTAATGAGTACACACAGCATACATTTGCAAGATAAAAGTCGAAAATCACCGATATTGTCCCACACTTCATCTTACGTAGAGGAATTCCCTAGGGACTCGAAAACGGTTTCGACTCAGCCATGGTAAACGAGCTATCGGTGTTCGTGCCATCGAAGTTCTACTGTATTCTTCAATTATCACAAAATATTTACCTTATCTGTCTGATCTGGGCCTGCACTGTTTTCCAAGGTTTGTTTGTTTGATTTGAGGTTTAACGTCCCCGTCAACACTGTAAAGGTCATTTTGGAGACTTTGCTTCCAATTTTGTTGGACTTTTACCCGACATTGAGATGAAATGACATCTCAATCCCTGCGGCCCAATGAAACCAACAGGGTTTGTAAGCATGGACGGGCCGACATCGTAAAGGTCATTTTGGAGACCTTGCTTCCAATTTTGTGGGACTTTTACCCGACATTGAGATGAAATGACATCTCAATCCCTGCCGCCCAATGAAACCAACAGGGTTTGTAAGCATGGACAGGCCGACACCGTACAGGTCATTTTGGAGACCTTGCTTCCAATTTTGTGGGACTTTTACCCGACATTGAGATGAAATGACATCTCAATCCCTGCCGCCCAATGAAACCAACAGGGTTTGTAAGCATGGACAGGCCGACACCGTACAGGTCATTTTGGAGACGTTGCTTCCAATTTTGTGGGACTTTTACCCGACATTGAGATGAAATGACATCTCAATCCTTACCGCCCAATGAAACCAACAGGGTTTATAAGCATGGACGGGCCGACACCATAAAGGTCATTTTGGAGACGTTGCTTCCAATTTTGTGTGACTTTTACCCGACATTGAGATGAAATTACATCTCAATCCCTGCCACCTAATGAAACCAACAGGGTTTTTAAGCATGGACGGGCCGACTTGCACCACTTTGCCTGGCCCTCTAAGTGGTTTACCAGTACTCGTGTGCGGTGGGCTTCAGCTGTGCGTGAAAGCATCATGCAGCCTGTCTATTTCTGCCTGCCCCGATGGGCGGGAGCCGCGTTTGCCACGGTACCCCTTGGGTTTCCGGCATGCAATGGGTTAAAAGAATCTTTACAAGCTGTCTCTCTCATATGTATACTTTGATGACTCTTTATAATCTGGTACTTTCATAATCAAACTTTGATACCTTTTTTATTGAAGACTTCTTCGAGAAAACCTGCTTCTAATGCCTGGCTTAATAACACTTGTAGATACACATAGAATTGAGTGAGAAGTGGGTTACTCTCAGTCTCTTGTTCCATACTGAAAATTAAGGCTGACACGATTAATCGTATAATCGATCGATAAATTCCACAAAAATAATTATCATTTCTGATTTGCTTTTAACCGATTACTTGATGGGTACAATTTACTACCCAAAGTTATGCCTAAAATTGCTGGATGTGTGGCAAACAGTGCAGAGCCTGATGAGACGCCGCATTATGCAGCGTCTCAGCTGGATCTACACTGTTTGCTCAGGCCTGTCTGTTCAAATCTACATATGGTAAAGTGCAACATATGGCAAGAGTCATGCTCAGACAGAAAGCCAGATAGGTAAAATCATGACAAAAACCTTACGATTACTAATTGATTATCGATTGCAATGACAGGACTGATAATCGATTATCTTTTCAGCTCCGATAAGCCAGCCCTACTGAAAATACAGGGTTCACATTCAACTTTAAAAGAGCCATGAAAAACTGCTAAGCAGATGACATTCAAAATTTTACTTAGTAAATAGATCACCTCTAGTAGTGAACTGTTGAGTGAACTGTTGAAATCACATTTTGGAGGTCAGTTGATTGTTTGTTTGTTTGATTTGAGGTTTAACGTCCCCGTCAACACTGTAAAAGTCATTTTGGAGACGTTGCTTCCAATTTTGTGGGACTTTTACCCAACAATGAGATGAAATGACAACTCAAGCCCTGTCGCCCAATGAAACCAATAGGGTTTATTAGTATGGACGGTCTGCCTCGCACCGCGGTTCCTGGACAGGCTTAGATCCTCTAAGCGGTTTACCACTACTGGTGTGCAGGCTGGAGTCAGCTCTGCGTGGAAGCATCATGCAGCCCATATGTTTCTTCAAGCCTCTATGGGTTGGGGCTTTGGAGGTCAGTTGAAAGATAGATCAAATCATGAGCATGTAGCACAAATAGTGAGTGAACGATGCTTCATGTTCCAAAAGCTCTTCATCAGGGTCCTGTTGTTCAAAACTGAAGATGTCATTAGTTAATGTTTGTTTGATTTGAGGTTTAACGTCCCCGTCAACACTGTAAAGGTCATTTTGGAAACGTTGCTTCGAATTTTGATCATTTAATATGACAACTATGCTATGTGAGCAGCTTTAGCAAATGCAAAAGCTGCTCACATTTTTTGGCAAAAATACCAAAATTTTAGATATTGGACTTGCTAGACTAGAACAGTTAACAATTTGACCATTAACTAGACAAAAGTGCCCAGTGGGGCACGTATACCCCCGGCCAGTGCCATCACCTCAGCTGAAACAAGAACTACAAAGGGAAATAACTCTAAAAGGCCTGACCCCTTGGCCCTTATTTTCTTTCCCACAATACAACTAGTCATACTGATCATACTGATCATGTTTGCAAAATTTCAAGTTTCTATGTACAGTAGTTATTGAGAAATCTTTGACACAAAATAAAAATATACACTATTAAACAGCAAGAACTACAAAGGGAAATAACTCTAAAAGGCCTGACCCCTTGGCCCTTATTTTCTTTCCCACAATACAAGTAGTCATACTGATCATGTGTGCAAAATTTCAAGTTTCTATGTGAAGCAGTTCCTGAGATATCTTTGACACAAAATAATTGTTTACGGACACACAGACAGACGGAATAGACAAAAACTATATACCCCCATTGCATACTTTGTATGCCGGGGGTATAACGAGCTTGTTAAGCTGAAAATGCTTTGAACAACTGGCCCCAGATTTGTAAGTCTGTGAAATTCAGACCCCTCTTAACCGTATATACAGTCAAACTTCGATGGCTTGAACCACTTTGGGACCATGAAAATTTCATCGAGGCAGCGGTAGTTCGAGCCACAGAGGGATACTATTAGTGCCATACCAGGAGGCATAATGGAGATAATTGTGGGATATCTTTTCGGTGTTCTTTATTATAAATGTAGGTTGTGTGTACTCATTAGAATTGCCTCATTGAGGTGATTCTAATGAATCGCCTCATTGAGGTGATTCTAATGAGTACACACAGCATACATTTGCAAGATAAAAGTTGAAAATCTCCTTAATTATCCCACACTTTTTCTTATGCAGAGGAATTCCCTAGGGACTCAAAAATGGGTTCGACTCAGCCATGATAAACGAGCCATCGGTGTTCGAGCCATCGAAGTTCGACTGTATTCATTATTTTACTTATTTTTGCTCAAAAACATTGATTGTTAGTACTTGTAAGAACCGCCTTATTGAGGTGATTCTAACAAGCACCCACAATCTATATTTGGACTAGAAATGAGAAAAATTTTCATCTGAAAAATTCTTGTACTAGAGATAGGAAAGGCACCTTTTTAGCGCATGGTTGTTATCATTAAGTTATGACCTGCAAAAAATTTCTTACTTTTCATCGTATGTCAGTTTTGGACGACTTGCTTCATCCACTTCCACGAAGTCGGACATGAGATCAACAACACGCTTTATCTTCACTGGTTTATAGTAATCACCAATGTCTCTGTAACCTCGGTACTAGAAATAAAAGATGAGACACATCATTGGAAAACCTGTTTTTGCAGATCAGACTGCAGTCTGGGCCCCGTCAAGCCATTTTGGTACTTATCTCCTATGCGAGCAGCGAAGGTTCAGGCGAGCCTGCGCATCCACGCAGTCTCGCCAGAACCTTCGCTGCTCGCTCTTACAAGCAGTGAATCAAGACGAACCTTCAGACAGAAAGCCATATCCCTGGCCCCTTTGAATGGTCGGGCATGCGCAGTTAAAATTTGTCATGACGGAATGCTCGAAGACACAAATTCGCTTGGCGGGGCTCAGTCTGATCAGTATTTTACTGTTCCCTGCTTATATAGTATTCTATTTCATTTGAGGTTAAATGTCCCCATCCACACTATTTAGGTCAGTTTGGAGAATCTGCTTCCAATTTTGAGCGACTTTTACCCGACATTGAGACGAAATGACATCTCAAGCCCTGCCGCCCAATGAAACCAATAGGGTTTATATATGTCAACGGTCTGACTCGCACCACATTGCCTGTCACGCTCTTTCACCCAGTGATTTGTTGAAGAATAAATAAGAGTTCCTTTCCATTGCCAATATAGGCAATCTATGTTAACCCTTATCATGCTGTTCTCGACAACCCCTATCTCTGCAAACAGTGTAGATCCAGATCAGATGGCTTCTGAAGAAGCCATCTGATCAGGATCTACACTGTTTGACATTCTGTTTATGGATTTGTAGCAATAAATCACATCAAGTAATTTGATTGGTTGATAGACAGAAATGGGTGTGGCTTAAATGAATATTAAGCAAGATAAGGGTTAAAATTCTTGTTTTCTCATAATGTGGCACATATAAATTATGTAAAATGATATTTTTCATGTAAAATTAATTTTAATTAATAATATACCTATCCATCAGTACAATGGCATGAATTAAATTGTAGTGATGGGTAGTTATATTTGACATTAAAATGAAAAAATTTTCAAATCACATTTTTTTTCTCCATAACATGTTCAGCTATGTCAAAGGACAGAGGGAAGGTTCAGAGTGTGTGTGGTCTTTCTCTGTAGCCATGTAGAATGTCCCTGTATCTGGCTAGGTGCTCATACAGTACACAAGAGGCTCTGAGTCATGTTTCCTTTCAAACCATGTGACACACGATCAATCTTGTTAAAATCCATACTTTGGATATTCAAACATGTTCCCACAACATATTTTTTTTTATCAGAGCCTTCGTTGTTTGCCAAAACACTCGGCCATTTTCTAAATGTTTCTTCAATATATATTTCTCCAAGCCCTGATAGGCCGGGGCGCTCCTTTCCTGAAGTTATACGTACCACTTTGACTGGTTTATGCATCATTTTTCCTTTCACGATATGCATCTCGTATTTCTTCAGCAGAATACCACTCTCGATCTTCCAGATTGAGAAATTGTCTATATTCTTAAGTTCTTTCTTATCTATCACAAACCGGCCAACCTGAAACAGAACAAATGTATCTAGATGAAGTGATTCTTGCATACATACTAATTTATCATATGACGTCATATTTGAGAGTGTAATAACGCCATGTATTAAATTCAGAACTCCACTAGTATATTAAATATGCAAATTAGTTAGATACGCTTAACGTTACACATACAACGTCCTTAACGACGTCGCATTTACTAATGGTGGAAATCTGAGAGATTTTGTAAAACAAATTGTGAATAGAATGCATTTTAAATGTCATGTGATAAATAGAATCTTGCTTTCATGGTCAAGTATTATTAGATTTATTAAACTCATTGAGGAAAAGGGATAAAATGCTTGGAAAACCTCGCATTTTATCCCTTTTCCTCAACTCGTTTTTGTACCAGAAACCCCAAATAGGGTACTTGGCAAATAGTGCAGACTAGATCAGATGCTGCAGAATGTGGCGTCTGATCAGGGCCTACACTGTTTGCTGAAAGTTCAGCCATTTTCCTAATGAATTTTGAAGAAATCACAGCCCTGACACCCCTCAATTTTGAAATGGACTCCTGCTATATATAAGGCGGAAGATTCCATTTGGTACAAAAAGGGTTTATAAATTCAATGATGCATGATGGTTTCAAACCATTGATAGACGGTTTGCTTTGGTTTGCAGATTAATGGCCCTGTCAACATTTAAGATTACATCAAACCAGTTTACCTAACAACACTTTTTTCTGGACAGGCCTACACGAAAGTGGGTTATTGATTGGTTTGGAGTTTAACAGCCCTGTCAACACTCTTACCCTTATCCTGCTGAATAAAATTAGCCCCACCCATAACTGACTATCCATCAATCAAATTACTTGACATAATGTATTCCTTCAATTCATTAACTGCATGACAAACAGTGTAAATCCAGATCAGATGGCTCCCTCTGATCTGGATCTACACTGTTTGCAAAGGTAGGGGTTGTCATGATCAGCAGGATAAGGATTAAGGTTATGTCAAACCAGTCAGTTTACCTAACCACATTTTTACCTGGGCAGGCCTATACAGAAGTGGTTAATCAGTACAGCACTTATTATTTCGCCAGACAACTGCCCTTCTTGAATCAGTAAAAAGGAGAGAAGGACCGCACTAAAGATTTCATGATCAATCTCAAACCTGCCAGGGATCAAACCCATGACTTTGTGATCAGACGTACATCGGACTGAGCCACAAATATCATGAGTGCTTTTTAGAAGAATATAATATGGGTGAGGGGTGGATAGAAAAATCCATTCGGAGGGACTCTGTCTGGCATCACAAAGCTTGCCACGTGATGCCGGACGGTGATCCCAAGGGATGAATTTTTCTATCTCCTCCTCACACCCACAAGATACTTTTTGTTGCATACCTTTTATTTCTGAGAGTAAATTTTATAATAGTGCAAATGTCAGCATCTGTCATTTTTTGTTGACAATAATGCGGTGTTTTTTTTACATCACTGTAGGCGCAGTGACCTCTCAAACTTAACAACAGTGCATGTGGCATCCTATTCAACCAGTGCACATCAACATGTGAAAATTCATGATTTTTATCTGATCCCTGAGTAGGATAACCTGGATTGGATAAGAATTTCTATCCCTGGGTTTAGTCTAGGATTTCCTTAACTGGTGTGCAAAAACATAAATTATAGGCACTTGTTTGAATTGCCTTGTTAAGGTGAACTTACAAGTAATCACAATATAATTAAATGCACATATGAAAACTACATCCATCCTATGCTTGCTACTCCTCCTTAACTCATGTCCTGCTGAATATATTAATTTAGACTAGAACTGTCAGTGAAACTGACTAGGGCCCCGGCAGTGCCATCAGAGGAGTTGGATTTTTTTTCAAAGGGCTATTACTCTTAGAGTATTGTAGCTAGAGTTACGTCGGTTGCCATGTAATTGTGTAATGATATTGTGACCATATATCTTAAGTTTGAAGTTGATGCATTTGACTGTTTGTAAGTTATGAATTAAAAACAAAAGGGTATTACTATATGGCAACTGTCAATAACTTCAGCTTCAGTTTGTAAACATGAAAAATGTTGATGGATAGACGGGCAGATGGACAGACAGACGGACGGACAGACGGACAGACAGGGCATTACTATACGGCACGCTGTCACATTATGGTTAATATTTCTGCTAAGTAATATTTAAATCCATCCAGGTATAAGAAAGTTATAGATTGGACACAATAAAAAAGACGCTTTTTTGACATTTTATCTCTAAGTATGACCTTGACCTTTGAGGTACGGCTGTGGGTCTTGCGTGTGACACTTCGTCACATTATGGTTAACATTTCTGTCAAGTAATATTTAAATCCATCCAGGAATAATAACAAAGTTATTAATTGGACACAGGAAAGACCCTTTTTTGACCTTTAACCTCTAAGTATGACCTTGACCTTTGAGGTACGGACCTGAGTCTTGCGCGCAACACTCCATCACATTATGGTTAACATTTCTGCCAAGTAATATTTAAATCCATCCAGGAATAAGAAAGTTATGGAGGATAAAAAAATTTGTGGACGGACAGATGGACAGACGGACAGACAGACAGACAGACAGACGGACGGACAGAGTGATTACTATAGGGCACCCACACTTTCAGTGGAATAAGAAAGTTATGGAGGATAAAAAAAATTGTGGACGGACAGACGGACGTTCTCACGAACGGATACTTAAGTGGCTAGGCGTCGGCATATTGACTACTTAAGCGGCAAATTCTCTTAAGCGGCAAGCCACCTAAGAGCAAATTTTTGCCACTTAAGTACCCAAATAACGGAATAAACCGCATTTGGACTCACGAATATATACTTAAGTGTCAAACTGTCCAAATTTTTTGCCCCCTAAATGTCGTTTCGTTGGTGCGGACAGACAGACGGACGGACAGAGTGATTACTATAGGGCACCCACACTTTCAGTGCGGGGCCCTAACAAGCCCATGTCTAACTTCCAGCCAATCAAATTACTTAATGTAATTTAGTCCTACCAAAATCACAACCTAAATCTGGATCTCTATTTTTGCAAAGGTAGGGTTGTCAAGGTTTAGTAAGACAAGGGCTACCTGTTGCTATGATCCTACCTGGAATTCTTCATCTCCTTGAGTAGTAGTGGAGCTGACTTCAGCATCATTGGTGTCTTTGCTGGTATCTGTCTTAGATGGGGACTTATTTTCTTTGTTTTCCGAGGTAGTTGCTTCCTGTGTGTTCTTGCTGGCGTCAGTTCTGTTAGCAATAGAAATGCGATTGCTTAATCTATTCTAAGAACTGACATGTTTTAACCCTTATCCTGCTGAATAATTAATTTAGCCACACCCATTTCTGACTTTGCACCAATCAGATTACTTGATGTCATTTATTCCTACAAATTCACAAACTGAATCTCAAAGAGTGTAGACCCCGATGCGATGGCTTCTTCAGCAGCCATCTGATCTGGATCTACACTGTTTGGAAAGGAAATCAGATGGCAAGCAATCTGAACTGGATTTACTCTGTTTGCAAAGGTAGTGGTTGTTATGTTCAGTGGGATAAGGGTTAACCCTTAAGATGCCGAAAAATCTATCTAAAAATGATGTCTGTTCATGTCACCTGCTCATTCTTCTTGCAAACTTTGAGAAAAAAATTTTGCATGCAGGCAATCATTGCGGACCCAGACCAGACTGTTCCTCTCCTCTGACTGCTCCTAGAGGAGACAAGCAGTCTAATCTGTATCCGGCAGATGACAAAGCAATCAACAACTGCTGTGAATGAATCTTAACCCTTGTCCTGCTGAGCCAGGATATGTCTTATCTTTCAAACAATGCAGATCCAGATCAGATGGCTTCTGAAGAAGCCATCTGATTAGGATCTACATTGTTTGTCATTCAGATTGTGAATTTGTTGCAATAATTTGCAACAAGTAATCTGATTGGCTGATAATCGGTAGTGGGTGTGGCAGATTAAAATATTCAGTAGGACAAGGGTTAAGGGTTAAACTGAACCAGCTTATCCAATCAGAGTGCTGATAACACAACAAGTGTTGATTGTCTCAGAGTGTAGGCTAGGAAAATTGTCCTGATTCGGTTTGTTTGATTTGTGATTTAACCCATATCCTGCTGTTCACGATAACCTCTACCTTTGCAAACAGTGTAGATCCAGATCATATGGCTTCTGAAGAAGCCATCTGATCAGGATCTACACTGTTTGACATTCAGTTTGTGAATTTGAACAAAAACATTATATCATGTAGTCTGATAGGCTGATAGTCAGAAATGTGTGTGGCTAATTCAAATATTCAGCAAGATAAGGGTTAACATCAACACTGTATAGGTCATTTTAGAGATGTTGCTTCCAATTTTGTGGGACTTTCACCCGACATTGAGATGAAATGACATCTCAAGCCCTGTTGCCCAATGAAACCAAAAGGGTTTATAAGCAATGACGGTCCGACTCGCACCGCTTTGCCTGGGCATGCTTAGAAACATCATGCAGCCCATCTATTTCTTCAAGCCCAGATGAAATTGTCCTGAACTGAGACTTAAAAGACTGTTTCATTTAACCCTAATGAAACAGTGAAGACTCTGATCAGATGTCTTATTTTGGTCTCCACTGTGCTTCAGTAATATTTTGCTTTACTATAGCGAAAAAAAAAAAAAAAAAAAAAAAAAAAAAAGGAAAAAAGAGTGCCCAGAGAAAATTACCTGACAATTAATAGGCTTTTCACATATGACACAAACAAGACACAACAAGCAATAAGATTATCATAGAGTAAAGTTTTAAAGTCATTATTTCTATCTACTAGGGCATGAAATGCCATTTTTTGATATGCCATTCTTGAATTTATCATGAACCCCTACGCATAAGTTACGTTTTTGTCTTTGCACCACAGATCTGATAACATTTCATCCATAAGCCAAATGATTACCACAAGCTTACAACTGATGGCAAGATTGGGGTACTGTGGCTCTAAAGTTCTGTCATGGATTGTTGTTTTATGGTTCAGTAAACAGCTAAGGTCATGTCAGACAGGTCAGTTACCTTCACTGTTCCTGACAAATGTGTGGGTTTTGATTTCTCCATCCCTACGACAATTAAGGTAATGTAGAGACAAGGACCTCTTTTAAAAGACATCTAGAAGTCTGGAGAAGCAGAAGTGAGTGTTATTGAGTTTTACGTCCCACCAACAGCTAAGGTCATATGGAGACATGGACCTCTTTTTAAAAAGTCATCCTCAAATCTAGAGAAGCCCGGTGTCCCAGTTTATCTTGACCCCTGGGTAGCTTTACCCCAGGGGGTAAAGCTACTCAGGGGTAGCTTTACCCCCGGGGGTAAGGATATCCCGGGATATCTTTACCCCCACCCTGGATATCTTTACCCCCGGGGGTAAAGCTAAACTGGCCGGGACATCTTTACCCCCGGGGGTAAAGCTAAACTGGCCAGGATATCTTTACCCCCACCCCAACTTTTGGGTATAAACTATTTTCTTAATACCAAATTTCATCTTATATGTAAGAGAAGCAAGATAGTGGACTCGATGTTTCACTTTAACATTTTTAGTTTCAATCATGACTCAGACTAATAGAACTACCCTTAGTAAGAAATATGACCACATTATAGAGGAAAATGATTATTTAATAACTTGTTTTTGTCTCTTGTCTTATTCAAAATGTCCTTTATGACAATCTTTCATAATCTTGCATTATCCCTGTCAGTTGAGAAATGGGTGGTGGTGGTGAGTGCAAAGGTGGGGGTAAAGCTAAACTGGCAAGGATATCTTTACCCCCACCCCAACTTTTGGGTATAAACAATTTTCTAAATGCCAAATTTTTCTTAAATGTAAGAGAAGCAAGATAGTGGACTCGATGTTTCACTTTAACATTTTTCGTTTCAATCATGACTCCGACTAATAGAACTACCCAGGATTTAGTAAGAAATATGACCATATTATAGAGGCAAATGATTATTTAAGAACTTCTTTTTTGTATAATTTCTTATTCAAAATATTGCTTATGACAATCTTTCATAATCTCCCATTATCCCTGTCAGTCGTGAAATGGGTCGTGGTGGTGAGTGGCAAGGCGGGGGTAAAGATATCCCAGCTGGGATATCTTTACCCCCGGGGGTAAAGCTAAACTGGCCAGGATATCTTTACCCCCACCCCAAATTTTGGGTATAAACTATTTTCTAAATGCCCAATTTCTTCTTATATGTAAGAGAAGCAAGATAGTGGACTCGATGTTTCACTTAAACATTTTTCGTTTCAATCGTGACTCCCGACTAATAGAACAACCCTTAGTAAGAAATATGAACATATTATAGAGACCAATGATTATTTAATAACTTCTTTTTGTATATTTTCTTATTCAAAATGTCCTTTATGACACTCTTTCATAATCTTGCATTATCCCTGTCAGTTGTGAAATGGGTGGTGGTGGTGAGTCGAAAGGCGGGGGTAAAGATATCCCGGCTGGGATATCTTTACCCCCGGGGTAAAGCTAAACTGGCCAGGATATCTTTACCCCCACCCCAACTTTTGGGTATAAACTATTTTCTAAATGCCCAATTTCTTCTTATATGTAAGAGAAGCAAGATAATGGACTCGATGTTTCACTTTAACATTTTTCGTTTCAATCGTGACTCGGACTAATAGAACAACCCTTAGTAAGAAATATGAACATATTATAGAGGCAAATGATTATTGAATAACTTCTTTCTGTATATTTTCCTATTCAAAATGTCCTTTATGACAATCTTTCATAATCTTGCATTATCCCTGTCAGTTGTGAAATGGGTGGTGGTGGTGGTGAGTGGAAAGGCGGGGGTAAAGATATCCCGGCTGGGATGTTTCAATTCAACATTTTTCGTTTCAATCGTGAGTCGGACTTATAGAACTACCCTTAGTAAGAAATATGATCATATTATAGAGGCAAATGATTATTTGATAACTTCTTTTTGTATAGTTTCTTATTCAACATGTCCCTTATGACAATCTTTCATAATCTTGCATTATCCCTGTCAGTTGTGAAATGGGTGGTGGTGAGTGGAAAGGGGGGGGTAAAGATATCCTGGCTGGGATATCTTGACTCCCGGGGTTAAAGCTAAACTGGCCAGGATATCTTTACCCCCATCCCCACTTTTGGATATAAACTATTTTCTCAATGCCCAATTTCTTCTTATATGTAAATGAAGCAAGATAGTGGACTCAATGTTTCACTTGAACATTTTGTGTTTCAGTCATGACACTGATAGAACTACCCTAAGTAAGAAATATGACCATATTATAGAGGTTTATTTTCTTAGTCAACACCTTGCTTATGACAAACTTTCTTAATCTTGCATTAACCCTGTCAGATGTGAGTGGTGGACATCAGTAGTACCTTCCATTGTTGAGAAGTGTGCTTGTCTGGGTTTTCCAAAGTCTTGATTTTTTTGGGGGTGGTGGGGTGGTCACCCTATTCCAGCCATGAAATCTTCACCCCCACCCTTGAGCAATGGTATAAGATGTGAAAAAAATATTCTTGCAAGCTGTATGGTTAAATTATGCTTGTTTTGGTTTTTTTTTGCTACACTTACATATAAGAAGAAATGGGCATTAAGAAATAGTTTATACCCAAAGTTGGGGTGGGGGTAAAGATATCCTGGCCAGTTTAGCTTTACCCCCGGGGGTAAAGATATCCCAGCTGGGATATCTTTACCCCCGCCTTTCCACCCACCACCACCACCCATTTCACAACGGACAGGGATAATGCAAGATTATGAAAAATTGTCATAAGGGACATTTTGAATAAGAAAATATACAAAAAGAAGTTATTAAATAATCATTTGCCTCTATAATATGGTCTATTACTTTCTAAGGGTAAATCTATAAGTCTGAGTCACAATTGAAACGAAAAATGTTAAAGTGAAACATCGAGCCAACTATCTTGCTTCTCCTACATATAAGAAGAAATTGGGCATTTAGAAAATAGTTTATACCCAAAATTTGGGGTGGGGGTAAAGATATCCTGGCCAGTTTAGCTTTACCCCCGGGGGTAAAGATATCCCAGCCGGGATATCTTTACCCCCGCCTTTCGACTCACCACCACCACCCATTTCACAACTGACAGGGATAATGCAAGATTATGAAAGATTGTCATAAGGGACATTTTGAATAAGAAAATATACAAAAAGAAGTTATTAAATAATCATTTGCCTCTATAATATGGTCATATTTCTTTCTAAGGGTGGTTCTATAAGTCCGAGTCACGATTGAAACTAAAAATTTTAAATTGAAATATCGAGTCCACTATCTTACTTCTCTTACATATACCATCCATTTCATGACTGACAGGGATAATGCAAGATTATGAAAGATTGTCATAAGCAACATTTTGAATAAGAAAATATACAACAAAGAAGTTATTAAATAATCATTTGCCTCTATAATATGGTCATATTTCTTACTAAGGGTAGTTCTATTAGTCCGAGTCATGATTGAAACGAAAAAATGTTAAAGTGAAACATCGAGTCCACTATCTTGCTTCTCCTACATATAAGAAGAAATTGGGCATTAAGAAAATAGTTTGTACCCAAAAGTTGGGGTGGGGGTAAAGATATCCCGGCTGGGATAGCTTTACCCCCGGGGGTAAAGATATCCCAGCCAGGATATCTTTACCCCCGGGGGTGAAGATATCCAGGGTGGGGGTAAAGATATCCTGGGATATCTTTACCCCCGGGGGTAAAGCTACCCAGGGGGTAAAGATAAACTGTTACACCGGAACTGAACCCACAACCCCTGATTTATTAGGCAAGTAGCCAAACCACAGCACCAGGGAGGCTTCTACAGGCTTACTGTGGTTCTTACCTTGTTCTAACTGCAACTTACCCATTGACAGTTTTTTCCCAGGAGGCCATGTCTTCTGGCCACTCTGTCACGATGACCTTCACCTTGGTCAGGTGTTTTGCCCTGACCTGTGTCTTGACAACAGCATATCTGTCACCATAATCATCCCACCAATCAGAAAACTACAAATACACATAAACCTTTTAATAACACCATTCATTGATCCCAAAATGTACAGATTATATAGAAAAATGACCATTTATGCACATTTTTCTATAATCTATACATTTGTGTTTGGATATACCATATTTACCATAAATATTTGGACACAACTCCAAATGTGTATCTCCAAATAGATGGAAAATTGGCAAACAGTGTAGACCCTGATGAGATGTCTCATTCTGTCCAAATACATATGGAAAATACGGCAACACAGTTAAATGATGGATCCCCAAAATTTGGGTAATCTGGATCTGGGTCCAAATGATTTTTAAATTTACCAGCAGATGACAATTGTTGTGATTGGCATCTAAAGGGTTAACATTTTCTTTACAGCTGATTTTAGTTTGTTTAAAAACTCACCAAAGCTCATGTTGTATGTTGTACTCTTGCTGACTTAACAAATCTTGACTTGACGTTTTAGTTTGGTTTAACTAGCACGGTTACTGCTTTGAACCCCCAAAACAGTACAATTTTTGAAGAGGCTGTGGTGTATGACAAACTTTTATTTTAATGGCATACCAGAACTTGAAAGATCACGCATTTGAATGCTTTTGCTATTTATGTAATGTCCTGTTGTACAATACCAACAATTTGCTACAGAACAACCTACAATGTACTGTCAAATGTGGTACAGAACAACCTACAATGTACTGTCAAATGTGCTACAGAACAACCTACAATGTACTGTCAAATGTGCTACAGAACAACCTACAATGTACTGTCAAATGTAGTACAGAATAACCTACAATTTATGTACTGTCAAATTTGCTACAGAACAACCTACAGTGTACTGTCAAATGTGGTACAGAACAACCTACAGTGTAGTGTCAAATGTGCTACAGAACAACCTACAGTGTACTGTCAAATGTGCTACAGAATAACCTACAATGTACTGTCAAATGTAGTACAGAACTAGAGCTGTCAGTGAAACTGACTAGGGCCCCGGCAGCGCTAGGAAATTTTTTGGACGGACAGACAGACAGACGGACGGACAGAGTGATTACTATAGGGCACCCACACTTTCAGTGCGGGGGCCCTAATAATAACAAAGTTATTAATTGGACACATGAAAGACCCTTTTTTGACCTTTAACCTCTAAGTATGACCTTGACCTTTGAGGTACGGACCTGAGTCTTGCGCGCAACACTCCATCACATTATGGTTAACATTTCTGCCAAGTAATATTTAAATCCATCCAGGAATAAGAAAGTTATGGAGGATAAAAAAATTTGTAGACGGACAGACAGACAGACAGACGGACAGAGTGATTACTATAGGGCACCCACACTTTCAGTGCGGGGCCACATTATGGTTAACATTTCTGCCAAGTAATATTTAAATCCATCCAGGAATAATAACAAAGCTATTAATTTGACACAGGAAAGACCCTTTTTTGACCTTTAACCTCTAAGTATGACCTTGACCTTTGAGGTACGGACCTGAGTCTTGCGCGCAACACTCCATCACATTATGGTTAACACTTCTGCCATCCAGGAATAATAATAACAAAGTTATTAATTGGACGCAGGAAAGACCCTTTTTTGACCTTTAACCTCTAAGTATGACCTTGGCCTTTGAGGTACGGACCTGAGTCTTGCGCGCAACACTCCATCACATTATGGTTAACATTTCTGAAAAGTAATATTTAAATCCATCCAGGAATAAGAAAGTTATGGAGGATAAAAAAATTTGTGGACGGACAGAAGGACAGACAGACCTTTAACCTCTAAGTATGACCTTGACCTTTGAGGTACGGACCTGAGTCTTGCGCGCAACACTCCATCACATTATGGTTAACATTTCTGACAAGTAATATTTAAATCCATCCAGGAATAAGAAAGTTATGGAGGATAAAAAAATTTGTGGACGGACAGACGGACGTCTTTACGGATGTATACTTGTGTGTCTTCATCCCTACAAAGTACCCTTGTGTGTCATATTTCCAGGAAATTTCTTGGAATTTCTTGGAAAAAAAGACACACAAGTAACTATTTTTAGACACACAAGACACTGACGGAATAAATCGCATTGAGTTCAATGGAAGTGTCCGAACTTTTTAAACACACAAGTATACATCTGTTCCTGCGGGCAGACAGACGGACGGACAGAGTGATTACTATAGGGCACCCACACTTTCAGTGCGGGGCCCTAATAACCTACAATGTACTGTCAAATTTGCTACAGAACAACCTACAGTGTACTGTCAAATGTGCTACAGAACAACCTACAGTGTACTGTCAAATGTGCTACAGAACAACCTACAATGTACTGTCAAATGTGCTACAGAAAAACCTACAATGTACTGTCAAATGTGCTACAGAAAAACCTACAATGTACTGTCAAATGTGGTACAGAATAACCTACAATGTACTGTCAAATGTGGTACAGAATAACCTACAATGTACTGTCAAATTTGCTACAGAACAACCTAGAATTTACTATCAAATGTGCTACAGAAAAACCTAGAATGTACTGTCAAATGTGGTACAGAATAACCTACAATGTACTGTCAAAAGTGGTACAGAACAACCTACAATGTACTGTCAAATGTGGTACAGAATAACCTACAATGTACTGTCAAATTTGTTACAGAATAACCTACAATGTATGGTCAATTTTGCTACAGAACAACCTACAATGTACTTTCAAATGTGGTACGAAAAACCTACAATGTACTGTCAAATGTGGTACAGAATAACCTACAATGAACTGTCAAATGTGGTACAGAATAACCTACAATGTACTGTCAAATGTGACTTTCGGATGAGTCTATAAACCGAGGTCCCGTCTCCTTATGAACTTAGCTGTTGGTGGGACGTAAAACTCAAACACTCCCTTACTCACTGTCAAATGTGGTACAGAATAACCTACAATGAATTGTCAAATATGGTACAGAATAACCTACAATGTACTGTCAAATTTGTTACAGAATAACCTACAATGTACTGTCAAATGTGGTACAGAATAACCTACAATGTACTGTCAAATTTGCTACAGAACAACCTAGAATTTACTGTCAAATGTGCTACAGAAAAACCTAGAATGTACTGTCAAATGGGTACAGAATAACCTACAATGTACTGTCAAAAGGGGTACAGAACAACCTACAATGTACTGTCAAATGTGGTACAGAATAACCTACAATGTACTGTCAAATTTGTTACAGAATAACCTACAATGTACTGTCAAATTTGTTACAGAATAACCTACAATGTATGGTCAATTTTGCTACAGAACAACCTACAATGTACTTTCAAATGTGGTACGAAAAACCTACAATGTACTGTCAAATGTGGTACAGAATAACCTACAATGAACTGTCAAATGTGGTCCAGAATAACCTACAATGTACTGTCAAATGTGGTACAGAATAACCTACAATGAATTGTCAAATGTGGTACAGAATAACCTACAATGTACTGTCAAATTTGTTACAGAATAACCTACAATGTACTGTCAAATGTGGTACAGAATAACCTACAATGTACTGTCAAATTTGCTACAGAACAACCTACAATGTACTGTCAAATTTGCTACAGAACAACTTACAATGTACTGTCAAATTTGCTACAGAACAACCAACAATGTACTGTCTGAAAATCCATGTCATCATGTACCATCATTTCTCTTTGGCTCACATTTGGTTTTAACCCTAATCCTGTTGAATAAATTAATTTATCAAACCCATTTCTGACTATTAACCAATAATATTGCTTGAAATAATGTATTCATTCAAATTCTCAAGCTGAACTACCGTAAAAATTCGGCTTTAAGGCGATTCGGCTATAAGACGGGACCCCCTTTTCAGCTTTTCTAAGGCGGGATTTTGCTTATACTCTTTTATAAGACGGGTCAAATTTTTGCCATATCTGTCGGGGCCTATCTGCTACGACCAGATGCCAGTTAGATGGGAGAAATCGGCCTTTTTTCGTTAGAAAACCCCTCTACTTACCCCTAACATGGCTTGTTTGGCCGCACAAAATAGCGACAAACGTCGGGCCGATACGTCGTATCGCTGTCGGCCCGGTACATGCTTTGCTGGCTTAGGCTATACAGACTCCTATTTAATAGACGACAGGGGCTGACAAATCCATTTCCTGGCCGTCCGGGACAAGACCAAAATCACGCCGGGCAGGTGCACATTGACCGTATGACGCTCGGTAGGGACAAGTGCAAAAAAAAAAAAAATCGTCTACAACTGCCAGTCTTTTTGCGTCCTTAAATACGGTAAAACTAGACCAGTAAGTAAATCGCTGTCAATTCAGAGACAAACCATCTGTGTATTTATTACGGTTCAAGTATGACACTATTGTTAATCCCTGTCGTATAATTGCCACCCTGCGGTGCATGTCGATAAGGTGTGAAAATATGGTCAAGTTATGTCTCTAATTTGCGTTTATCCTCCAGTCATAAAATTTAATCCACAATCAATGTGAAAATGATTTAATTGCTCCTCAGACTATTAGCTACATCTAACGGTAAATGTTTGCATTATAAAATCGGACTATTCTACGATCTCATGAATGGTTATGTTTTGGCGCCAAATAGCAGACGTTGGCGGGAAAAGTCAAACGCTGTTGTTGGTGATTGACACGGAGCTTCTGGGGATAATTCGGGAGCTGTGCAAAGCATTGATTTTCTATCCACCTATATTCACAACCGCTTAGCTATCGGGAAAATATTTTTTACCGGTTCCAAACATTTTTTTTTATGAAAGAGATACACGCAATGACATTAAACACGTGTGGGGGCAATGACGTCGGATTACGTCATTTACCGATCACGTGTAGAAAAATCGTAGCGGTGGTTTGTGGGGGGCGATTTATATCAATTTAAAAATCACTGATCGGCTTTTTCCGTATGCCTGGTCTTCGTCGAACATTGCCGGAAAAAAGCCTGCAGTCCATGACCTCGGCTATAAGACGGGGTCATTTTTTTGGGCTCATTTTGGAGGGAAAAATCCTCGTCTTATAGCCGAATTTTTACGGTAGTGTAGATCCTGATCTAAAGAAGTCATCTGATCAGGATCTACACTGTCATACACTTTGTGAATTTAACAAAATACATTGCATCAAGTAATTCAATTGGTGGGTTGTCAGCAATGGGTGTGCCTAAACTAATTCATTTTGCAGGACAATGGTGAAGACTTTCATATTCAGTACTGGAGGTTGCCAAATGGCTTACATCCCACAGCACATCGGGGCTTGAAGAAATAGATGGGCTGCATGATGCTTCCTAGCAGAGCTGAAACCGACTGCACACAAGTACTGGTAAACCGCTTAGAGGATCTAAGCCTGCCCAGGCAAAGCGTTGCAAGACGGAACATCCATGCTTATAAACCCTATTGGTTTCATTTGGCCACAGGGCTTGAGATGTCATTTCATCTCAATGTTGGGTAAAAGTCCCACAAAATTGGAAGCAACATCTTCAAAATGACCTATCCAATGTTGAGGGGGATGTTAAACCTCAAATAAAACAAACAAATACATCCTCCAGCATGTACTCCAAACTCCATTTTCAAAATCAAAGCACTGACAGACTGATGGGTGATTGTCTCAAAGTTTAGGCTGTGACTGGGGACAAAGACCATTTTGTTTAACCCTTAAGATTTTGTACGTTAACCAAACACTGAAGACCCTAATCAGATGTTGTGTTCCTAAATTTTTGTGGTCTGACAGTTGATCAAGCCATTGAAATTTGACTGGAAGCATCCTACTTCCAACATGGAAATGTCCACTTCAGAAACTCGGGGTTGAAAGTGTTAAATAACTGTACAAAATCTGGCTTACTTACCCATTGTGCACTCTCGTAGATCACTTCCCCATTCTCCTCCGTCCTGTTATACTTCTGTATGATGCCACCTTTCTTAAACAGCCAGATTGTTGGTGCAATGCCATCTTTCACAGTGTTCTTGTCAATCAGATAATCCCCCACTGTAGGCTGTCATGATAGGAAGTACGAGTATTAACCCTTTTTGTACCAAATAGAATCTTCCTCCTCATATATAGCAGGAGTTCATTTCAAAATTTAGAGGTGTCAGGTTGTGTTTTCATCAAAATTTATTTGGAAAATGACTCAACTTTAAGCAAACAGTGGAGGCCCAGATCAGACGCCGCGTTCTGCGGCGTCTGATCTGGGCCTCCACTGTTTGCCATGGTACCCGTTTTGGGGTTTCTGGTACTAAATGGGTTAAGGGGAAAGGATACACCTTCAGGGGAGGCAACTCTTTAAAAAAGCTTTATTTCCCCCTTTCCAATGAAGAAGCAAATTCTTTCCTTCATGACTTGACCTCAAGGAGCAAATTCTGAAGGATATAATTCTTTCTTTTGAAAGTGCCAATTCTCAAGGACTAAATTCTTTCCTTTAAGACTTGGCCTGATGGTGAAAATCCTGAATGAGCAAATTCAATCTCTTACCTTGGTAGATTATGCAAAGCTTACAAGTTTATAACCACTCATTGGCAACTGCGTCAGGTGGCTCAATGGTTAAAGCACCAGACTTTCCAACAGTGGCAAGAGTTTGCATTCCATCTCCGGTACAGATTAAGTTATGCTTCATCTGTCATGAGAGTTGACTTAACCTTGACAAAAATGGCTTTTCATCACAAATAATGAGCCTTGATAAGGGGGCTTGTTGCAGACTGAATTATCTACCTTGATAGATTTTGCATATATCACAGGTGTAAAACCACTCTCTGACAACTGCGTCATATCGTAAGACTAGTTTTTGAACCATATGTGCTAGAGGGAGAGAAAAAGATGTTCAACGGATACTGAAGAATATTTTTTTTTTTTGGTACATGTAAAAATTACTTTTCAGCTTTTGCAAAAGTTGCCTACCTGGAAACCAGGGGGTTCCTCTTCAACTGGTTCCCTGTTCTGTGACCTGTAAAAATCATGTACAGTGAATTTCTGCTACTAAGACTGGCTAAAATTAAGACTTATCTTGCTGAATATTCAGTTAAGCCACACCCATTTCTGACTTTGAACCAATCAGATTACTTCATGTAATTTATTCTTACAAATCCATAAACTTCATGTCAAACAGTGTAGATCCTGATCAGATGGCTTCTTCAGAAGCCATCTGATCTGGATCTACACTGTTTCCAAAGATAGGGGTTGTTGTGAACAGCATGATAAGAGTTAAGATGTATTCTGCTTTTAAAGCATATTTAATAGATTCCAGTTGTTCTTCTATGTGTTTGCTACAACCAGTGTCCTCTAATAACAGACCACCTTTGGGACAGTTCAAAAGTGGTCTTTAAGACCACTTTTGAACAGTCCCAAAAGTGGTCTGAATATGGGAATTTTACTGATCTGAAATGAGTGAATATACTTTCAGTAAATATTCTTTCAGTTACCCAGTGTCCTCTAGCAAGAGACTAGCTTTGAGTCTGTCAAACCACTTTTGAATGGTCCACAAAGTGATCCGAATATACGTGAACTGAAATTAGTGAATACACTTCCAGCGAACAGACTTTTAATATTTTGACCCGATGTCTTCTACTTTGAATTGTCACCATCTTTGAGACTCTTCAAAATTCAAAAATGCTCATTAAGACCCAATTTTGAACATTTCCAAAAGTGGTCTGTATATAGGAATTTTACTGATTTATCATCTGACAGTGAATATACTTCCGAAGTCTATATAATATACTTTCAATATTTTGACCCAGTGTTCTCTAGCAAGAGACCACCTTTTGGACTGTTCAAGTAATCTTTAAGACCACTTTTGAACAGTCACAAAAGTGGTCTGAAAGTAGGAAATTTTACTGATTTATAATCACTAAATATACTTCCAGCATACATATATAGTTTCAATATTTCTTACCCAGTGTCCTCTAGAAATTATTTGATTGTTTGGCGCAGTGTTCAATCCAGGATTTGGGGTTTGGGGGCCCTGTGGGCCCACAGGCCTTGGAAAAGGGGGCCATTTGGAAATTTAGGGGGCCCTTAAATTATACTATATAAAGTTACCAGACTTATCTAAAGGTTTTAGCTGCATGGACACAAAACAAGTTTAACAGCACAGCCAAAATCTATTTAGTTTATCTTTCCATCTTCTAAAAGGGAGTTGGTCACATTTGCTCATTACCTAATTTAACCAGTACAAAACAATTTGGATAAATTGTCTTGCTCAATTGCTAAATGCATGTTTTATCTAGAATGAATGCCATTAAACATATTTCTGGAAGAGAAGAACTCTATAATAAATAGCGCCTGCCTCGGTATATTGCGGTATTTCGGACCGGTATTTAGCTTAAGCCGCACGGCGCACACGACTTTGGCGTAAGCCACCCGGCGCACACAAGTATACCGAACATGGCCGCATCCCCGGTAACAAAACGTCGATTTGGGTTTATAAAAATATGAATTGTTACTAGTTAAACAAATAAAACAATATGTTTTTCTAAGTTATTTTGATCAGACAGCATGCGGTTTTTGATCAACTCAACAATAAGCAACAGGCAGCCGAAAAACGGCGAGAAAATCGCAAAAATGAACTCCAGAAGGAACAGTCTCTAAATTCTACAGTTGTGCCCGACGGGCCCATTGAATGATCTCTTGTGCGCCCCTCATGTAAAAAGCGGGCCCAGGGTGCAATGGCGCAGCCTAGATTGAACACTGTTGCCGTTTAACGACACATCAACCATTGTGGGTCATTTTGTGTCATCTCCCAGAGAAAGGGAGAAAAAGAAAAAGAAGAGATAGTAGATTAGATGAAAGTGAGGGACAGAGGAGAAAGAGGAAAATGAATGGAAGTGTAGAAACAAAAGAAAAAACATTCCAGCCTCTACCATTACCTGCTGCAAGGACAAAAGGTTTTGTTTAACTGTAAACCAATATCAGTTGGACGTCCCAGTGATGCAAGATACACATTACCTTTGCCTCACCCAACCACACCCAGTGTCCTCTAGAGTTTCAATATTTCTGATGCAGTGTCCTCTAACAAAATACCACCTTTGTGACTGTTCAAAAGTGGTCTTAAAGACCACTTTTGAACAGTCACAAATGTGGTCTGAATATAGTAATTTTAATGTATTTATATCAGTGACTATCCATTTAGGGGAAGTTACACTTCAAATCTCCGAGGGGCCATGCATACCCCTGGCTTGGTCACTGTTGTTTGTTTATTTGTTAATACTATCAAAGTTCATGTTGGGACGATCAGTTAACCTAACCACTATTTTCCTAGGCACGGAATGTGTGGTGCTGTAAAAAAAATATCACCGCTCTTCATCACTGTAGATAATATTTTCTAGTCCTTTGGGATCACTGATTCCATTGTGGAATTTGAAAATATTTGAGGGTCACAGATGAGGCCTAATTCAGACTTGTACTTCACCACAGCTTGTGTTAAGGGAATGTATGGCCGCCATTAAAGGACCCTTCCCCTTCATCATAGCGTATAGATTATATTTTCTAGTTCTTTGGTATCACTGATTCCACTACAGGTTTTTGGAAATGTTTGAGGATCACTGGTGTAGCCTGACTGGTCTGGCAAAAAAAAAAAAAAAAACTTGTATGCTCCACAGTTTTTTTTTTGTTCTGCGATGTACTCTTTACTTCTACCTTCGACAACATTTTTTACTCCTATATGAATGGCAAGTACATAGCATAAGTACATGATAACAGCCCATTCTCTGACACAGATTGTGAGGTCCTTTGACAACTTCTCTACGGTCGAACTTCAATAGCTCGAAAACCTTTGGAACCTTGAAAATTTACTTGAGGTATGGTTAGTTCAAACAAATAAGGATTGATAGCTCCATGTCAGGAAACACAAGGACTTATTATTTGTTTGAGTTGGAGTTTAACGGCCCAGTCAACACTATTAGGTCATTTTTGAGTCAGTCAGTTTACCTATCCACACTTTTCCTGGGCAGGCTTATACGTAAGCGGTTAACCAGTACAGTGCACATTCTTTCACCAGAAACTGACTACTGCCCTTCTTGAATCAGCAGAATGGAGAGAATGACCGTAGAAAAGATTTCATGATCAATGTCCACGAAAGAATGTTGCCGACCCCGGCAGGTATCGAACTCGCATCCTCCCGATTACCAGTCAGACAGCGCATCTGACTGATCGGATGCCCGTCTGACTGATCTGGGTATACACTGTTTTCCAAACTCAACACCAGATTCTACAGACAACCCTCTTACACAACACTCTGACCTCAAAGCAATAAGACTAGTGCGGCTATTTTCTATAAATAACCATTACATGGATTTCCGAAAAGTCAGTGATAGGTAGGAAGACTTTAGCATTGAAAAGCTACCGGGCTTTATAACGTTAGGTTGATTAATAAACAATCAACCAAAAATTCCCATGGGACTCGGGAATGAGTCAGAATCTGCAACTGTTAACGAGTCGTCGGTGATCAAGTCAATGAAATTTTACAATACATTTGGTTTGTTTGATTTGAGGTTTAACGTCCCCGTCAACACTGTATAGGTCATTTTGGAGACGTTGCTTCTAATTGTGTGAGACGTTTACTTGACATTGTGATTAAATGACATCTCAAGCCCTGTCGCCCAGTGAAACCAATAGGGTTTATAAGCATAGACATTCCAACTCGCACGGCTTTATCTGGGCAGGCTTAGATCCTATAAGCGGTTTACCAGTACTCGTTTGCTGTCGGTTTCAGCTCTGAGTGGAAGCATCATGCAGCCCATCTATTTTATCAAGCCCTGATGGGCGGGAGCCAGTACAACACATTTTTAAGAAATTTATCAAGACTTACCCCATAGAAACTGACCTTGACTTTTTCTTCGCTGGTTGCTGTAAAAGGAATTGTTACAATTTAGGTGAACAATGACTCTATTATCCCATTGTATACTAATGGACTCTTCCATTGCTATATGTTGGACAAGACCATTTGTCATACAAGAGGCTCAACGAGCCTAACCGCTCACCTGAGGAACATTTTAGTTAGCTGTTTGACTCATGGTCTTTGAGCATATTTTTTTTTTGAAGTTCTTCCTAATGGAACACAGCATTGTCAATTTGGACCCTAGGGGCAGGTTTGGTAGGATTAATGTAGGGGACCACTTGACATTGCTACATGCTTAATATGTAAGCTCTGGGCCTAGTGGTTTCAGAGAAGAAGATTTTTGAAGTTTGTTTTTTTCCATTATAAGTCTATGGGGGCTAAGGGGCCCCGGGGCTTGGCCAGTTTAGACCCCAGGGGCATTATTGGCACAATTTATGTAGGGGACCACTTGACATTGCTACATGCTTAATATGTAAGCTCTGGGCCTAGTGGTTTCAGAGAAGAACATTTTTTAAATTTGTCCCATTGTAAGTCTATAAGAGCTATATGTTGCCATGGCAACACCAGTTTCAATCTGAATTACCCCAAAACATACTGCATCTTCTCCCCCAATTAGATAATGCTTCTCATGAGATTTAATCATGATTGGCCAAGTGGCTTTAAAGATATACTTATTTGAAAATGTGAACGGACGCCGGACCATTGGCACCTCACATGAGCCTTCGGCTCAAGTGATCTAATAATACTAGCGGTTTCAGAGAAGAAGATTTTTTAAGCTTTTTTCTATTATAAGTCGATGGGGGCTAAGGGGCCCAAGGGCGTGGCCAGTTTAGACCCCAGGGGCATGATTGGCACAATTTATGTAGAGGACCACTTGACATTGCTACATGCTTAATATGTAAGCAATGTGCCAAGCCGTTTCAGAGAAGAAGACTTTTTAAGCTTTTATTTCCATTATAAGTCTATGGGGGTTAAGGGACCCCAAAGCGTGGCCAGTTTAAACCCCAAGGGCATGATTGGCACAATTTATGTAGAGGACCACTTGACATTGCTACATGCTTAAAATGTAAGCTCCGTGCCTTGCGGTTTCAGAGAAGATTTTTTAAGTTTTTTTTTTTCCATTATAAGACTATGGGGGCTAAGGGGCCCCAGTGTGTGGCCAGTTGAGATCCCAGGGGCATGATTGGCACAATTTATGTAGGGAACCACTTGACATTGCTACATGCTTAATATGTAAGCCCTGGGCCTAGTGGTTTCAGAGAAGAAGATTTTTTAAGCTGTTTTTCCATTATAAGTCTATGGGAGCTAAGGGGCACCGGGGCATGGCCAGTTTAGACCCCAGGGGCATGATTGGCACAATTTATGTAGAGGACCACTTGACATTGCTACATGCTAAATATGTAAGCTCTGTGCCTAGCCGTTTCAGCGAAGAAGATTTTTTAAGCTTTTATTTCCACTATAAGTCTATGGGGGTTAAGGGACCCTGAGCGTGGCCAGTTTAGACCCCAGGGGCATGATTGGCATAATTTATGAAGAGGACCACTTGACATTGCTACATGCTTAATATGTAAGCTCTGTGCCTAGCGGTTTCAGAGAAGAAGATTTTTAAGCTTTTATTTCCATTATAAGTCTATGGGGGTTAAGGGACCCCAGGGCTTGGCCAGTTGAGACCCCAGGGGAATGATTGGCACAATTTATGTAGGGGACCACTTGACATTGCTACATGCTTCATATGTAAGCTCATGGCCTAGTGGTTTCAGAGAAGAAGATTTTTTTTAGCTTTTTTTCCATTATAAGTCTATGGGGGCTTAGGGGCCCCGGGGCGTGGCCAGTTTAGACCCCAGGGGCATGATTGGCACAATTTATGTAGAGGACCACTTGACATTGCTACATGCTGAATATGTAAGCTCTGTGCCTAGCGGTTTCAGAGAACAAGATTTTTTAAGCTTTTATTTCCATTATAAGTCTATGGGGTTAAGGGACCCCGGGGCTTGGCCAGTTGAGACCCCAGTGGCATGATTGGCACAATTTATGTAGGGGAGCACTTGACATTGCTACATGCTCAAGAGGTAAGCTCTGGGCCTAGTGGTTTCAGAGAAGATTTTTTAAGCTTTTTTTTCATTATAAGTCTATGGGAGCTAAGGGGCCCCGGGAGTCTATGGGAGCTAAGGGGCCCCGGGGCGTGGCCAGTTTAGACCCCAGGGGCATGATTGGCACAATTTGTGTAGAGGACCACTTGACATTGCTGCATGCTTAATATGTTAGCTCTGTGCCTAGCGGTTTCAGAGAAGAAGATTTTTTAAGCTTTTATTTCCATTATAAGTCTATGGGGGTTAAGGGACCCCGGGGGGTGGCCAGTTGAGACCCCAGGGGCATGATTGGCACAATTTTCGTAGGGGACCACTTGACAATGCTACATGCTCAATATGTAAGCTCTGGGCCTAGTGGTTTCAGAGAAGAAGATTTTTTAAGCTTTTTTTCATTATAAGTCTATGGGAGCTAAGGGGCCCCGGGGCATGGCCAGTTTAGACCCCAGGGGCATGATTGGAACAATTTATGTAGAGGACCACTTGACATTGCTGTATGCTTAATATGTAAGCTCTGTGCCTAGCGGTTTCACAGAAAAGATTTTTTAAGCTTTTATTTCCATTAGTAGTCTATGGGGGCCAATGGGCCCCGAGCGTGGCCAGTTTAAACCCCAAGGGCATGATTGGCACAATTTATGTAGAGGACCACTTGACATTGCTACATGCTTAAAATGTAAGCTCCGTGCCTTGCGGTTTCAGAGAAGATTTTTTAAGTTTTTTTTTTCCATTATAAGACTATGGGGGCTAAGGGGCCCCAGTGTGTGGCCAGTTGAGATCCCAGGGGCATGATTGGCACAATTTATGTAGGGAACCACTTGACATTGCTACATGCTTAATATGTAAGCCCTGGGCCTAGTGGTTTCAGAGAAGAAGATTTTTTAAGCTGTTTTTCCATTATAAGTCTATGGGAGCTAAGGGGCACCGGGGCATGGCCAGTTTAGACCCCAGGGGCATGATTGGCACAATTTATGTAGAGGACCACTTGACATTGCTACATGCTAAATATGTAAGCTCTGTGCCTAGCCGTTTCAGAGAAGAAGATTTTTTAAGCTTTTATTTCCACTATAAGTCTATGGGGGTTAAGGGACCCCGAGCGTGGCCAGTTTAGACCCCAGGGGCATGATTGGCATAATTTATGAAGATGACCACTTGACATTGCTACATGCTTAATATGTAAGCTCTGTGCCTAGCGGTTTCAGAGAAGAAGATTTTTTTAAGCTTTTATTTCCATTATAAGTCTATGGGGGTTAAGGGACCCCAGGGCGTGGCCAGTTGAGACCCCAGGGGCATGATTGGCACAATTTATGTAGGGGACCACTTGACACTGCTACATG
Organism: Lucinisca nassula; assembly: GCA_963580285.1. NCBI lineage: Eukaryota > Metazoa > Mollusca > Bivalvia > Lucinida > Lucinidae > Lucinisca > Lucinisca nassula. Next base: position 81,059,452 of record OY757021.1, on the reverse strand, counting down.
CTTCATATGTAAGCTCATGGCCTAGTGGTTTCAGAGAAGAAGATTTTTTTTAGCTTTTTTTCCATTATAAGTCTATGGGGGCTTAGGGGCCCCGGGGCGTGGCCAGTTTAGACCCCAGGGGCATGATTGGCACAATTTATGTAGAGGACCACTTGACATTGCTACATGCTTAATATGTAAGCTCTGTGCCTAGCGGTTTCAGAGAACAAGATTTTTTAAGCTTTTATTTCCATTATAAGTCTATGGGGTTAAGGGACCCCGGGGCGTGGCCAGTTGAGACCCCAGTGGCATGATTGGCACAATTTATGTAGGGGAGCACTTGACATTGCTACATGCTCAAGAGGTAAGCTCTGGGCCTAGTGGTTTCAGAGAAGATTTTTTAAGCTTTTTTTTCATTATAAGTCTATGGGAGCTAAGGGGCCCCAGGGGGTGGCCAGTTTAGACCCCAGGGGCATGATTGGCACAATTTGTGTAGAGGACCACTTGACATTGCTGCATGCTTAATATGTTAGCTCTGTGCCTAGCGGTTTCAGAGAAGAAGATTTTTTAAGCTTTTATTTCCATTATAAGTCTATGGGGGTTAAGGGACCCCGGGGGGTGGCCAGTTGAGACCCCAGGGGCATGATTGGCACAATTTTCATAGGGGACCACTTGACAATGCTACATGCTCAATATGTAAGCTCTGGGCCTAGTGGTTTCAGAGAAGAAGATTTTTTAAGCTTTTTTTCATTATAAGTCTATGGGAGCTAAGGGGCCCCGGGGCATGGCCAGTTTAGACCCCAGGGGCATGATTGGAACAATTTATGTAGAGGACCACTTGACATTGCTGTATGCTTAATATGTAAGCTCTGTGCCTAGCGGTTTCACAGAAAAGATTTTTTAAGCTTTTATTTCCATTAGTAGTCTATGGGGGTTAAGGGACCCCAGGGCGTGGCCAGTTGAGACCCCAGGGGCATGATTGGCACATTTATATAGGGGACCACTTGACATTGCTACATGCTTAATATGTAAGCTCTGGGCCTAGTGGTTTCAGAGAAGAAGATTTTTTAAGCTTTTTTTTTCATTATAAGTCTATGGGAGCTAAGGGGCCCCGGGGCGTGGCCAGTTTAGACCCCAGGGGCATGATTGGCACAATTTATGTAGAGGACCACTTGACATTGCTGCATGCTTAATATGTAAGCTCTGTGCCTAGCGGTTTCAGAGAAGAAGATTTTTTAAGCTTTTATTTCCATTATAAGTCTATGGGGGTTAAGGGACCCTGGGCGTGGCCAGTTTAGACCCCAGGGGCATGATTGGTACAATTTATGTAGGAGACCACTTGACATTGCTACATGCTTCATATGTAAGCTCACGGCCTAGCCGTTTCAAAGAAGAAGATTTTTTTTAGCTTTTTTTCAATTATAAGTCTATGGGGGCTACGGGGCCCCGGGGCGTGGCCAGTTTAGACCCCAGGGGCATGATTGGCTACATGCTTCATATGTAAGCTCTGGGCCTTTTGGTTTCAGAGAAGAAGATTTTTCAAGTTTTTCCCATTGTAAGTCTATGGGAGCTATATGTTGCCATGGCAACAAGAGTTTCCATCTGATCTGCCCCAAAACATAATGCACATTTTCCCCTAACCTGATAATGCTTCTCATGAAATTTAATCATGATTGGCCAATTGGCTTTAAAGATATACTTAGTTGAAAATGTGAACAGACGACGGAAGACGGACGACGGATCATTGGCATACTAATACCTCACATGAGCCTTCGGCTCAGGTGAGCTAATAAAGGGGTGGTAGGCCTATGTTTTTCGTTTTTATTCTATTTTTGACGGAAAATTCTGTAAGCAAACAGTGCAGGCCCTGATCAGACGCCGGCGTCTGATCTGGGTATGCACTGTTTACCAAGGTACCCCTTAAGGAGTTTCCTGCATACAATGAGTTACAGATTTTGTTTGTTTGAATTGAGGTTTAACGTCCCCGTCAACACTGTAAAGGTCATTTTGGAGACGTTGCTTCCAATTTTGTGGGACTTTTACCCGACATTGAGATGAAATGACATCTCAAGCCCTGTCGCCCAATGAAACCAGTAGGGTTTATAAGCATGAACGGGCCGACTTAAACTGCTTTGCCTGGGCAGGCTTAGATCCTCTAAGCGGTTTACCAGTACTCGTGTGCGGGGTGGCTTCAGCTCTGCGTGGAAGCATCATGCAGTCCATATATTTCTTCAAGCCCATATGGGCGGGGGCCGACAATGAGTTACAGATAGTTTTCTTTGTTTTCTTTAACTTTTATTCACAAGTGAATAACTTTTATTAACAAGTGAATGATATATGAATACACTCATGTAAGCAAGAAAATGCTAACATGTAAAACTAGATTACAGCAAATATAGTTACGAAGGGGTTAGTGTGTCTGGCGCAGAAAAATCCATACCAGGTAACCTGAAGAAAGAACAGGGGCCAGTTGTTCAAAACTAACAACTTCATTAGCTAACGTATCGTTAAAACTTTGATATTTTATTATGGCAAATAGGCTAATATTTTTGCTGAAAAAATGTGAGCAGCTTTTGCATTTGCAAAAGCTGCTCACATTTTTTTCAGCAAAAATAACACAATTTTAAATATTAAACTTGCTAGAACAGTTAACAATTTGACCACTAATGTGCTGGTTATGCTAACAATGTTTTGAACAACTGGACCCAGGGCTAAGTCGGTAAAAGCATCGTTAACTTAACGAGCTTGTTAATATTACAACTATAAACTGTTCAAGTAAGTATAAATAGTAATTTTGCTGAAAAAATTTGAAGTGCTTTTGCAAAAGCTACTCACATTTTCACCAAAGATATTAACATACTGGCTAAGTTAAACTAAAAAGATTTTAATGTAATGTTAAGTAATGACATTGTTAGTTTTCAACAACTGCCTCCAAGACCCAGTTTTCCATTTACTTAACATACTGTTAAAATCTGGATCATTGAATATGGCAAATATGCTTATATTTTAGCTGAAAATGTGAAAAGCTACTCTAATCACACTTTTTTCAACAAAAATATTGGTGCACTATATTTACTGCACATATTCGGACAGACAGGCCTGGGCAAACAGTGTAAACCCAGATGGGACAGTGCAGATTGCAGTGTCACATCAGAGCCTACACTGCTTGCCACTAATCCAGCCATTTTTGGACACAACACATGGGTAGTAAAATTGTACTTGTTCAAATTTTAGAACATGTATGTCCAGGAGTTGAGGTGTCCGAATATCATGGGTAAACATGGCAAAAGATATTTTAAATGCTAGACTTTTAACCATTTTGGTCACAAAAAACTTTGTTGGTTGGTTGGTTGATTTGAGGTTTAACGTCCCCGTCAACACTGTAAAGGTCATTTTGGAGACGTTCCTTCCAATTTTGTGGGACTTTTACCCAACACTGAGATGAAATGACATCTCAAGCCCTGTTGCCCAATGAAACCAATAGGGTTTATTAGCATGGACGGTCCGCCTCGCACCGCGGTTCCTGGACAGGCTTAGATCCTCTAAGCGGTTTACCAGTACTAGTGTGCGAGTCAGATTCAACTCTGCGTGGAAGCATCATGAAGCCCATATATTTCTTCAAGCCCCTATGGGCGGGGGCCAAAAAACAAAAAAAAAATAAAACTTTGTTGACTTTACAGACACTTACAAAAATACTATGATGATCCTAAGTATTGGGACAGACAGGCTTGGGGAAACAGTGCAGACCCAGATCAGACTGCTCCAGAGGAGCAGTCTGATCTGGGTCTACACTGTTTGCCATTCCATCTGCACCTTTTGGACTCCTTGCATGATCCTGAAACAAATTTGTTCAAAAATTTTTTTGAGAATTACAGAAAGTCCTCAAGCTGTCCAAATTTTTAGGATTTTTACTGTAGTCTAAAATATCCAAAATACCGTAAAAATTCGGCTATAAGGCAGTTCGGCTATAAGACGGGACCCCTTTTTCAGTTTTTCTAAGGTGGGATTTTGTTTATACTCTTTTATAAGATGGGTCAAATTTTTGCCACATCTTTCGTGGCCTATCTGCTACCGCCAGATGCTGTTTAGATCTGAGAAATCGTACTATAAGTAACTGAACTTTTTTTATCCGGGAACACAACAACTAGCTATTCAGATTCAGAACCAACTCCCCAGCTTTCACAAAATAGCGGCCGATATGTCGTATCGCTGTCGGCCCGTGCATGCTTTGCTGGCTAAGGCTAGACAGACTTCTATTTAATAGACGACAGGGGCTGACAAATCCATTTCCCGGCCGCCCGGGACAAGACCGAAATCGCGCCGGGCAGGTGCACTTTTACCTTATGACGCCCGGTCGGACAAGTGCAAAAAAATCGTCTACAACTGTCAGTCTTTACGGTAAAACTAGACCTGTAAGTAAATCGCAATACATGTAATTGCTGCACTGTCAATTCAGAGACAAACCATCTGTGTATTTATTACGGTTCAAGTAAGACACAATTGTTTATCCCTGTCATATAATTGTCACCCTGTGGTGCGTGTCGATAAGGTGTGAAAATATGGTCAAGTTATGTCTCTAATTTGCGTTTATCCTCCAGTCATAAAATTTATTCCACAATCAATGTGAAAATGATTTAATCGCTCCTCAGACAATTAGCTACATCTAACGGTAGATGTTTGCATAATGATATAAAAACTGACTTTTCTACGATCTCATGAATGGTTATGTTTTGGCGGATCAAGTCGCACACTTTTTTTGTTTATTGACACGGAGCTTCTGGGGATAATTCGGGAACTGTGCAAAGCGCTGGTTTTCTATCCACCTCTATTCACAACCGTTTAGCTATCCAGAAAATATTTTTTAACGGTTCCAAACATTTTTTTTTTATGAAAGAGATACACACAATGACATTGAACACATGTGGGGGTACTGGTGTCGGATGACGTCATCTACCGATCACGTGCAGAAAAATGGTAGCGGTGGTTTGTGGGCAGCGATCAATATCAATTAAAAAATCACAGATCAGCATTTTCCGTATGTCTGGTCTTCGCCGGACATTGCTGGAAAAAAGCCTGTACTCCATGACCTCGGCTATAAGACGAAGTCAATTTTTTTCGGCTCATTTTGGCGGGAAAAACCCTCGTCTTATAGCAGAATTTTTACGGTATATATATGGCTATTGGATGCTTCGAATAAGCCATGGTAAACAAACCATTAGTGTTTGAGTTCATGAAGTTTCTCTGTAGATGATTTGACATACAAGTGTGTACATTTCAGGAGGACTCAATAGTTCCACATAAAGACAAGAATTGCACCTAAGGCTATGTCACGCCTGTGGGGTGTGCAAAGTCACTGAACCATGATTTTTGTTTGTTTGTTTGATTTGAGGTTAAACATACCCGTCAACACTGTAAAGGTCATTTTGGAGATGCTGCTTCCAATTTTGTGGGACTTTTACCCATTGTTGAGATGAAATGACATCTCAAGCCCTGCCGCCCAATTAAAACCAATGGGGTTTATAAGCATGGACAGGCCGACTCGCACCGTTTTGCCTGGGCAGGCTTAGATCCTCTAAGCAGTTTACCAGGGCTCGTGTGTGGGTGGGTTTCAGCTCTGCATGGAAGCATCATGCAACCCATCTATTTCTTCAAGCCCCAATGGGCGGGGGCCGAACTGAACCATGCCATATAGGTCAAGGTCAAACATGGATGCATGCATTAAACTTGCCATACCTAGATACAACTTTGTACCAAATATCATTAATGAAGGTCTAATAGTTCTTGAGAAACAGACTTGAACACTAGAGCTATCACTAAAGGTGATGAATACCCCCACAAAAACTGCCTTGATAGTACAACAGCGGCATTTTGCAATTTTTTCACTTGCAAGGGGCCATAACTATGTCAAAAATAGCCATCGGAAGAGATGGCAAATCCCCCGACCAAAAGCCAATATGGCCTTCAGAAGATTGTTCACCAATAGAAAGTGCACCAGAATTAAACCAGCAATATATCACAAAAGTATTGCAGTTATGACCATTACAAGATTATACTGTCAGGGGAGATAACTAAAAAACCAGGGCACTCAGAAATGTGGTTCTTGTGCATGACATGCCTGCTTAAGCTCATGTATTTCTGTACAAAGTACCATCAATATGTCTCAAAAGGTATTGGAGATATGGTGATCAGAAGCTGGTCATACTGTTATATTGGAAGGGTAGATAACTCAAATACCACAGCACCACAGTTGTGGTTCTTGCACATGACATCCCTTCTGTACCCTGTATACAATTGTGCCAAGTTCCTTCAATATATCTCAAAGTGTGTTGGAGTTATGGCCATCACAAGGTTATATTGCCAAGGGAGATAACTAAAAACCAGAGCACCCAGAGTTGTAATTCTTGAGCATGACACACCTGCTTAACCTCATGTACATCTGCATCAAGTACCACCAATACGTCTCAAAGGGTATTGGAGGTACGATGATCACAAGGTTGTCATACTGTTATATTGGAAGGGGAGATAACTCAAATATCATAGCACCCAGAGTTGTGGTTCTTAGGCATGAAGCGCCGTCTCAACGTTGTATACAACTGTGCCAAGTACCATCAATATATCTCAAAGGGTATTGGAGTTATGGCCATCACAAAGTTATATTGTCAGGGGAGATAATTAAAAAACCAGGGCACCCAGAGTTGTGGTTCTTGCACATGACACACCTGCTTAACCTAATGTACAACTGTACCAAGTATCATCAATATATCTCAAAGAGTGTTGGAGATGTGGCCATCACAAGGTAGTGATTCTATATTATTGGAAGGGGAGATAACTAAAAAACCATGGCACCCAGAGTTGTGGTTCTAGTTCATGACACACCGTCTGGGCCTTGCGTACAACTGTGCCAGGTATCATCAATAAATCTTAAAGGGTATTGGAATTGTTGTAAAATCATTTTTCGAGTGTGTTCTTTTGTTAGAGTCCTGCTGATTCAGTTCTCAGTTGATTTCATTATGTAAGGGGTGTTCTTGTTTGTTTGGCACCTGTTTTATTTTTGGGCTAGCGGTCCATGTTCGAATCCAGTTGGAGGAATTTATTTTTTGTGGACCAGATATATTTCATTGTGCAGAGTCTTCCAATTTTTGCTATCCGGTTGGCTCTGTATGACTGAAATATTGCTATAAGGGCCGTAAATTTTTGAACAGCATCTGCATTTTTATTAGTAACTATAAACTGTACTTAAAACAGGTGAATTACTATACAGAATCAGCAGGATACTTGTAAATAGTGCTGCTCTCATAAGGGAAAATATGTTGAAATTTGATGTTTAGTTTTGTGTGATGATTAGCTCCGATTCTTGTCAAAATTCATAATTACTTGCGAAAAATCAATCTAAACTGATTTCCGGTAAAGAAAAGTCTTCATATAGCTATTTTAGTGGATTTTACAAAATGATGCATTATTTTCAAGAAGTTGACTATTTTGGCAACTTTTCAGATTTTGAGATGACCCCCAAATTCCATACTGCAGAAATGAGTCTGGGTCAATAAAAGGCTTATCACTGAAAAACCTATCAAATGCCACTGATAGATTTTAACCAATAATTATGTTATCTTTATGGTAAAAATCATAGTCTGAACTATGTATTTGAATTGGGTTTGATCAGCATGTGGGTATTTGAGTGAAATTACAGGAATTGGATTGTTTATAGCATTTTTCTTAGAAAATTTATCTGCTGTGCCTTGGCCTGTCTAATTTTAGCTCTAAAAGTCAAATACCCTTGTTATATTGTTTTAAGTTCTAAATAACTTACAGAACTTGTTGGAAATAGCTAAAAACAAACATATTGTTATGCAAATTGCATGGAATTTATTGCAATCCATGATTTAAGCTAAAAACTGTTGCTTAGAACTAGGTCAATGACATGGCTGGATGGGTGTGTTCCTTTAAAAAGTACTATATTTACATATTTCAGACATTAATATATCCATAGATGAATGTTTCTGAGAATTTTTAGAGATTTCTAGCATATGTCTATGTTGATCTCTTATTAATAAACGAGATATCGGATAAATTAAGGGAATGTAAACATGGCAGTGTCTTACCTTTACCATGCAGTGGCCTTTCTTGGAAAGTTTTTAAACTCCTTAGAAAGTTGGAAAACTATGTAAACTCCAGCAAACACCACTTCTATATGGTGTGAATACATTTTGACTTTCATTTGAATGTAAGAAACCCAATCACACAGTTCAATTTATCTATTTTTCTTAAGAACAACAGTCTGAGGTGAGGGAAGTCATTATGCCATATTTGCATAAATTATGTATCCCATATTTTGATATTTTGGGTTAAATGAATATTTTGTTGGGCTAATATATAATAATTTGTTAAGGATTACCTGGTTAGGATATTTTTATGGACATAATGGCATTATTTTATTGTTTTATTTGGATTAGAAATAGGAACTATTTTTGTCTCAAAGATGGCGAATGCATAAACATTAAATGGGTGTGCTAAGGTCTGCAACTGATTCCTAAAAAAATGTCATCAAATTTAGAATGTTCATTTGAGAAAATCCCTGTGTTTTGATTAAATATGTATTATTTTTGGAGAAACTGATTTATGGGGATCTCAAAAATAATTTGCAGAAATTAGTTGAGTAAATTTCGAAACTGTTAATAAATACATGGTTAGATAACTTTACCAATCATGTTTCCTTTTTTAGGTTATTCATGAAAAAGTTAGCCAATAGCATAATCCCATTATGTCATATGATTACATGTGGTATAAAAGGTGGATTCCTGCCAGCTCAATTATTCCGTTGTATTTTCTTGAAGAGTAAAGACCCATAAAGTTGTATCTGGCAAAATTACCTTTTTATTTTGGGCTTGGACTTTATAAATTCACAGTAAGGATGGTTCTTTTATATATTAGATAATTGAACTGAATTATCATAAGCTATTTTTCTTTAACATAGAAAGGAAAAGCTGTTAGAAAATATTTTTAGAGTATTTCTTCATAAAGTTCAGCTTCAAACTTATTTCCAGGTTTTTTAGAAGGGAGTGTCTTAGAAGTATTTACTGATTACAGGTGTTTGGATCTGTAGCTTTTGGGACGTGTGAGTTCCAAACAGTGATATCATTTCTAAGATTTCTTACCCTTTATTTTGAAAGTTTGGGACTTTCTCAAGATTGGAATATCAGCAGGGTTTAAAACATTGAGTCCTGCGACAGGCACGTTGAGTGACCTCCAACTTGAGAATTTTATTTTGGACCTTTATAGTTATTAATATTACACTAATAGCTGGACATACTTTTGATAAGGCAAACTATAGATTCAGGAATTTGAAACTTTCTCAAGACTGGATTATCAGCAGGTTTTAAAACGTTGAGTCCTGTGACAGGCACGTTGAGTGACCTCCAACTTGAGAATTTTATTTTGGCATTATTCTATAGTATTCTACACTCTTTTTATATTTAAGTTAAGCCAGATATAACTCAAACAAAGAAAATAGCACCCCAAAGTACTTCCAAACTATCTTCTTACTTGCCAGTCTTATACCACCATTCTAAAAAGGTTTTGAGTATGATTCTATTTTTATGAATTCATATGGGTCCATTAGATTCTTAAAAGTCCTTTGTTTCTGTCCAGTCCTGTAGCCAAATTATTTTCCCATCTTATTCTGCATGCTTTTGTAAACTGAGTAATCTTGAAACATAAATTTAGTGAGCAGCAGAACAGTCTTCCTTTATATTCAAACCCAAGTGTCGAGATCAGCAATCCAAATAATTGTGTTGTCACTAGGTTGGCGGGCGAGAGTGTTAACCTAGGGTCAGTTGAAAGCATTATACGGGTGTATAAGAATAGCTCCGGAAGCATAGAGGGCTTATCAGATTGGGCCTTATCAATCTGTGGTGTCATCCTGACTTGAATAACGAAGAAGCATAAGCTTCGAGAACCTTCGCCTTTGTAGTAGGAGCGGTTTTACTACAGAATTATGGCCATCACAAGGTTGTCACTCTATTTTATTGGAAGGGCAAACATTGTATACAACTCTGCCAAGTACCATCAATATATCTCTAAGGGTATTAGAGTTATGGCCATCACAAAGTTATATTGTCAGGGGAGATAATTAAAAAACGAGGGCACTCAGAGTTGTGATCCTTGCACATGACACACCTGCTTAACCTCATGTATAACTGTACCAAGTATCATCAATATATCTCAAAGAGTGTTGGAGATGTGGCCATCACAAGGTAGTGATTCTATATTATTGGAAGGGGAGATAACTAAAAACCATGGCACCCAGAGTTGTGGTTCTAGTGCATGACACACCGTCTCGGCCTTGCGAACAACTGTGCCAGGTATCATCAATAAATCTTAAAGGGTATTGGAATAATAGCCATCACAATGTTGTCACTCTATTTTATTGGAAGGGCAGATACTCAGCCTTGTGAACAACTGTGCCAGGTATCATCAATATATCTCAAAGGGTATTGGAGTTATGGCCATCACAAAGTAGTCATTCTATTTTATTAAAAGGGGAGATAACTAAAAAAGTATGGCATCCAGAGTTCTGGTTCTTGCGCATGACACGCTGTCTCAGCCTTGTGAACAATTGTGCCAAGAACCATCAATGAATCTCAAAGGGTATAGGAGTTATGGCCATCACAAGGTTGGCACTCTATTTTATTGGAAGGGGAGATAACTCCAAAACCATGGCAACCAGAGTTGTGGTTCTTGTGCATGACACGCCGTCTCAGCCTTGTGAACAACTGTGCCAGGTACCATCAATATATCTCAAAGGGTATTGGAGTTATGGCCATCACAAAGTAGTCCTTCTATTTTATTAAAAGGGGAGATAACTAAAAAAGTATGGCATCTAGAGTTCTGGTTCTTGCGCATGACACGCCGTCTCGACCTTGTGAACAATTGTGCCAAGAACCATCAATGAATCTCAAAGGGTATAGGAGTTATGGCCATCACAAGGTTGCTTCTACGGACGGACGGACGGATGGACGCCAGGCTGATCGCTAAATCCCCTGAACCTATTCGGTCGGGGGATAAAAATTGACGAATTGTAGTGGAAATCGAACTTGACCTGTATTTTATGATGTTACATCAGTGTACCAAAAATTATAAAAATCGGTGAAGCGCTTTTTGAGTTATCGTCTGGAAACCAAGTCAACAGACCGACTGACCGACCGACAAGCTCACTCCTATATACCCCCCCCCCCCAAATTTCATTTGTGGCGGTATAATTAGGGTGAATGCTAGGGTGGTCACTATTACACACAAAGTCAGTGAACCATGAAATGTAGGTCAAGGTCCAATATGGATGCTTGCATATAAATCAAGGTCAAATATGGATGCTTGCTATAAAAGCGTCATACCTGTATGAAGTAGCATTAATGAAGAGCTAATAGTTCTTGAGAAATGGATTTGAACATTAGGGTGAACGCTAGGGTGGTCGCAATAATTCACAAAGTCAGTGAACCATGAAATATAGGTCAAAGTCAAATACGGATTTGGATACTTGCATTTAAATTGTCATACCTAGATGCAAGTATAAATGAAGTATCATTAATGAAGCACAAATGAAAAAAAAATCTAAAATTTTAAATACATTTTAAGACGAGAATTAGACTAGGTGTTAATTCTAGGTGGTTTTTGTAGCGGAATTTTACCGAATCTGTTACGTGTTTCAATGGAGAAAAATTACTGTCAAATTATTCCCAGTACACATTATCTGGACATATAAAAATCATTTTTGCTTTTTAAGGGGAATGGGAACACCTGGCAGATTTTTCCTGCCATTTTTCAAAGGGAGACAACTTTCAGGACTTCCAATTCGCTTTTCTATAAGCCCTGTCCCACTGGAAAAGGGGTCTACTCTTAAAGGAAAGAATTTGCTCCTCAGGAGCAAATTCTTTCCTTTAAGAGTTGACCCCTATTGACATGGGAGACAAAAATACTTTTGCAGGAGTTACTTCCCCTGAAGGTGTTCCCATTCCCCTTAAACAAACCCACCTTTTTCTTTTTTGTTGTCATTTCCTCTTCGAAGTCTGACTCGGGCTCACTTTCTTCGCTCTCCTCGTCAGAACCTGCTGCTACAACTCGTTTCCTTTTCCCTACCTTAGACCTCATAGCACCACCCTTCTTAGCTGAGAAAACAAAAGAGCCACATTGCATGTTTATCGGTTTTAGAGAATCTGTGCAGGCTGAGGATTCAGTTCGGTTCAGTTCAGAGTTAATAGTGGGCCTGTCAACACTACAGTCGAACTTCAATGGCTTGAACACCTTTGGGACCTCGAAAATCTGTTTGAGGCAGGGGGTAGTTCGAGCCACCGAAGGTTACTGCCAGGAGGCATAACGTGTTACTTTTAAACATCCTTTCGGTGTTCTATAATGAAAATGTATGCTGTGTGTACTCATTAGAATCGCCTCATGGAGGCGATTCTAATGAGTGCACACAGCATACATTTGCAAGATTAAAGACTAAAATCTCCTTAACTATCCTCCACTATTTCTTATGTAGAGGATTTCGCTAGGGACTCAAGAACGGGTTCGACTCATCCATGGTAAACGAGCCATCAATGTTCGAGCCATCGAAGTTCAACTGTATATTGGTTTTATCAAGCCGGTCAGTTCACTTAACCACACTTTTCCTGGGCACATAAGCACTCTCACCAAAAACTGACAGCTGCCCTTCCTCAGTCACGGATAGGGCTGGCTAATCGGAGTTGAAAGATAATCGATTATCAGTCCTGTCATTGCGATCAATAATCGAATAGTAATCGCTAAGGTTTTTGTAATTATGTTACCTGTCTGGCTTTCTTCTTAGCATGACTCTTTAAAACCATATGTTGTACTTTATCATATGTATATTTGAACAGACAGGCCTGAGCAAACAGTGTAGACCCAGATGAGACGCAGATGCCGCAGAATGCGGCGTCTCATCAGGGTCTGCACTGTTTGCCACTCATCCAGCTATTTTAGGCATAACTTTGAGTAGTAAATTGTACCTATCAAGTAATCGATTAAAGGAAATAAGAAATGATAATCATGTTTGTGGAATTTATCGATCGATTAACTGATTATACGATTAATTTTGTCAGCCTTAGTCACGGAGAGAATCATAAAAGAGCAAATTTGGACACCTCAATTCCTTACCATACTTGTTTTCAAAATTTACTTCCCAATTAGTGTATAACTAGCTAGATGAGTAGCCAACAGTGTACAGCCTTATGAGACAGTGTTCTCTGGTATCTCATCTAGGTCCACACTGTTTGTTAAGGCCTGTCTGTCTGAATAAACATGGTAAATATGGTAAGCTGGCAAGCAAGAAGATCTGTACTGAATTAAACATGAACATCCTTTGCAGAACATATAACCCAAGTGCAGTTTGTCTTTTTTTTTTTTTTTTTTTTTGGAATTGGTTTTACGGCCCTTTCAAGATTATTTTACTCATATCGAGGGAATCGTCAATCAGGTGGCCGAAAACCTGAGTACCCAGAAAAAAAACACCTGACCTTCCGTTGCAGAACTTGGCATCTCACATGTGACCCAAACCAGGCTCCAACCACAGCAGTGAGAGACCTACCGTAATGATTAAGAGTCAGCGCTCTTACCCATTAGGCCACGGAGGCCCGTCCAAGTGCTAATTGAATTCACAGCTGTGATAACTCATGTTGCAAGTTAGTGCCCATACCCAGAGATGGCAACCCTAAATGTCACTTATCAGGAATACGAAAGACACTTTTCAGAAATCAGGGGGCATTTTCAGGAATGCCACATACTTCACCATAAATGTTGCATATAAGTTACAAAATGCCTAAACACTGTTTGAAAAATGCTTAGACAGATTTATTTTTGGTTTTCAATTCGCTATTTTAACACAATTTTCTGGTCAAAACATGCTGGCGTCAGTGTGAAATGGGAAAGTCTGTCTTACAAACACTGCAGAAAGCATAATATTCACTGACTGGCCTTTGATGGCTTCAGTACTGGCCATAAATTTGTAAAATCTGCAATGAAATTTCTCCATCACTGGATGTTTTGTTTTGTAGAGGAAGCCATTTTGGATTGTATGGCGTTTCGGGTTCTCAAACTTGGAACTTTTTACCAGCTACAGTCACATTTCTGCAATAAACAATGCACACACCAGTCTGGTTCTTAAAGGGAAACAACCCTATTTTACTGCTGTTGAACAGGTATAATTTTCTCCACATCAGTGTCAAGGGATGAGCAACTTTTTATCTAGCATGCATTTAAAATAGGTATTTGTCTGAATTTTGATGTTCAAAATCGTTATGCGGAAATCAGACTTGAAAATAGGTATGATTCAGCGCAAAAATTAGAATGGTTGGCATCTCTGTTTACCCTCTCAGTCACAGAGGTCTGTCAGAGTGGGTATGCAGACCAATTTGAGTGTTTACTGAGCTTAAGAGGAATGAGAACAACTCGCAGATTTTTCCGCCACTTTTCAAAGGAAGATGACTTTCGGTACATCCTGTTTGCTTTTCCATAAGCCCTTTCCCACTGAAAAAAGGGGTCTACTCTTAAAGGAAAGAATTTGCTCCTGAGGAGCAAATTCTTTCCTTTAAAAGCTGACCCCTATTGACATGGGAGACAAAAATACTTTTGCAAGAGTTGCCTCCCCTGAAACTCCCCTTAAGTCCGAAAACACATTTTTTTTTGCTTGACAATGCCCATGTAAGTTTTACTGTATTGACGTACAGGGCTGCCAGCCAGGATCTTCGTCCGAGTCGATAAGATCCTCCTCTTCAAAGGCCAGGTCTATATCCGATTCATCCTCTAAGTAAGATACTTTCCCTTTACTACGTCTACTGCCTCCCTCTCCAGCATCTGAAACAATCCATTACAAAAACACGCCTATACAAATACATTGTAAATTTTACCCTAAAAAAACACCTAAATTTTAAGATAAAAAATTGTGATATTTTCCTATTTCTGCTCCAAACATAGATTGTGGGCACTCGTTAAAACCGCCTCATTGAGGCGAGGCGGTTCTAACGAGTACCTACAATCTATATTTCAGAGCAAAATTAAGAAAAATTAGGTTTACCCCCGTAAACTCCCCTTTTACTATATAAAAGTGGGGTTCAAGGTGGTCAGAATAGTATAGGCATGTTTTCTTGATGCACATAGCCTTTGCTCACGACTCCAATGTTGATCATACAGTCAACCCACCTTATACCGACATTCGTTATAACGGCAAAACTCGATATAATGACAATTTCAATGAAATGACTTCTTAGTTTAAGGCTCAGCATCTGAAACAATCCACATAGCCTATGCTCATGACCCAATGTTGATCATACAGTCAACCTGCCTTAAACCGACATTCGTTATACTGGTAAAACTCGATATAACGACAATTTCAATGGAATGATTTCTTAGATTAAGGCTTAGCCTCAATTCGGAGCACATGGGCTTCCCTCGGGTATGAACTGTTTGCCAGGGTACCCGTTTCTGGGTTTCTGGTACTAAATGGATTAAGTGAGGTATGAACAACATTGCATTCTAATAGTTAGCTATAGGGATTTTCTGTAAATCTTAACCCTTATCTTGCTGTTCACGACAACCCCTATCTTTGCAAACAGTGTAGATCCAGATCAGATGGCTTCTGAAGAAGCCATCTGATCAGGATCTACACTGTTTGGCATTCAGTTTATGAATTTGTAGCAATAAATTGCATCAAGTAATTTGATTGGTTGATAGACAGAAATGGGTGTGGCTTAAATGAATATTCAGCAAGACAAGGGTTAAATTCACTGAGACTGTAAAAGTGGTGTGGTACATCACGTGAAGATGTCTGTGAAATGAACATCCCCTTAACCCCACTTTATATAAACAAGAAGGCCCAGAGGGCCCTGAATTGCTCACCTGAGAATCAGTGTCTCTAGTACATTCTTGGCCCAAGGGCTATACTAGGTGAAGCTTCATACCAAATATCGAAAACCTGAGCCTCGTGGTTTCAGAGATGAAGATTTTTAAAGATTTTCCCTATATAAGCCTATGAAAAACCAAAGGGCCCCGGGGATGGGGTCATTTTTGGCCCCAGGGCTATAATTTGAACAATATTGGTAGAGGTCCACTAGCAGAAGCTTCACACCAAATATCAAAGATCTGAGCCTTGCGGTTTCAGAGAAGAAGATTTTTAAAGATTTTCCCTGAATAAGCCTATGCAAAACCATAGGCCCCGGGGCGGGGGCATTTTTGGCCCGAGGGCTATAATTTGAACAATCTTGGTAGAGGTCCACCAGGTGAAGCTGCACACTAAATATCAAAGACCTGGGACTTGCGGTTTTCGAGAAGAAGATTTTAAAGATATTCCCTATATAAGCCTATGTAAAATCAAAGGCCCCCCGGGGCGGGGGCATTTTTAGCCCCAGGGCTATAATTTGAACAATCTTGGTAGACGTCCACTAGATGAAGCTTCACACCAAATATCAAAGATCTGAGCCTTGCGGTTTCAGAGAAAAAGATTTTTAAAGATTTTCCCTGTATAAGCCTATGTAAAACCAAAGGCCCCCAGGGCGTGGGCATTTTTGGCCCTAGGGCTATAATTTTAACAATCTTGGTAGAGGTCCACTAGGTGAAGCTTCACACCAAATATCAAAGACCTGGGACTTGTGGTTTTAGAGAAGAAGATTTTTAAAGATTTTCCCTAAAAGCCTATGTAAACCCAAAGGCCCCCGGGGCGTGGGCCTTTTTGACCCAAAGGCCATAATTTGAACAATCTTGGTAGAGGTCCACTAGATGAAGTTTCATACCAAATAACGAAGACCTGGGCCTTTCGGTTTCAGAGAAGAAGATTTTTAAAGATTTTCCCTGTATAAGCCTATGTAAAACCAAAGGCCCCCGGGGCAGGGGCATTTTTGGCCCCAGGGCTATAATTTGAACAAACTCCTTAGAAGTCCACTAGGTGAAGCGTCACACCAAATATCAAAGACCTGGGCCTTGTGGTTTCAGAGAAGAAGATTTTTAAAGATTTTCCCTATATAAGCCTATGTAAACCCAAAGGCCCCCTGAGCAGGGGCATTTCTGCCCCAAGGGCCATAATTTGAACAATCTTGGTAGAGGTCTACTAGATGAAGCTTCATACCAAATATCGAAGATCTGGGCCTTTTGGTTTCAGAGAAGAAGATTTTTAAAGATTTCGCCTGTATAAGCCAATGTAAAACCAAAGGCCCCCGGGGCGGGGGCATTTTTGGCCCTAGGGCTATAATTTTAACAATCTTGGTAGAGGTCCACTAGGTGAAGCTTCACACCAAATATCAAAGACCTGGGCCTTGTGGTTTCAGAGAAGAAGATTTTTAAAGATTTTCCCTATATAAGCCTATGTAAACCCAAAGGCCCCCGGGGCTGGGGCATTTCTGGCCCAAGGGCCATAATTTGAACAATTTTGGTAGAGGTCCACAAGATGCAGCTACATACCAAATATCAAAGACCTGGGCCTTGCGGTTTCAGAGAAGAAGATCTTCAAAGTTTTCATTTTAAAAATCTATTTTTAGCTCCTGTGACCTAGATGTGCAATGGACCGGAACCATTTGAACAACTTTGAAAGGGGACCATCTAAGGATCATTCCTGTGAAGTTTGGTTAAAATCCAATCAGTGGTTTAGGAGGAGATGTCGTTTGAAGAAAAAGTTTACGCACGCACACACGCACGCATACACGCACGACGGACAAAAAGTGATCCCAAAAGCTCACCTTGTCACTACGTGACAGGTGAGCTAAAAATCTGGGGTGTACAGGGGTATACATTATTTTTCTTATTTCTCCACCAAGACCGAGCTTGTGGGTACTCGTTAGAACTGCCTCACTGAGGTGGTTCTAACGAACACCAATAATATCAGCAGTATACGAGGACTGTTCAAATACAAGAGGCTCAATGAGCCTAAACCGCTCACCTGAGGAACTTAAGTTTTAACAATTCACAGACTTGACTACTAAATCTGCTAATAGAATCCAGCCCATTGACCCTTACAGGATGTAAGTCATGATTATTGCATTGCATTCCAAGTTTGAGACTTCTAGCTTCTATAGTTCCTGAGAAATCTTTGACGAAAATTTAACATTGGTCAAAATGGAGAGAAAGAAGAATGAAAGAACAGATGAACAAATAAGCTGAGAAAGCCCAATGTCTCTTACACAAAATAAGTCATCATTATTCTATTGAATACCAAATTTGATGCTTCTAGCTTTTATAGTTCCTGAGAAATCTTTGATTAAAAATTTAACATTGGTCTATTATCTCTATATGGAGAGAAAGAAGAATGAAGGAACAAATGAACCAGACTAGCTCCAAAACCTAATGCAGCCTTTCCCCTTGCCCAATGGTGCTACACATAAAATTTAAACAAGATTGGTCGACTGCCTTCTGAGATATGCTTCATTGAAAGTGTGGACGACGGATGGACGGACGACAGAGGACGGACTCCGGAGCCTTGGTATACTATCGGCTCACTGGAGCCTTTGGCTCAGGTGAGCTAAAAATTCAGGTCGCTATTTCTGTCACAACATTTTCCCTACGTTAAGTCTATGGGCAAATTTTTTTGTCTCTCAAGGTCACGTAACTCCGAGGTCAATATTCCGATTCGGCCCAAAATCGAACTTAACCGAGATTTTATGCCTGTCCTCGTTACCTGCAAGTTTGAAGCTGATATGAATAAAGATAAAGTTGCTATCATGGTTTTTTTATGCTCAAGGGCAAACTCCAAGGCAAATATTCCGATTCAGCCCAAAATCGAACTTAACCGAGATTTTATGTCTGTCCTTGTTACCTGCAAGTTTGAAGCTGATCTGAAAAAAATTCAAGTCGCTATCGTAGTCGCAACATTTTCCCTAATTAAGTCTATGGGCAAATTTTTTGTCGCTCAAGGTCACGTAACTCCGAGGTCAATATTCCGATTCGGCCCAAAATTGAACTTAACCGAGATTTTATGCCTGTCCTCGTTACCTGCAAGTTTGAAGCTGATATGAATAAAAATAAAGTTGCTATCGTGTTCACAACATATTTTTTTATGCTCAAGGACAGATAACTCCAAGGCAAATATTCCGATTCGGCCCAAAATCGAACTTAACCGAGATTTTATGTCTTTCCTCGTTACCTGCAAGTTTGAAGCTGATCTGAAAAAAATTCAAGTCGCTATCGTAGTCACAACATTTTCCTTATGTAAAGTCTATGGGCAAATTTTTTGTCGCTCAAGGTCATGTAACTCCGAGGTCAATATTCCGATTCGAACTTAACTGAGATTTTATGCCTGTCCACGGTACCTGCAAGTTTGAAGCTGATCTGAATAAAAATAAAGTTGCTATCGTGGTCACAACGTATTTTTTTATGCTCAAGGGCAGGTAACTCCAAGGCAAATAATCCGATTCGGCCCAAAATCTAACTTAACCGAGATTTTATGTCTGTCCTCGTTACCTGCAAGTTTGAAGCTGATCTGAAAAAAATTCAAGTCACTATCGAAGTTACAACATTTTCCCTATGTTAAGTCTATGGGCAAATTTTTTGTCGCTCAAGGTCACGTAACTCCGAGGTCAATATTCCGATTCGGCCCAAAATCGAACTTAACCGGGATTTTATGCCTGTCCTCCTTACCTGCAAGTTTGAAGCTGATATGAATAAAAAAAAAGTTGCTATCGTGGTCACAACGTATTTTTTATGCTCAAGGACAGATAACTCCAAGGCAAATATTCCGATTCTGCCCAAAATCGAACTTAACCGAGATTTTATGTCTGTCCTCGTTACCTGCAAGTTTGAAGCTGATCTGAAAAAATTCAAGTCGCTATCGTAGTCACAACATTTTCCCTATGTAAAGTCTATGGGCAAATTTTTTGTCGCTCAAGGTCATGTAACTCCGAGGTCAATATTCCGATTCGAACTTAACTGAGATTTTATGCCTGTCCACGTTACCTGCAAGTTTGAAGCTGATCTGAATAAAAATAAAGTTGCTATCGTGGTCACAGCGTATTTTTTTAAGCTCAAGGGCAGGTAACTCCAAGGCAAATAATCCGATTCGGCCCAAAATCTAACTTAACCGAGATTTTATGTCTGTCCTCGTTACCTGCAAGTTTGAAGCTGATCTGAAAAAAATTCAAGTCACTATCGTAGTCACAACATTTTCCCTATGTTAAGTCTATGGGCAAATTTTTTGTCGCTCAAGGTCACGTAACTCCGAGGTCAATATTCCGATTCGGCCCAAAATCGAACTTAACCGGGATTTTATGCCTGTCCTCGTTACCTGCAAGTTTGAAGCTGATCTGAATAAAAATAAAGTTGCTATCGTGGTCACAACGTATTTTTTCATGCTCAAGGGCAGGTAACTCCAAGGCAAATAATCCGATTCGGCCCAAAATCGAACTTAACCGTGATTTTATGTCTGTCCTCGTTACCTGCAAGTTTGAAGCTGATCTGAAAAAAATTCAAGTCGCTATCGTAGTCACAACATTTTCCCTATGTTAAGTCTATGGGCAAATTTTTTGTCGCTCAAGGTCACGTAACTCCGCGGTCAATATTCCGATTCTGCCCAAAATCGAACTTAACCGAGATTTTATGCCTGTCCTCGTTACTAGCTACAGTGATGACAACATTTTCCCCATGTTAAGTCGATAGGCAATTTTTCGGGCACTCAAGGGGACGTAACTCTTGAGTGAATTATCTGATTCGGTCCAAAATCGAACTTGACCGAGATTTTATGCCTGTACTGGTTATCTGCAAGAATGAAGTCGATCAGAAAAAAATTGACGGAGCTAGAGTGATGACAAGCTTTTTCCTATGTGAAGTCTATGGGAGCTAGATGTTGCCATGGCAACCAGAGTTCCACTCAGATCTGCCTGAAAACCTAATGAAGCCTTTCCACTTGCCCAATAATGCGACACATGAAATTTGATCAAAGTTGGCCAAGTAGTCTTTAAGATAGACATTTTTGAAATTCCCATTAACCCTAATGCAAAAACACCCAAGGGCAGGTAACTCTAAGTGAATGATCCGATTCTGCCAGTTATCGAACTTGACCGAGATTTCATGGCTGTGCTGGTTATCTGAAAGAATAAAGCCAATCTGAAAATAATTGAAGCAGCTACGGTGATGACAACTTTCTCCCCATGTTAAGTCAATAGGCAATTTTTTCAACGCTCAAGGGCACGTAACTCCTGAGTGAATAATCCGATTCAGCCCAAAATTGAACTTGATGGAGATTTCATGCCTGTCCTCATTATCTGCAAGAATGAAGTCGATCAGAAAAAAATTGACGGAGCTAGAGTGATGACAAGCTTTTTCCTAACGCTCAAGGGCACGTAACTCCTGAGTGAATAATCCGATTCAGCCCAAAATCGAACTTGATCGAGATTTCATGCCTGTCCTCGTTATCTGCAAGAATGAAGTCGATCAGAATAAAATTGACAGAGCTAGAGTGATGACAAGCTTTTTCCTATGTTAAGCCTATGGGAGCTCTTTGTTGCTGTGGCACCCAGAGTTCTCATCCGATCTGCACAAAAACCTAATACAGCCTTTCCCCCTACCTGATGATGGTTCATATGAAATTTGATCAAGGCCGGCCCACTGGTTCCAGAGATATACTTTGTTGAAAGTGTGGACGACGGACGCCGGCTCGTGGTATACTAATACCTCACATGAGCCTTCGGCTCAGGTGAGCTAAAAATGCACAAGGGCAGGTAACTCCTAAGTGTTTGATCCAATTCTGCCAATTATCGAACTTGACCCAGATTTCATGGCTGTGCTGGTTATCTGTAAGAATGAAGCCAATCCGAACAAAATTGAAGCAGCTACAGTGATGACAACATTTTCCCCATGTTAAGTCGATAGGCAATTTTTCGGGCGCTCAAGGGGACGTAACTCTTGAGTGAATTATCTGATTCGGTCCAAAATCGAACTTGACCGAGATTTTATGCCTGTACTGGTTATCTGCAAGAATGAAGTCGATCAGAAAAAAATTGACGGAGCTAGAGTGATGACAAGCTTTTTCCTATGTGAAGTCTATGGGAGCTAGATGTTGCCATGGCAACCAGAGTTCCACTCAGATCTGCCTGAAAACCTAATGAAGCCTTTCCACTTGCCCAATAATGCGACACATGAAATTTGATCAAAGTTGGCCAAGTAGTCTTTAAGATATACAGTTTTGAAATTCCCATTAACCCTAATGCAAAAACACACAAGGGCAGGTAACTCCTAAGTGAATGATCCGATTCTGCCAGTTATAGAACTTGACCGAGATTTCATGGCTGTGCTGGTTATCTGAAAGAATAAAGCCAATCTGAAAATAATTGAAGCAGCTACGGTGATGACAACTTTCTCCCCATGTTAAGTCAATAGGCAATTTTTTCAACGCTCAAGGGCACGTAACTCCTGAGTGAATAATCCGATTCAGCCCAAAATTGAACTTGATCGAGATTTCATGCCTGTCCTCATTATCTGCAAGAATGAAGTCGATCAGAAAAAAATTGACGGAGCTAGAGTGATGACAAGCTTTTTCCTAACGCTCAAGGGCACGTAACTCCTGAGTGAATAATCCGATTCAGCCCAAAATCGAACTTGATCGAGATTTCATGCCTGTCCTCGTTATCTGCAAGAATGAAGTCGATCAGAAAAAAATTGACCGAGCTAGAGTGATGACAAGCTTTTTCCTAACGCTCAAGGGCACGTAACTCCTGAGTGAATAATCCGATTCAGCCCAAAATCGAACTTGATCGAGATTTCATGCCTGTCCTCGTTATCTGCAAGAATGAAGACGATCAGAAAAAAATTGACGGAGCTAGACTGATGACAAACTTTTTCCTATGTTAAGTCTATGGGAGCTATTTGTTGCCATGGCAACCAGAGTTCCAATCCGATCTGCCCAAAACCAGTATGCAGCCTTTCCCCCTACCTGATAATGCTTCACATGAAATTTGATCAAGATTGGCCCACTGGTTCCGGAGATATACTTCTTTGAAAGTGTGGACGACGACGACGGACGCCGGCTCGTGGTATACTAATACCTCACATGAGCCTTCGGCTCAGGTGAGCTAAAAAAGGTTAGAAGTCTATATAACTTTTCTTATTCTATTAAAGCTGAAATAATCATCTTACAATAAATTGAGATCCTATAATTCTTGTAAAACAAGAGGCTCAATGAGCCTAAACCGCTCACCTGAGGAACTTAAGTTTTAACAATTCACAGACTTGACTACTAAATCTGCTAATAGAATCCAGCCCATTGACCCTTACAGGATATAAGTCATGATTATTGCATTGCATTCCAAGTTTGAGACTTCTAGCTTCTATAGTTCCTGAGAAATCTTTGACGAAAATTTAACATTGGTCAAAATGGAGAGAAAGAAGAATGAAAGAACAGATGAACAAATAAGCTGAGAAAGCCCAATGTCTCTTACACAAAATAAGTCATCATTATTCTATTGAATACCAAATTTGATGCTTCTAGCTTTTATAGTTCCTGAGAAATCTTTGATTAAAAATTTAACATTGGTCTATTATCTCTATATGGAGAGAAAGAAGAACGAAGGAACAAATGAACCAGACTAGCTCCAAAACCTAATGCAGCCTTTCCCCTTGCCCAATGGTGCTACACATAAAATTTAAACAAGATTGATCGACTGCCTTCTGAGATATGCTTCATTGAAAGTGTGGACGACGGATGGACGGACGACAGACGACGGACTCCGGAGCCTTGGTATACTATCGGCTCACTGGAGCCTTTGGCTCAGGTGAGCTAAAAATTCAAGTCGCTATTTCTGTCACAACATTTTCCCTACGTTAAGTCTATGGGCAAATTTTTTTGTCTCTCAAGGTCACGTAACTCCGAGGTCAATATTCCGATTCGGCCCAAAATCGAACTTAACCGAGATTTTATGCCTGTCCTCGTAACCTGCAAGTTTGAAGCTGATATGAATAAAAATAAAGTTGCTATCGTGGTCACAAAGTATTTTTTTATGCTCAAGGGCAGGTAACAAGGCAAATATTCCGATTCGGCCCAAAATCGAAATTAACCGAGATTTTATGTCTGTCCTCGTTACCTGCAAGTTTGAAGCTGATCTGAAAAAATTCAAGTCGCTATCGTAGTCGCAACATTTTCCCTAATTAAGTCTATGGGCAAATTTTTTGTCGCTCAAGGTCACGTAACTCCGAGGTCAATATTCCGATTCGGCCCAAAATTGAACTTAACCGAGATTTTATGCCTGTCCTCATTACCTGCAAGTTTGAAGCTGATCTGAAAAAATTCAAGTCGCTATCGTAGTCGCAACATTTTCCCTAATTAAGTCTATGGGCAAATTTTTTGTCGCTCAAGGTCATGTAACTCCGAGGTCAATATTCTGATTCGAACTTAACTGAGATTTTATGCCTGTCCTCGTTACCTGCAAGTTTGAAGCTGATCTGAATAAAAATAAAGTTGCTATCGTGGTCACAACGTATTTTTTTATGCTCAAGGGCAGGTAACTCCAAGGCAAATAATCCGATTCGGCCCAAAATCTAACTTAACCGAGATTTTATGTCTGTCCTCGTTACCTGCAAGTTTGAAGCTGATCTGAAAAAAATTCGAGTCGCTATCGTAGTCACAACATTTTCCCTATGTTAAGTCTATGGGCAAATTTTTTGTCGCTCAAGGTCACGTAACTCCGAGGTCAATATTCCGATTCGGCCCAAAATCGAACTTAACTGAGATTTTATGCCTGTCCTCGTTACTAGCTACAGTGATGACAACATTTTCCCCATGTTAAGTCGATAGGCAATTTTTCGGGCACTCAAGGGGACGTAACTCTTGAGTGAATTATCTGATTCGGCCAAAAATCGAACTTGACCGAGATTTTATGCCTGTACTGGTTATCTGCAAGAATGAAGTCGATCAGAAAAAAATTGACGGAGCTAGAGTGATGACAAGCTTTTTCCTATGTGAAGTCTATGGGAGCTAGATGTTGCCATGGCAACCAGAGTTCCACTCAGATCTGCCTGAAAACCTAATGAAGCCTTTCCACTTGCCCAATAATGCGACACATGAAATTTGATCAAAGTTGGCCAAGTAGTCTTTAAGATATACATTTTTGAAATTCCCATTAACCCTAATGCAAAAACACACAAGGGCAGGTAACTCCTAAGTGAATGATCCGATTCTGCCAGTTATCGAACTTGACCGAGATTTCATGGCTGTGCTGGTTATCTGCAAGAATAAAGCCAATCAGAAAATAATTGAAGCAGCTACGGTGATGACAACATTCTTCCCATGTTAAGTCAATAGGCAATTTTTTCAACGCTCAAGGGCACGTAACTCCTGAGTGAATAATCCGATTCAGCCCAAAATCGAACTTGATCGAGATTTCATGCCTGTCCTCGTTATCTGCAAGAATGAAGTCGATCAGAAAAAAATTGACGGAGCTAGAGTGATGACAAGCTTTTTCCTAATGCTCAAGGGCACGTAACTCCTGAGTGAATAATCCGATTCAGCCCAAAATCGAACTTGATCGAGATTTCATGCCTGTCCTCGTTATCTGCAAGAATGAAGACGATCAGAAAAAAATTGACGGAGCTAGACTGATGACAAACTTTTTCCTATGTTAAGTCTATGGGAGCTATTTGTTGCCATGGCAACCAGAGTTCCAATCCGATCTGCCCGAAAACAGTATGCAGCCTTTCCCCCTACCTGATAATGCTTCACATGAAATTTGATCAAGATTGGCCCACTGGTTCCGGAGATATACTTCTTTGAAAGTGTGGACGACGACGGACGACGACGGACGCCGGCTCGTGGTATACTAATACCTCACATGAGCCTTCGGCTCAGGTGAGCTAATGAATGCAAGTAGAACGTTTTCTTATGCACTAATGCGAAAATCACCTGGAAATAAATATCACAGCGTAGGAAAACATTTTACCTACACATTGATACCAAACCTGTTAAAATCTGTGCATTTTAGCCATGTATATCGTTCGATAAACACTGTCTACTCTTGTATACTAATACAAAACATGGTTGGAAGAAGGTCAGGGTACGCCGTTGAAATACGGTCCTATATTAAGAATCGTTGTATTCTTGGTATACGGTGCAAAGACATTTTTGATGAAATATGTTCGGTTTATGGGTATAATGAAATGTCTTTTCCAAAAGTTTTTCGTTGGTGTAAGAAATTCTGCTGTGGGCTAGGCTCAACAGAAGATGCACCACATGATCGTCGGCCGAAAAGAGCAACATCTGCCAAGATGGTTGCTAGAGTGAAAGAAATAGTTGCTACCGATGCACGATACACCACTAGGCAAATAGCTAGTATGGTTGGCATCTCATTAAGAGCAGCTCATACAAATCTGAAACGGGATTTGAAAATGAGAAATATCTGTGCTAGATGGATTCCCCATCTGTTGACAGATGAGCAGAAAAACACACAGGTTCAGTGCGCCAAGAAGTTGATTAAAAAGTTTCCAAATTACAATGCACAGTCTTTCGCTAATGTCGTCACAGGTGACGAGACATGGGTTCACTTTTTTGAGCCAAAACGAAAGATTCAGAACAAAATATGAGCAACAAAGTATTGCAAAAGACCATGCATTGCAAAGCGGACCATGAGCGTCAAGAAGGTAATGTATGCCATATTCTTTTCAAATCAGGGCCCTGCTGTTCAGGTTGCTGTGCCTAAAGGCAAATCTGTAAATGCGAAGTTTTACAAGAATAAAGTTCTTCGAAAATTGAAGAAATATTTCAAAGAACCAAGACCCACAACTGGTTTGGCAAACACCTCTGTTCTGCAATTTTCCAGTGCCTTCAAAGTATACCTCGAAAAGACTACCAAAATGCATTCAATGATTGGATCAGAAGACTGAAAGTTTGTACATCTGTTAAAGGGGAATACTTTGAGGGGACAAAATAAATTTTTCATCGAAATCTATCACAGAATCATTTTTATGTGCTTAGTTGCATTCATATTTGAACAGTCCTCGTAAATAAAAATATCACAGATTTCCATCAGAAAAGTAGCCATTTTGGCAATGTGAAAACAATGCACTATGTCGCATGGGTCACAGGTCATTGTTTGTATGAGTGGAAAGCACTTGTCAAAAGAAACCTACATGCCTAATATGAAGGCTCTATCTCAAATGTTATAACCAATATTGTATTTTTCTTTAATGTAGGTCACAGGTATCAAGATCACAGGTCAAAATTTCTTACATGAGTGCGAAGTCCTTGTCACAAGGAACCTACATGCAAAATTTAAAGGCTGTTAATTTTTTGTTTAAAGTAGGTCCCAGGTCAAGGTGCAGATCACAGGCAAAAATGTTTCGTACAAATTGGAAGCTCTTTCACAAGAAACTTATATGCCAAATATGAAGGCTCAGCAGCTACAAAGTCATGACCATGTTAAAGTTTCATTGGTAATTTATGACATGAGCCTCTGGCGAGTTTCACTGGTCATTTCATATGTAATTCATGAAATGAGCCTCTGGCAAGTTTCACTGGTCATTTTATATGTAATTCATGAAATGAGCCTCTGGCGAGTTTCACTGGTCATTTCATATGTAATTCATGAAATGAGCCTCTGGCGAGTTTCACTGGTCATTTCATATGTAATTCATGAAATGAACCTCTGGCGAGTTTCACTGGTCATTTCATATATAATTTACGAAATAAGCCTCTGGCGAGTTTCACTGGTCATTTCATATGTAATTTATGAAATGAACCTCTGGCGAGTTTCACTGGTCATTTCATATTTTTTTTTTTTTTTTGGTTTGGGTTTTACGGCCCTTTCAAGATTATTTCACTCATATCGAGCCGATCGTTAATCGGAGGTGGGCGAAAACCGGAGTACCCGGAGAAAAACCACCTGACCTTCCGTTGCAGAACTTGGCGACTCACACGTGGCCCGAGCGAGGCTCGAACCTACGGCGGTGAGAGACCTAATGACTAAGAGACAGCGCTCTTATCCACTAGGCCACGGAGGCCCGTAGGTCATTTCATATATAATTTATGAAATAAGCCTCTGACGAGTTTCACTGGTCATTTCATATGTAATTCATGAAATGAACCTCTGGCAAGTTTCACTGGTCATTACATATGTAATTCAAGAAATGAACCTCTGGCAAGTTTCACTGGTCATTACATATATTATTTATGAAATAAGCCTCTGACGAGTTTCACTTGTAATTTCATATGTAATTTATGAAATGAACCTCTGGCAAGTTTCACTGGTCATTACATATATTATTTATGAAATAAGCCTCTGACGAGTTTCACTTGTAATTTCATATGTATTTTATGGAATGAGCCTTTGGCGAGTTTCATTGGTCATTTCATACTTAATTTATGAAACAAGCCTTTGGCAAGTTTCATTGGTCATTTCATATGTAATTTATGGAACAAGCCTTTGACGAGTTTCATTAGTCATTTCATATGTAATATAAAGTAACCACGTGTAAGATTTTACTCTGTTGTTGCTGATGAAGTCCAGAAGGATTTCAAGAGAAAGCGTACAGGTCAGTACTGAACAATGTGCAATTACATGTGTGGTCATATGATTTTATGACATGATCTTATCCACTAAACAACAGAGATGTTATATGACAAATAGAAATATGTAATAAGCCATGATTACCTCCAGATTCTGTAACTGTCGTCTTGGCAGCTCCTTTACCTTTGGGCTTCCCACCTTTAGGTGTGGCTGTTTTCTTCCCTGCAAAATGATTTTCCCTGTTTTAGCAGTATATATAGAACAACTATATTCAGTCCAAAGGATGATCAGCAAATTTTCAAGATGAAAGCAGTTTTAGAAAGTTTCTTGTGTCCCCTTTCACTCTGCACCATAAAGAGGAGTATTCTTATAAAAGCAAAGTATTTCCACCTTTTGCACTTGTCTTTTTACGCAAATTATCAATCACAATTAAAATTCAGTTTAGTGTCTAACATTCCCTACAAAATGATAGCTGAACGGTACCTGTATCATGTTTGGTTCTGAAAGCTAGCACTTTCAGACATCAATAAATAAATTCTGAAGTTAGATCCTTTGGAAGCAAGGAATACACCAAATAAACGAAACTAGCAGACTCGGTTTTATGGAGTCTGTTCATGACCAGTACTGAAATGTGCAACACCGGCCACGCCCTCTAGCACCGGCTTAAGCAGAACTCTATTTTCAAAATGATACCAAATGAACTCAATGATCCCAAAGGACCAGAAAATATAATCTGCACTATGATGATGTACGGGGAGATGTTTTACGGCTGCCACACTGCACAACACCAGCTACAGTGAAAATAAATAAATTCTGAAGTTAGATCCTCTGGAAGCAAGGAATACACCAAAGTCCCTTTTTCTCTGACAGGTCACATTTTATTTTAACCCATTTTGTATCAAATGGATTGTTTGATTTGAGGTTTAACGTCCCCGCCAACACTGTAAAGGTCATTTTGGAGACGTTGCTTTCAATTTTGGTGGAATTTTACCCGACACTGAGATGAAATGACATCTCAAGCCCAGTCGCCCAATGAAACCAATAGGGTTTATAAGCATGGACGGTCCGCCTCGTACAACGGTTCCTGGACAGGCTTAGATCCTCTAAGCGGTTTACCAGTACTAGTGTACGGGCCTGATTCAGCTCTGCCTGGAAGCAACATGCAGCCCATATATTTCTTCAAGCCCCTATGGGCGGGGGCTTATTGTACAAAATGGAATCTTCCTCCTTATACATGGCACATGTCCATTTCAAAATTTGGGGGTCTGGTTGTGTTTCAAAATTCATTTGGAAAATGGCTGAACATTTTGCGGCATCTGATCTGGGCCTGCACTAATTGCCAATTAGCCCTTAAGGGGTTTCTGATACAAAATGGGTTAATGATAACCCCAATAAGGTCCTTTTTTCTCTGACAGGTCACATTTTATCTTAACCCTTGTCCTGCTAATCCCGGATATGCCTTATCTTTGAAACAATGTAGATCCAGATCAGATGGCTTCTGACGAAGCCATCTGATCAGGATCTACATTGTTTGCCATTCAGATTGTGAATTTGTTGCAATAATTTGCATCAAGTAATCTGATTGGTTGATAATCGGTAGTGGGTGTGGCATATATGAATATTCAGCAGAACAAGGGTTAAGGATCCAACCAAGCATGTCTGTAGAACAGAATTTGCAGCTTAAGTTCAGAAAATTTACCTCCCCTGGTGATACTTTTAATAATTTGATTCTATTTTGATTTTACAGTCCTTTCAAGATTATTTCACTTAAATCAAGTCGATCATTACTCAGGTGGGTGAAATCACGAGTGCACGATGAAAAACCACCTCACCTTCTGCTGCAGAACTTGGCCTCTCAAATATGACCCGGGCAAGGCTGGAATCTTTGTTTGTTTGATTTAAGGTTTAACGTCCCCGTCAACACTGTATAGGTCATTTTGGAAACCCTGCTTCCGATTTTGTGGGACTTTTACCCAACATTGCGATGAAATGACTTCTCAACCCCTATTGCCCAATGAAACCTGTATGGTTTATAAGCATGGACGGTCTGACTCGCACCACTTTGCATGGGCAGGCTTAGATCCTCTAAGCTTTTTACTAGTATTCGTGTGAGGTCGGTATCAGCTCTGTGTGGAAGCATCATGCAGCTCATCTATTTCTTCAAGCCCCGATGGGCGGGGTAGGGCTGGCTAATCGGAGCTGATAAGATAATCGATTATCAGTCATGTCATTGCGATCGATAATCGATTAGTAATCGCTAAGGTTTTTGTAATTATTTTACCTGTCTGGCTTTCCGTCTGAACATGACTCTTACCATATGTTTCACTTTACCATATGTATATTTGAACAGACAGACCTGAGCAAACAGTGTAGACCCAGATGAGACGCTGCATTATGCGGCGTCTTATCAGGGTCTGCACTGTTTGCCACTCATCCAGCTTTTCTAGGCATAACTTTGGGAAGTAAATTGTACCTATCAAGTAATCGATTAAAAGCAAATCAGAAATGATAATCATTTTTGTGGAATTTATCGATTGATTAATCGATTATACGATTAATCGTGTCAGCCTTAGGCGGGGGCCGAAGGCTGGAACTTGCAGCGGTGAGAGATCTAATGATTATGGTCAGCACTCTTACACAAGGCCACTGAGGCCTGTTACAGTTTTACGGCCCCTGCTCAGCGAGGCTTGAAGAAATAGATGGGCTGCATGATGCTACCACACAGAGCTGAAACCGACTGCACACAAGTACTGGTAAACCGCTTAGAGGATCTAAGCCTGCCCAGGCAAAGCAGTGCGAGTTGTACCGTCCATGATTATAAACCCTATTGGTTTCATTGGGCGACAGGGCTGCAAATGTCATTTCATCTCTATGTCGGGTAAAAAAAACACAAAATTGGAAGCGACATATCCAAAATGACCTATACAGTGTTGACCGGGATGTTAAACCTCAAATCAACCTACTTACCTCCTGATGCTTTTGGGGTTCTAGACTTTTTGGCTGAACCAGACTTAGGTGTCTTCCCTTTCCCTGTAAAGATTTTGGACAAGATGTAAGGCATAGATCTAGCTATGGATGAGTAAAAAGGATCATTAAGCGTTAAATTTCTGTTTTTCGTGTTTGAAACATAGATTCTGGGCACTTTTTAGAATTGCCTTGATGAGACGATTCTACCAAGTGCGAGGGTGAATCAATAAAAAACATGCCTAACTTATTTCTGGGTGAGTCTGATTTCTTCTTTTTCGATGTAATTGCCCCCTAGAATGATACACTTGGATCAATGATGTTCCAGTGCCATCAGCCCAGAACTGAAGAAGCAAGGGTCCTGGTCTCCAACACACTCCTCCACTGCCACCAGGAATTCTTCATTGGACCGGAAATGACATTCACCGACAGAGTTCTCGTTAACTCCAAATTTGGAGTAATTTATTCCATCTTTTCATTTCTGACTCCAACTTTTTTTTAAAGTATCAAAAGGAAAGTATGGTAAAACTCCAAACTATTTCTAGAGGACAGCAATTTACTCAAATTTTAAAAAGCCTAGTGAGAACCCTGATGGATATCCTTTTTCAAGTTTGGGAGCAGGAAATGGTTGCTAGGCGCTAAGTCCAGAGAATATGCAGGGTGCCGTATTAGCTCGTATCCATTCCATTCAACAGTATCCATTGCAATTTTGCAAGTGTGGACTCCTGCATTTTCCTGTTGGAGCAGAATCCCTTTTGAGAGTTTACCTCAGAGTTTTTCACAGATCGCATTTCTCAGTTGTTCGAGCAAATTTGCAAAATACGCACCTGTACTTTTCTTCGCTAGAAAGTCCAACATAATAACGCCTTGTGCATCCCAAAATACAGTTGCCGTCACCTTGCCAGCAGAGGGATGCGTTTTGAACTTCTTTGGCCTCGGAGACCTCAGCCCTCCCCACTGGCGACTTGGACCCAGGTCTAATCTACAGTCACCAGACATGAAAGAAAGTCATCTTTCTTTGACTTAAACCGTGTCAACAATGTGCTGCATACTGGTGCTCTGGTTGCCATTTGCCCAATGGGCTGTTAGCTTGCGCATAACAGTATCTGATGGGCGTCCAGACCTGGTTTCGTCTTCTAAAAGATGTTCTTCCACTTTTGAATTCCTCAACCCAGAATTTAATTTGAGCATACAATGGTGCAGAAGACCAATAAACATTGGTCATCGCGCACTGTTTTTCTTGACCCGTTTTCCCTTTCAAATACAAGTACCAAATTACAGCACAGTATTCAACTTTTGACAAAAAGCTTGCTTTTGCATCGTTAGCCATGTTTGACGTTCAGTATCTTATGAGTGAATGAAACTTTAAGGGTGCAATTTTGCCCTCATGCCTAAAACATGTATTTAAACAAGGCATGAAAATCTTGGTTGTCCAGCTCAATTGGAAAGGGGGGAGGCTTGTTATACCCGCTTTTTTGAAGAAAAAAAACGGTATATTATTTTCGTCACGGGTGTCCGTCTGTCCTTCCGTCCAAGGTTGGCAAAATGCCGGCAAATATGAGTATTTTCCATGCCAGTGGCATTTACCGGTAAATACCGGCAAATACTGGAAAATACCGGCAAATACTGGAAAATTGAATTTGCCACCCTGGAATTAAAACAAACCCCTACACTCAGCAGTGATTTATGGATCAATTCAATAATAGTGGACTTAATATATGATAATACCAATTTAGTTTAACTCTGATATTATTTTATTTGTTAAGTATCTGATTTAATATAATGTTAGAATTAAAAGGCCTATTTAGTATCTGCCACTGTACTCATCTGTTTACTTTTACCTATAATGATTGTTTAAAGTCACATAAAAAATGGAGCAATTAATGACATCCTTTTGTCCAACCTTGTCCCTGGATATCTTATGCTCTCTTAAATAAACAATGTGTCAAGAGTTGTTGTTTTAGTAGTCTTGCAATTCATTCTAAAACTGAAGTGTTGGACAATAATAAAATGCTACAAATATCCTAAAATTTGAGCACATGGTTTTACCATACAAAGTGTGTTCAAAAGATGCAGACTGATTGGCTAACGGTGCTCAGTCTTATATTGATCAATACAAATTTAAAACTAAGAACCATTATGGTAAGTGGCATTCTCTTTTCAGCTACTGACGAGTGAATATCTTTCTCTTGCAGATTTTCCAGGCGGATTGCAGAGGATTTTAATTGTGTTTTAATTGTGTTTTAATTGTGTTTTAATTGTGTTTGTGCTATTGTGTCACTGCAATATTGGATAATTATATTTGTTTATTACAGATAACACTTGTGTTGGTGCTATTGTGCTATTGTGTCATTGTAATACTGGGATATTGGATAATTATATTTGTTTATTACAGATAACATACAGGTTAGTGCCCTTATTCTTACCAACTATCATACACTGTTTGTTTATATACTCCTATATCACATTTTTGGAAATTATTTTATTAAAGGTAAACATGAGTATGAACATTAGCAACTCATCCCAAACCTTGGAGACCATGATCAATACCATGATCAACACCCCATTACCTGTATCTCCATGCTCCCCAAACTCTAGGGACAGCTCATACGGTCGGGGAGAAGGGGACCTGACCATGATGGTGGAAACTCCCAATATCAGCATCTCAAGTCCCGGGACTTCAATCTTGTCGGGATCCGAAACCTCTGGATCACTTTCCCCCTCCCCCTCCCAGGATAGAAGCCCGCGGACCTATGCCGAGGTCGCTTCCGGTCTAACCTCCCCTGTCTTGACAGAATCCCACCAGTCCCACCCACAAGGCAAGAGCCCTCAGACCATAGGGACTATGGCGCAGTCACCCTCTCAAGAGACCCCAAGCCCAGCCAGTCCAGGAAGCCCAAATACCAGCTCCAGCACTCCTAAGCCCCAAAGAAGAAAAGCAACCACCACTAGACCCACCGGGGTCACGGCGGCTGGGCCTATCATAATGGGGGGGATCAGCATAACCCACACCACCGCCAAATCCCCCAAATTTTATACCCCTAAAACCAGCCCCACAGTCAGCCTACAGTCCAATTCAATTCAAAACCCGGCTACCCCCTTAACTCTTAAAAAGAGGAAACAGGTCGACAGATCCCCCCTCTCCCCAGACGACCAGCCCAAACGAGCCAACGTAGGCATCTCCCCCATCAACCCCAATGAAGGGGACGATTCCTTTGATCGCTCCTTGCTGAATGTAGTCAATATGGCAGTCAACAACATGAGCTGCCATGGATCCAATGGAAGCCCAAACACTACACCCTCCCCAAGCCCACCCCGATCCCCACCACTATCCCCATCCCTCACCTACGTCACCATTACAAAGGTCGGGGGACCCATCTCAAAGTCAGAAAGGAAAGAAACTATCAGGGACTTCACAGCCTTTCTTAAATACGACAATATCAAATACACCCTTGGACCAGAAGGTAACCCCGGGATCACCTTCAAAATAACAAGCCAGGCCAGCCATAAAGCAAAACATTACACAGCCAACCACAGGCTGTCCTTCGAGCCAAAAGCTCAGCTGTCAAGCAGCCCCCCAGTTGGCAGAAAAAGGGGTCCAAAAACCCAAAGACCCGACCCTCCAATAAACTCCAATACCGGCACTGGCATTCTCAAAAGCACAGGCGTCACAGAGCTCTCGGAAACGCAGGATTCTGCGTATTTTACGCCAACTTTTGCCGTTGTACGCGTAAAATTCACAACCGGCGATTCTTGTGTACGCATGTTTTTATTGCGACACGCGTCCAAAATTACAGAAGCGGTAAATTCAGAAGCTAATTTAGGCCGCTTATGCAATACCAATAAAAGATCAAATGCGGCGCCGCTTTTTATGTTGAAAGCGCACGTGCCACAAATCAGTAGGCGTGACCTATATTGACAGGTATTTTTGCACCTGTCAGTGGGAGAGACGATATTGGGAAGTGGTCGGTTTGCGGCACGTGTTAAAAATGATTGTACCTGTTTAATCTCGCCGCGCTAATCCCCGTGTTATTTCGGATTACAACTAATTAGTTTACTAATTGATGTAAGCTCATATCATCAACGGATTAGCATGAGTCGGTAAAATATCACGTTTAGTTAAACCAGGGTTCCGGCGAAGACGATATAATTGACGAATAACCAATGTCATGTATTTTCGCGACTACACGATCGTACATTTTATCGCTCGGTCAAAGTGTGTTTCGACGTTTACTGGTGACAAAAATGTATGTTATTCTTCAAAGTACAATCATTTCTAACAATTACAGGAAGCCAGGCGTGGTTAGGATGCTTCCCCTACGTATTTGTTTACACCAATTAAAAATAGAGCTACTGTCACGTACATATGCGTCCGAATTTGAAAGCACAAATATAGCTAAATAGAATGCTGCTTTTCTGATCTGGGTTTACATTATATCTGCTGTTATCCTAATACTACCTTATTTTTATGTGGCATTATTTGACTAGAAGTGTGAGAATAAATCTGAGCAACTGCATAGGGGGGGGGGGGGATAGACACATCAGTGCAATATTTCTAACTATTCTAACTAGTACCCACAATCTACATGTTTGGAACGAAGTTATTAAATGCATTTATCAGAAAAAAGAGTTTGGGAGCCATGAAAGAATACAGTTTTTCATATGGACGTGTAGCCTGATAATAAGAAGTTTTTGTCTATGTTCTATGCGCGATCAAGATCAGAACTCCAACTTTTTTATGTGGGAATCCAACTTTTTATCTGTGAATCCAACTTTTTACAAGTAAGGATTCCTGGAATCCTGTTTTCAAAATCCTAGTGAGAGCTCTGCGTCATTGAAAATGTCCCCATAGCCACTGACCTACAAGAGCTGAAGGTCAAACTCAACACAAGTGGGCACAACATAATAAAAACAAAACGTGTGCTCACAAGAAACAAAAAACCAACCAGGGTAGTGAAAGTGACCTTTCAAGAAAAGGTCGCGCCCAGCATTATTAAAACAGCTGATAGGACCTACTTAATCCAACCGTGCAGGGTACCGTACATACGGTGCAACTCCTGCCAGTCTCATGGTCATTCCGCGGGGAAGTGCCCAAACAAAATAAAAGTCTGCCCCCACTGTAGCATGTGGCACTCCCATCACCAATGCCAAGTCAACTATAGATACAGGAAATGCCCAAACTGCGGGGGGCCACACGGTGCAGCTCACCCCCAGTGCCCTACCTTCCTCACATACAAAAGGAAGGTAGATACCCTTAACAGAATAACCAGGGAGGAATGGAACATTAGGCGTATACAGGAGTCCGTCGTTCATGTTGCACACCCATTGGACGATGCCCCCATTCATAACCCTACCCAAACACCTCCCACTATAACCCAAATGCAGACACGGTCCATAGCCAGCCCATCAGTACCAAATTATCCCATACCTAACCCTAATCCTAACCCTAGCCATACACCCAGCCATAACCAAACGTATGTTACAACAGAACAACTCATCACCATCCTCGTTGAGGTGATGAAATTGGATAAATTGACCCTAGCCCCAAAAGACAAAGCGAAAGCAGTGGGAAATATCGTCAGAACCCACACCCACATAAACCCACACCTGAGTACAAACATAACAGACACCCCGGCTAGACAAAAAACGCACTGCCATACAAATGCCACCAACAGGCGTATAGCAGCACTAAGAGCAGACAACCAAACTCCCATGGATACCTCAACACCCAACCCAACAAACCCGACCCCAAGCCCATAGACATTCCGACCCCTACCCACCCGACCCTATAAGGATATATAATGGCGGACTCCACTGCAAAACCACCCCCTCCACCAGCCTCCCGACTTGACGTTCTGCAGTGGAACTCCCGTAGCGCTGTCAATTTACATCAACTTAGAGCCTTTCTAGATGAAAAAACAATATCCCCCCACGCTATATGCCTACAAGAAACCTGGTTCAAAGATAATAAAAGAACCCCTACGATACCGACATTCAAACTTGCCGCCATCTCCAACAGACAGGAAAAAGGAGGAGGTGGCGTAGCCATTTATATGAAAGATAATATCCCATTCGAAAAGCTAGACCTAAATATCAATGACCCCACTTTTGAATCGTGCGCTGTCACCATCCATCTGAAAAACTGTAAAGTAGCCTTGATAAACTGTTATGACCCGCCCAGCAATAAAAACGCAACAAAAGAACTAGATAGACTAAGAAAACTTTTCGACCATATCCCGCACCAAAGCTACATACTTGTAGGTGACTTTAACGCCCATGACACGCTATGGAGCCCAAAGCAGAACCCAAGGGGGAAGGCACTATCAGAGTTATTACTTGAATACGGGGCTACCATCCTCAATGATGGGGCACCAACCATGGCAGAAACTGAATCTTCACCTGACCTCACCATAGCCACCCCAAACCTCTCAGCCCGCTCAGAATGGTATACCCTTGACAATTCCTGTGGTAGTGACCATCTCCCCATTTTGTCCAAATATAATGCCAAATACAACACCACGGGAGCAGCCGTTTCCCAAAAATGGAACCTAAACAAGGCCGACTGGGATCTCTTTAAAAATCTCTGCTCACAAAAATTAGAAATTAGTGACAACCAAAACATAGACGAAATTGCCAACCAGTTTACGTCCACCCTAAAAGAGATCTGTGACAGTACAATTCCAACGACCTCTGTTAAACATAAAAAACTACTCCCACCCTGGTGGAATCAAGATTGTAGGAAAGCCATAAATCAACGCGAGCAAGCGAGGAAGAAATACTTGAAAAATAGAACTTCCGAGCTTAAGAATAACTACAATAAAACTAAGGCACACGCTAGAACCACCCTACAAATAGCACAAAAACAAGGGTGGCAAGAAATAGTCAACAAACTTAACCATGAGACCACTAGTAAGAAAATGTGGTCTACTTTTAATAAATTTAGGGGTAAACCTACTGAAAAGATAAACTGTCTCAAAATTAACGGCCAGACCATAACTAATGATAGAGAGAAAGCAGACGCCCTTGCCAACCACTACCATAATATGTCAAAAACCTCCAACCAAGATCCTGCCTTCCAAACAATAAAAGAGACCGAGGAGAGAACCTTCAACCAATCTCTCCCTGACCTCTTCAACGATGACCGAAGAAGTAGTAACCTGAACTGCGACTTCACCCTATTTGAACTTAATGAGGCTCTGCAGAGTAAACGCAGCACAGCTCCAGGAGCGGACAAAATTCATTATGAAATGCTGAAACAGCTCCCACCAGATAGCAAACAAAAACTCTTAGACCTCATAAACACTTCCTGGCGTAGAGGAGAAGTCCCCACACAATGGAAACTAGCCACAACAATCCCAATAAAAAAACCACTCAAGGATAAGCTGGATCCACAATCATATCGACCCATCTCCCTCACCTCATGCACATGTAAAACTATGGAAACCATGATCGCCAAACGCCTCTCCAACTATCTAGAAGCTAATAATATCATCTCAGACAACCAATCAGGCTTCAGGCCTAACAGATCCACAACTGATCAACTTGTCCGACTGGAATCAGAAATAAACATGGCTTTCATGGAACACAAAATCCTAGTAGCGGTAGCCCTCGATCTTGAAAAGGCCTTTGACCTAATGTGGTCAACCGGCACCATAACCAAACTAAAGGAATACGGAATAAGCGGAAACATGCTAAAGTGGATCCATAGCTTTCTCAAGGATAGAAAAATTCAAACCCGAGTTGGGGACAATACATCAGAGGAACTAATCCTGGAAAACGGCTGCCCCCAAGGCTCAGTACTAAGTCCCATACTCTTTAACGTAATTGTTAACACCCTTCACGAGGCCCTGAAACCACATAATAATATAGGCCTGTCACAGTTTGCCGATGATAGCGCGGTGTGGGGGAAACGCTCTACTCTAGAACTGGCGGTCAAAGACCTACAATCAGTTCTAAGAGAAATCGAAACCTGGGCACTAAGATGGGGATTCAAAGTGTCAAACCTAAAGACTAAAGCAATCATATTCAGCAAACGACGAAATCTGAAGACCACTCAAAACAAACTATACCTCTTTGGTAGGGAAATAGAATGGGCCCAGAACATCAAATTTCTGGGCATGATCCTCGACAAACATCTGACTTGGAGAGATCACATTAAAGATCTCAAAGAAAGATGTGAAAAAGACCTGAACCTACTACGAGTAGTGTCAGGTACCACCTTTGGAGCTGATAAAAAGACACTCCTGATCCTATACAAAGCCCTTATTCTTAGTAAGCTAGACTATGGAGCCCAGGCTTACAACTCCGCGTCAGAGAATATCCTTAAAACTCTGAATATCATTCAAAACCACGCCCTCAGGATAGCAACAAGAGCATACCGATCTACCCCAATCAACGCACTAGAGGTAGAATGTGGACTTAAACCACTACATCTACGAAGGGAAGAACTCATACTAAAATACTGGGCTAGATCCTCCCCACTTGGCAAATCCCTCCCAGTGAATGATCTATTAACAGATCATGGTTGCTATTCATGTAGGAGAGCCAAGAACTACAACCCATATTGTACTAAAGTTCGTGCCCTCCTGAAAGAGCACAACATACCCGATAAGATCCAGGCACCCAAGTACAGATCCAAATGGGATCTCAAACACAACACACCCTCCGGTCCTGGGGAGGACAGAAGAAAATACAAATGAATACATGAAAAATAAAAGCCTCTCTTATGTTCGCACCAGCCATGCTGGGAAAACTCTAATCTACACAGATGGCAGTAAGGACCCCACAACAGGAAAAACCGGCGCCGCATTCGTTGTCCCAGAGAGAAATCTTCACGTACCGATTAAAACAAACAACACCTCTCAGTATTCACAACTGAACTGATTGCCATTCACTGGGCCATCTCCTGGGCCATCACAGTTAAGACACCCAAAGCCACAGTACTCACGGACAGCCTTAGCGCTATCCAGGCCCTACAGTCAGGAAAATCCAAAACACGACCTGACCAAATTGACTCAATCCTGTCTAAACTAGATAAGGCAAAAAGAGAAGGGCAAGACATTGATATCGACTGGATCCCATCCCACGTCGGCATCCCCGGTAATGAGGCGGCCGACGAAACAGCCAGATTAGCACTAGATATAGGAATTAAAGATTATACTCTCCCTTCAAAACGGGAGATCTATACAATCATAGACACCGCCATAACGAGAAAATGGCAAGCTCTATGGGATAGAAACCCAACCAACACCGGGAGGCATTACCAACTCCTCCAGCCCACAGTAGGTAAATCTGCCCACCAATTTAGCAACAACAGAAAATTAGACGTGGTAATTTCCCGTTTGAGATTTAACCATAACGGCCTAAATGCCAACCTCACTCAACTAGGAAACACAACGGGTCTATGCAGAAAATGCGATAACTATGAACTAGAAACAACACAACACATCTTGTTTGAATGTGTAACAAACGCCCATGCACGAGAAGAGATAAAATCTGAAATGTTCAAATTAGGATATGAATCGGTACACCTACAAGATCTCCTCGCTCCCCCCGAAAAACACTGCTCGGCCATAGCCGAGGTGGTTAAGAAATTCCTTAAAGACACAAATTACTGGGAAGTAATATAAGAAAAACAGCTTTTGTTACCAGCACACCGCGCTTAGGCAACCATCACCTACCGTCAATCTGCACTTGGACCTGAGACGGGGGCGTCAAAGCGAGACACTGTGGTTGCGGCTCATTTGCTTTGCACTTATGGGTGCCCCGCCGAGGCTAACCCCCGTCAAAGGACAAACCAATGACCCTCCCATACCTTCAACATCATAACAGACCACGGGCAAGGGTGCATCATAAGAAAATCCCATAGCCCGAAAACTCCCACGGACATGCTTGAACCTGCGGCGACAAGCCGATTCGGGACACTGTGGTTGCGGCTCATGTGCTTTGCACTTATGAGTGTTCCGATGAGGTAACATGCCGCGGCAGGACAGGCAGCCCCCATGGGAAGGTAATTCTTCACAATAACCGCGCCACCCGTTAACTTGGTTTTGAACAAGTTACCCTAAGAGCCGGACCGTGCCTTTGTGGGGGGACCCCCGTCACAATCCCGGCCCGCCCTGTGCACAGAATGGGAAGCCAAAATATGTGACGGATGGCGGGGTCATATTAGCACAAGCACAATATGCACTTATGACTTTTGTTTGTATTACAGGTACAGGTGGGACCCCGGGGGACAAGAAACTGGACACAACTACACTGATCCGAGCGCACACATGGGGTCCCAAAGCACTAATCCGACTTTTCTATTTCAGGAACGAGAGGAGGCTCGACGGAGCCCGTCAGGACAACATCCTGAGGGCACCTGGGAGAAAGCCCGTACTGGGCTCCCCCTAGGTACCAACAGAATGAAGTCCCCTGAAGTAGGCAAAGCGAAGGCATAAATACTGCCAGAACAGAGCATACAAACGGGGACAGGTCACACGCTAAATATCTTTATAGGCGGGGCAACGGCAATATCCACCATTTGCTAGGTATTTGGAAATGCTTAAAAAGGGCTTAAAAATGCCTTTTGGAAGACCATTCAAAAATAAAAATTAGCGGGATTGCAAAACGGCTGATTAGCCTCATCACTGCCTTTCCCAAACAAACACATACCTCCAAACACATCACGAAGACACACCTGTCCAATTTTGAACCCCACTTGCATAGGCAGGTCTCCGTGATGAGAGCACGGGTACTAGGACTTTTTGCAATAGCCGGAATTGGCTGGTCTATTAGTCACCCATCCTGGCTCACTTTAGATGCCTGTTCAAAATTCAAAAATTTCATGCGTTATCACCCTTTAACAAGCATCGTGACCGAAGGCATTTTCTTTGCCATGTCAGGGGTGGAGGCAGAGAATAATGGAAGCCAGAACTGATAATGTATGTTAGCTTTTTTCCTCGGCCAGACATTCGAAAACAAGGCTGTGCTCTGACACATTTGGCAGTCGAAATTGGCAACACGTCATCACATACTAGAGCCCGTCTTTGGTCTGATTCCTGCACTCAAAATTCTAAAATCGCTATAGAACTGTGTTTCTTAGGACAAATGCTGTACCTTGGGTGCGATTTGTGCCTTCCTCCGATTAAGAGTTCAGTATATTCCCATTGGTCAGCTGACACCTGTCGAATTGACAAGTGCCAGCACATTGGAGGCCCTGGGAAGAGCAGTTCATAAACTAATCCCATTTAGCGAGATGGGGGTAGCCCCTATGTGCTTTTAGCGCCCGGTTACCTTACAAAATCTATCAAGTCAAGTCATTATGGTAAGTGACAATAACCAGGTGCACAGGCAATTTCTACCATTGATTTAAAAAGATACCTTTTTTGTTTAAATAATTTAAAAAATTTTAGCCTTAGATTCACATTTTGGCTAGTCCAACATATTTATTTTAAATTGAGAAATATTTTATTCTGTAGGTTGATAACCTTGTATAAATATTAAATTTTAACATTTTTGACTCATGTAGTTTGATTATACTATTTTTAAGTCAATTTTGCAAGATTTCTGCAGTGTTTTAAGGCAAAAAAAATTCAATTTGCCGGTATTTGCCAGTATTTGCCACTTGATGAGTATTTTCCAGTCCGGTAAATACCGGTAAATGCCACTGGTAAATACCGGGGGTGGAATTTGCCACCCAACCTTGCTTCCGTCTGTCACGTTTCTTGTGAATGCAACTACTTTTTTATTTCTTTACCTACAGTGACAAAACTTGGTACATACCGTAATGATTCGGCTATAAGACGAGGATTTTTCCCTCCAAAATGAGCCCAAAAAATGACCCCGTCTTATAGCCGAGGTCATGGACTGCATGATTTTTTCCGGCAATGTCCGGCGAAGATCAGACATACGGCAAAAGCCGATCGGTGATTTTTTAACTGATATAAATCGCCGCCCACAAACCTCCGCTATCGTTTTTCTAAATGCGATCGGTAAATGACGTCGTCCGACGCCAGCACCCCCACACGTGTTTAATGTCATTATGTGAATCTCTTTCATAAAAAAAAAATGTTTGGAACCGGTAAAAAAATCTTTTCTCGATAGCTAAACGGTTGTGAATAGAGGTGGAGAGAAAACCAGCGCTTTGCACAGCCCTGAATTATCCCCAGAAGCTCCGAACAACAGCATTAGACTTTTCCCACCCAGCGTCTGCTATTTGGCACCAAAACATAACCATTCATGAGATCGTAGAAAAGTCCGTTTTTTTGTGCAAACATCTACCGTTAGATGTGGCTAATTGTCTGAGGAGCGATTAAATCATTTTCACATTGATTGTGGATTAAATTTTATGATTGGAGGATAAACGCCAATTAGAGACATAACTTGACCATATTTTCACACCTTATCGACACGCACCGCAGGGTGGCAATTTTATGACAGGGATTAACAATAATGTCATACTTGAACCGTAATAAATACACAGATGGTTTGTCTCTGAATTGACAGTGCAGCAATTATTGCGATTTACTTGCTGGTCTAGTTTTACCACATTTAAGGGCTCAAAAAGACTGACAGTTATAGACGATTTTTTTTTTGCACTTGCCCGACTGGGTGTCATAAGGTCAAAGTGCACCTGCACGGCGCGATTTTGGTCTTGTCCCAGGCGGCTGGGAAATGGATTTGTCAGCCCCTGTCGTCTATTAGATAGAAGTCTGGGTAGCTGACTAGCTTCGGGCCGACAGCGATACGATGTATCGACCCGACGTTCGCCCGCTCTTTTGTGCTAGCTGGGGCGTTGGTTCTGAATCTGAATAGCTAGGTGTTGTGTTCCCCAATAAAAAAAAGTTCAGTTACTTATAGAAAAGCTGCAACAAATATTTCTAAATTTTTGGGGTGGAAATAAATTTCCCCCCTTTTCCCAACGCTTAATAGACCTACCTATTCAGGTTCAATAAGAGTTGTCTCTCTTTGTAACTCTCACAAACGAATACACAGAATGTCAACAGACACATAAACAAGCAATGTGAGGGGTAAGTAGAGGTTTTTCTGACGAAAAAAGGCCGATTTCTCACATCTAAACGGCATCTCCCGACAGATATGGCAAAAATTTGACCTGTCTTATAAAAGAGTATAAGCAAAATCCCACCTTAGAAAACCTGAAAAAGGGGTCCCGTCTTATAGCCGAATCGCC
Source organism: Lucinisca nassula (assembly GCA_963580285.1). Lineage (NCBI taxonomy): Eukaryota > Metazoa > Mollusca > Bivalvia > Lucinida > Lucinidae > Lucinisca > Lucinisca nassula. The sequence goes on along the minus strand of OY757021.1, from coordinate 81,014,860 downwards.
TTATAGCCGAATCATTACGGTACATTGCTTGGGGACTACAGATGTGCATGAAGGTGTCGAAATATTCATCTGACCCCCTGGGGTCATGGGGTGAGGTCAAAGGTCAAATTTCTAAGAAAAGGCTTGTGAATGCAACTCCTTTTTTATTTCTTTACCTACAGTGACCAAAGTTGGTACATACATTGCTTGGGGACTGCAGATGTGCATGAAGGTGTCGAAATTTTCATCTTACCCCCTGGGGTCATGGGGTGAGGTCAAAGGTCAAGTTTCTTAGAAAAGGCTTGTGAATGTAACTTCTCAATTGTCCTATTCAGTGTACACATGCATTTATAAGTGTGTTGTCCATAGAAAAAGCGGGTATTTGCGATGGTGCACCATCGACTGCGCCATTCTAGGTTACTTATTGACTTGCCCTCGTAACTATAACATATGTTTTAATGGTGTATAATCCTCCAGTACTCCTCCTTAATTGGAGCTCTTTAACTGTATGATGCCAAGAAAATCTGCATCTGAAAATGTCTATGCTGCTTTTTCTTCCAAACTTTTTAAGAGTAGTTTTGCAAACAGGAAAACAGAGCAGACTCTGATCAGATTGCTCCTGTACCTGATCAGACTGTTCCTAAAGGAGCAGTCGGATCTGGGTCCACACTGTTGACTTTTCAAAGTTACCAGCAATCAACAAATAAGACAAAGCTGATGTGATTGGCATCAGTTAAATTTCAAAACTCTTAAAAATCTGTGTAGTTGAGCAGGCTGGTTTGTGTCTCACCTAGCTGCTAATCCCGAAGGCCGGTTTTCTCTAGATGTGGCTGAGGCTTATCTAGTCAATATCAATGGGCTACATTTTTTGGTTGATTGTTTGTCAGTCAACACAAAGTCACTTTTAACCCTTATCTTGCTGTTCACGACAACCCCTATCTTTGCAAACAGTGTAGATCCAGATCAGATGGCTTCTGAAGAAGAAGCCATCTGATCAGGATCTACACTGTTTGGCATACAGTTTATGAATTTGTAGCAATAAATTACATCAAATAATCTGATTGGTTGATAGACAGAAATGGGTGTGGCTTAAATGAATATTCACCAAGAGAAGGGTTAACAAATCTGAGTTAAAGTGATGCTGTCCACAAGACTGCCGCTGACTGGACAGATAGTGTTTGAACCAAATTCAGGTACATTGCAATGGTTATTTATAGCCAAGATATTCTTGTCACTGTAATGCCAGCCAACTGTGTAAACTGGGTTATCTTAAGACCTGGGTCCAGTTGTTCAAAGCATCGTTAGCTTAACGAGCTTGTTAGTGGTCATATTGTCAACTGTTCTAGCAAGTTTAATATGTAAAATTTTGGTATTTTTGCTGAAAAAATGTGAGCAGCTTTTGCATCCGCAAAAGCTGCTCACATTTTTTCAGCAAAAATATTAGCAAAAACATTAGCATATTTGCCATATTTAATGATCAAAGTTTTAACGATACGTTAACTAACGACATCGTTAGTTTTGAACAACTGACCCCAGGACTGAACTCATGAGTCTGAACACTGGCAAACAGTGTAGACCCAGATCTGATGCCTACACCAGGGTCCAGGGACAATGGACCCCACCAGTGTTGTCAGGGCTTTTATTTTCTCCAGTTATTAAATGGAAACAAAATTCTGACATCTAACATATATGTAAGACTGTGCACAGTTGGCATGTCAGCCCTGAGAAGACTAAGATCTACGTGAATATCTGTGCAGCAGGGATACAGACTAACAGGCGCCCAGTCGCCTAAATTTTTGCCTGGGTGCCTTAGTTTTGAATAAAAATGCCTATTAACTTAATGTAAAATTTGGATTTATGGCAGTCTGGGCACCTAAAGCAAAATGCTTAGTCTGTATCCCTGATGTAGTCTGTGCCCAAGGTTATAAAACTTTTTTTTTTTCATGCTCAAGTTACTTAAGCAGTTGAGCATGAAATTTGTCCTGCTAATAAATTTTAAAATGCCCACAATTGTTGGCATTTTAATATTTATGAGCAGGACAAAAAAAAAATTCTTCGTTGATTTGAGCTTAAAAAGTGTCTGATTTGTTTGTATTTAAATACTTATGAGCATTATACATTTCATGCTCAGCTGAGTTGAGCATGAAAAAAGTTTTATAACCTTGGGGCCAGATCTGAGTTTTCATGTACGACGTGTGGAATGACCAGAAGCATGAGTTCCTCTATATATTTACCGGTACTAATCACCACTGGCTTCTCTGGGGATGCATCCGGTGGGATACCCTCCGTCGACAAGAGCACAAATGAGGACTGCATGTGTTTAGGAACATCTGATACTTTGTATGTACTACGACCTGTAAAAGTAAACAAAGTATGCACATGATTTGATAACTCAACAAGAAAAATGCCTAATGGCATTATGGACGGGTTTTTTTTTTCAGTACGGTTAGGATGGTGGTGGCATGAGTGGGGTAGGGTGGGGTGTGCTGGTGATGGGTAGGGTGGGGTGGGGTGGGGTGGGATTGGTTAGGAGTCAGGTGGGACGGGGTGGAATTTGTGGTGGGGTGGGGTGTGGGGTGGGATGGGGTGTGGTGGGGTTGTGGGGTGAGGTCGGGTAAGGTGGGGAGTGGTGGGATGGGGTGGGGTTGGGGGTGGATTGGGGTTGTTTTGGGATGGGGTGGGGTGGGGTTGTGGGGTAGGGTATGCAAGGGTAGGGTGGGGTGGGTAGGGTATGTATGTAAAACTAAGTATGCATGTTTGTACAGAACAAATGCAATATCCTAACCCAGTAACAACTTTTTGTGGAGGGGGGGGGGGTATGATTTGTTTATGTGTTTTAAGAAGAAAAAAAAAATAAAGTTTTTTTTTTCTATTTTTAGCTCTAGTGGCCACTGATTTTAGCAATTTTGAAAAAGGGTCACCTAATGAACATTTCTGTAAAATAATTTTGAAATCGGGCCATTATCCCAGGAGGAGATGTCGTTTAAAGAAATTGTTGACGGACGACGGACATCAACTCACCTTGAGCACTTCGTGCTCAGGTGGGCTAAAAAAAGAACGAAAAAAAAAAAAAAAAAGAAAATTCCATGCCTGTATATGCATGTATGTATTATTACTAGCAACTATCAGGGGAGGAAGATAATAATTGTTCATATGTGTTTATGGAGAAGAGAAGAAAAATAAAGAAAAAAAAGAATGAAAAAAGAAAGAAAAAAAAAAAAGAACAAAAAAAAAAAAAAAAATGTCTCCACCAGGGTTTGAACTCACGCCCCTCAGATTCATAGTCAACAATAGGATTCGTAGTCCAGCACTCTATCCACTACACTGGCATTTGAAAAAAGGTTAACCAAAAGGTAAACCTGAAAAACACAAGTTTGAAAAATGACAATTTCCGCCAAAATTTTAGTCTTTTGCGCCATTTATGGATAATACATGAAAGCGGTACCTCCACTTATGCATCTGTCCTGATATTAAAACAATCTGCTACAGAATAGATGAAAAATATCACTTTGAAAAAAGGTTAACCAAAAGGTAAATCTGGGACGACGCCCGCCCGCCCTCCCGCCCGCCCGCCCGCCCGCCCGCCCGCCCGCCTGGACATCGCTATTTTAAAGGACGGATTTTTTTTAAAAACCCGTCCAAAAACTCAAAATACCTCTTGGACCATTGAATTTATTTGAAATAGGGTTAGTTCGAACTACTGAGGGCCAATCATGTTTGTTTTGTTTGATTTGAGGTTTAACGTCCCCGTCAACACTGTAAAGGTAATTTTGGAGACGTTGCTTCCAATTTTGTGGGACTTTTACCCGACATCGAGATGAAATTACATCTCAAGCCCTGTCGCCCAACGAAACCAATAGCAGCATGGACAGTTCGACTCGCCCTGCTTTGCCTGGGCAGGCTTAGATCCTCTAAGCAGTTTACCAGTACTCCTGTGCGGTCGGATTCAGCTCTGCCTGTAAGCATCATGCAGCCCATTTATTTCTTCAAGCCCCAATGGGCGGAGGCCGGACGGGTCAATCATAGAAAAGTCTTAAAGCGTAATAGGGAAATCTTAAGGATAATTTTTCGACCGTCTATAAAATAAAGGTGTGTTGTGTGTACTCATTAGAATCGCCTCATTGAGGCGATTCTAATGGGTACACACAACATACCTTCACAAAATATGATCCAGAAGAAAAATAAATTATAACTACCATAATGATCCTAAGTATTGGGACAGACAGGCCTAAGCAAACAGCGCAGACCCAGATCAGACTGCTCCTTCAGGAGCAGTCTGATCAGGGTCTACACTGTTTGTCATTCCTTCTGCACCTTTAGAAACCCTTACTGAATCATGAAACAAATTTGTTAAAATTTTAGAAGAATTACAGTAAGTCCTCAAGGTGTCCCAATTTTTTTTATTTTTACGATATTATAAGGATATCTTGACCTATGAAAAGAATTCTCCAGGTACTCCAGAACGAGTTCGAATTAGCCATGGTAAATGAGCTGTCTGTGTTTGAGTTATGGAAGTTTTATGGAAGTTATGGAAGTTTCACTGGATGAATCATGCCACATGAAACTGTCTTTCCAGTCATTCTTGACACTCGTTTTTGTGTTTTACGTCCTACCAACAAATAAGATCATATGGAGAAGGGACCTCAGTTTAAAGGCTCATACGAAAGTCTATTCTTGCCACAGATCAGGGTTGTTTTTTCTTTTTTTTTTTTGGTCTGGTCTGATTTGATGTTTACAACCCAATCAACACTTTTAAGGTCATGTGAAGCCCGTCAGCTTACATAACCTCCTTTTTCCGGGCATTCTTACAAAGAATTGGTTAACAAGGAGGGCACATTGTTTCACCAGAATCTGACAACTGCCCTTCTTGAATCAGCAGAAGGGAGAGAATGTCCGCTTTTATATATGTTAAACCTAAAAGCACCAATCACTACCAGCAAACAGCTTTTTGAATTTTTTTTCTTCTTACTTTTCAGATGTCATAATGTAAAAGTCCTAAAAATTGGGACAGCTTGCGGAATTGCTGTAATTCTTCTAAAATTTGAGCAAATTTGTTTCACGATCCAGCAAAGAGTCCAAAAGGTGCAGACAGAATGGCAAACAGTGTAGACATTGATCAGACTCCCCCTTTTGGCTGTTCTGGGTCTGCACTGTTTGCTTAGTCCTATCTGTCCAAATACTTAGGATCATTACGGTATACGAATCTGCTGGGCAATGATAAACCTTATTTTTTTACGAAAGATGATTTAAGACACTGCATACCGTAATGATCCCAAATATTGGGAGAGTCAGGCCTAAGCAAACAGTGTAAACTCCGATCAGACTGCTCCTGAAGGAGCAGTCTGATCAGAGTCCACACGGTTTGCTATTACATTGGCTTATTTTGGACTCTGTGCTGATTGTGAAACAAATTTGCTAAACGTTTAGGAGAATTACAGCAAGTTCTCAAGGAGACCAAATTTATAGGATCTTTACAGTAATACCCCATCACTGAAAGCCAATGAGGTGATTCCAACAAGTACCACCAATATAGGGTTCTAATGATTAAGGAAAACTATCCCTTAACCCGTAAGATGCCGAGAAAAAAAGTACATCAAAAAATGTCATCTGCTTATGTCGTCTGCTGATTTTCTTTTGCAAACTTTTTAAAAATACTTTTGCAAACAGGCAAACAGTGTGGGCCCAGATCAGACTGCTCCTACAAGAGCTCCAACAAACATGGATAATTATCCCTTAACCTTTACCACTCTCTAGACTAATTCAGTAGATCATAAATTATTGATATTTTTGTTATTTTTCCCAGAAAGAAGGACTAAACAGGACTTGATATCTCATGCAAATTGTCTCCACAGGAGACTGTGGAGACAATTTGCTTGAGATGTCAAATCCTGTTTTCTGAGAAAATTAGAAAAATATTTCAAAATGGTGTCTGCTGCGAAAAAAAAAAAGTACCCAGCATGCAGAGCGTTAATTATCTTTGTTACCCCTCCTTATCTGGATCTATGAACAGTTCTTATAATCTTACCTGGGCCAGCATACTCTTTGCTTGTGCTTGGTGTAGCTTCAAAGTTAACTGTCCCTTTCTTCTTGGATGACTTAGGACCTGGTTTTGAGGTTGACTTCAGCCCCGTATATCTTTCTGTGGAATAAAGATACAGTCAACCCTCTTTATACCGATATTCATTTTAACGGCGGCACTTGTTATAATGACAATTTCAATGGAATGGATCCTTAGCTCAATGCTTAGCCTTGGTTCTGATTGCAAGGGCTACCCTTTGGCTTGAAATGCCTATATCGCATCCATACTCAAGAGAGATTCTTGTAATCTAATACTCCAAGTAATATATGTTATAGATATTTGTTTCGTGGAGTAATTACGGGGAAAAGGCCCCTTTTTGCCAACAATACTCCCTTTTTTTAACAGTAAGGTACGGCTTACCTGTAGTGCGTTAGTTATTAGTTTTACTCTTATCTTGCTGTTCACGACAACCCCTACCTTTGCAAGCAGTGTAGATCCAGATCAGATGGCTTCAGAAGAAGCCATCTGATCAGAGATATGCCCATTTTGTCATGCAGATTGTGACTTGAATGAACACAGTATATGAAGTAATTTGATTGGGTGATAGTCAGCAATGGGTGTGGCTAAATTAATTTATTCAGCAGGATAAGGGTTAAACCAAAGGCATAAATCATTGATCATGTTTTTTTGTTTTTTTTTTGACTGATTTAGGGTATAACTGTTTTCAAAATTGGCATTTGGGGAGGTAAAATCTTGTAATGATATATTGTACCAAGTTTGACTGAAATCAATGAATTTGTTAAAGAGATAGAGTGCAGACAAGTCATTTTTGGCCCAAAAATGACTGTTTGTGGGTCACTGTGATCTTGAAAATGAGGTAAAGGTCATCATGACCTAATGACTGTTTTCCCCCATCCTAGTGGTGTGTCTACACAGGTTTGGCCAAAATCCATCCATAGGTTCAGGTGATATAGTGGTTCAAACAGGCTATGCCGACAACAACACAAACGGGATCCGCACCAAAAACAATATGTCCCCAACCCCTCTGGTGGGGGGACATAATAATTGCATTCAAGTTGCCATCCCTAGAAGCAAGTTTGTACCAAGGATCATTAATGAAGCTCTTACAGTTCATAGAAATGGACACTTACATTAAGGTGAAAACTAGGGTCGATGCAATAGATTACCAAGTCAGTGATCCATAAAATGTAGGGCAAGATCAAATATGGATGCTTGCATCAAAGTTGCCATCCCTAGATGCATGTTTGTATGTACATGTATCAAGTACATGTATCATACTGAAGCTCTTTTAGTTCTTGAGAAATTGACACTTACATTCGGGTGAAAGCTAGGGTTGACGCAATAGATTACAAAGTTAATGATCCATGAAATATAGGTCAAGATCAAATATGGATGCTTGCATTTAAGTTGCATAACTAAATGCAAGATTGTATCAAGTATTATAATGAAGCTCTTATAGTTCTTGCGATATGGACCCTTACATTAAAGTGGCAGTCAGGATGGTCGTAAATATTGACAGCTTGACTAAAGGATGGATAAATGGACAGAAAATGGCCTCCTATATCGCCCCATGCATAAAGCATGTGTGACAAAAATGACCCTTAATGGTCAACGGTCATTTTTCATTATACGCTATACATTCTGACAACATACTTCCAGTCTGGTTATACCCTAAACCATGTAATATGGAACACTGTAAACAATTCTACCAATTTCAATGATCAAGTTTTTAATCAGTCATCAGCTGATCGATTTTTAATCATTGATTAACTTATCATTGATCATCAGCTGATCAGTTTTTAATCAATCGTCAGCTGTCTGAAAAAATCTATAAGCCATTACCATTATACACCTGTGTGACATAGTACATTCTTTCGTATCTCCAAAATGGTTACTTTTCTGATGAAAATTTGTGATATTTTTCTTATTTATACTGAAAATATAGGTGGCATGTGAGTGAGTGAGTGAGATTTAGTTTTACGTCCCACCAACAGCTCAGGTCATACGGAGACGGGACCTCAGTTTAAAGACTCATCCGAAAGTCTGGATCGATCCTGCGATCCCTGGTTTACAAGGCGAGTAGCGTAACCATTGCACCACGGAGGCTTCTATATAGGTGGCATGTACTCATAAGAACCACCTCATTGAGTCTATTCTAACAAGTACCGGTACCAACAACCAATGTCTTGGAGAGGAAATAAGAAGAATTATGAATACCCCTGTAAACCCCATTTTTTCTATATGAAGTGGGGTTTACAGGGCTGTTCATTGCTTGTTAACACATTGTATGCGAGGAACCCCTAAAGGAGTAACGTAGCAAACAGTGCAGGCCCAGATCAGACACCGAAGAATGCGGCGTCTGATCAGGGCCTGCACTATTTGCTAACAGAGTTTTACGTCAAAAATAGAATCAATACGGTAATATATGCCTGGTGCTCCTTATATGACAAATGGACTTGCCAAACATATAGCAATGGAAGAGCCCACTACTATACCATGGATTAACCCTTTACCACTCAGAAAATTATCCAATACAGCATCTTAACAGAACACTGATATAGGTAAATCAATAACCAATAGTCCATATATGGCTGATAGGCCTGACAGTCTTATCTGAACAGAGATATTGGCATTTTTGTGTGATTTTCACCCTTATGTTACAAAAATGATTATTTTAGTATTTTCTGTACATTTGACAATATTTATGTAAATGTAAAGTTTCTAGGAAATTTAATTTTCTTTCCAATGGTACTAAATTTATTATAGTTTCTCTTTGCGTTTTGAAAATATGAAGTGTCAAAGTAAGCAAAATATTTTCTTTAGCAAAAATTTCTGTTTTGGGTTGGTCAGAGAAAGTATTTTTAACCACCATAGCCCCAGAAAAGAGGGGGTATCCACGTATTATTTTTCTTATTTCCGCACAAAAACGCATTTTTAGGTAATCATTAGGGCATGTCACTGAGGGTCTTCCAACAAGTTTCCATAACATACTTTTTATGCAGAAATAAGATCATGTTCATAAGTCTGTGAAATGAACATCTATCTGAACCCGGTATAGATTATTTTACTTATTTCTGCACCAAGACCAAGGTTGTGGGTACTCGTTAGAACTGCCTCAATCGGCACCCACGACCTATGTTCTGAGTATAAATAAGAAAAATATAAAAGTTTTCAATGGAAAAGTAGCCATTTTGGAGAAATTAAAGAATGTGCTATGACACATGGGTGTGTTTTGTTTATGAAAAAATCAGTGCTTTTGCATAAGATTAAAATAACTATTACAGCCTATCTATCCTTTTTTGAACCCCCATCCCCAACTTTACCCTTTTTTTTTTTGAATAAATGTATCAACCACCCCATAGCCAGCTCACCCCAAAGAGCCGTCTCTGTATTTTTGTTGTTTTTTTTTATAAATAAGATTTGTTTGATTAGAGGTATAACATCCCCATCAACACTATTTAGGACATTTTGGAGATATTGCTTCCAATTTGGTGGGACTTTTACCCAACACGGAGGTGCAATGACATCTGATGCACATGGTCATTGTACAGCGTCTGGTCTGGGTCTGTGCTATCGCATGTGCTGTCTACAACCCTGTAGACCCTGATCAGACGCCTTATAATATTTGTCTGGGCTCTGATCCCGATCTGCACTGTTTGCACCTTTGTGTTCTGTCTATTGTCATACAGACTAACGGGTGGATGACGTCAGGTTGATAGCTACTGGTCTGGGTCTGTGCCGTCTACAATCCTGTAGACCCTGATCGGACGCCTTATAATAATTTTCTGGGCTCTGATCCCGAACTGCGCTGTTTGCACCTTTGTGTTCTGTCTATAGTTATACACACAGACGGGTGGATGATGCCAGGCTGATCGCTATATCCCCCGAACATGTTCAGACTAGGGATAAAAAACACCACCGTCGGCAATGAGTCCCTGATCAGACGCCGCATTACCTTTGTGCAGCGTCTTGTCCGGGTCTGTGCCGACCCATATGCCGTCTACAAACCTGTAGACCCTCATCAGACGTCGTTTAATAATTTTTAAAGTCTGATTCGAATCTGCATTGCTTGCATCTGTCTGTTGTGTCTACGGACGGACGGACATGTGAACGGACGCCAGACTCAATTTTGTTCGCGGACGGACGGACGCCAGGCTGATAGTTATATCCCCGAACCTATTTGGTCAGGGGATAAAAAATAAAACGCACCGGCGGCGGTCAGACCATGATCAGACGTCGCATGGTCTGTGTCGTCGCATATGCCATCTTCAAACCTGTAGACCCTATCCAGACGCCTTATAATCATTGTATGGCGTCTGATTCAAATCTGCACTGTTTGCACCTTTGTGTTCTGTCTATTGTTATACAGACGGTTGAGTGGATGACGCCAGGCTGATCGCTATATCCCCCGAACATGTTCAGACTAGGGATAAAAACACCACCGTCGGCAATTAGTCCCTGATCAGACGCCGCATTATCGTTGTGTAGCGTCTTGTCCGGGTCTGCGCCGATCCATATGCCGTCTACAAACCTGTAGACCCCCATCAGACGCCGTTTAATAATTGTACAGGTCTGATTCTTATCTGCATTGCTTGCATCTGTCTGTTGTGTCTACGGACGAACGGACGGACATGTGAACGGACGCCAGACTCATAATTTTGTTTGCGGACGGACGGACGGACGAACGCCAGGCTGATAGTTATATCCCCGAACCTATTTGGTCAGGGGATAAAAATAAAACGCACCGGCGGGGGTCAGACGCCGCATGATCATTGTACAGCGTCTGGTCTGGGTCTGTGCCACAAACTTGTAGACCCTATCCAGACGCCGTATAATAATCGTATGGCGTCCGATTCAAATCTGCACTGTTTGCACCTTTGTGTTCTGTCTTTTGTTATACAGACGGTTGGGTGAATGACGCCACGCTGATCGCTATATCCCCCGAACCTGTTCATACTAGGGTTAAAAAAAAACACCACCGTTGGCGATAAGACCCTGATCAGACGCCGCGTCGTTGCGCAACGTCTTGTCCGGGTCTGCGCCGTCTCAGATACCGTCTACATACATGTAGACCATCATCAGACGCCGTTTAATAATTGTACATCTGATCCGGATCTGCATTGTTTTCATATGTCTATTGCGTCTACGGACGGACGTTTGAACGGACGCCAGGCTCCGAACCTGTTCAGACTAGGGATAAAAAACACCACCGTCGCCGATAAGACCCTGATCAGACGCCGCATAACCGTTGCGCAGCGTCTTGTCACTCATAATTTTGTGTCTACGAACGGGCGAATGAACGGACGCCAGGCTCCGAACCTGTTTAGACTAGGGATAAAAAACACCACCGTCGCCGATAAAACCCTGATCAGACGCCGCATAACCGTTGCGCAGCGTCTTGTCCGGGTCTGCGCCGTCTCAGATGCCTTCTACAAACATGCTGACCCTCATCAGACGCCGTTCAATAATAGAACGGCGTCTGATCCGAGTCTGCATTGTTTGCATCTGTCTGTTGTGTCTACGGACGGACGGACATTTGGACGGTCGCTATATCCTCCAAACCTATTCGGTCGCGGAAAATAAAATAAAATGAACCGTCGGCGGTTGGAGCTGAATCAGACGTCGCGGCAATAATTGTGGAGGGTCTCATCCGGGTGCCGTAGCATTATAAGGTCCAAAAACCTGAAGACCCTGATCAGGTGCCGCTTAATAATTGCATCTGTTTGTCTGTTAACGTGTCGGCGGTGAGACCCTGATCAGACGTCGCATATTTTTTTTTTTTTAGAAATTAATATTCATTAAAGGGGCTGAAACTATTGACCAATGAAAGGCCTTCTACCCATCTGTGGGTTTTATTGCCCTTCCGATGAACACCTGGGTACACTTTTGGGTACTGTTGCGTAATTTATTGCGGCTCAAAGCTCGGCACGCTGCGGGTGGCATCCGCTGTATAAACATTCCTAGGGTATCATAATCCCCAATTAACTAATTATCTTGAACCATAAATCCCTTGAATCTAACTGATTATACAGCGCTAATTGTCTTTACCTAAATCATGCAAATCATGCGCGACCAACACACAAATATTGCGTCATTCAGTAACTCAACCCAGTAATTTTCCATTCCGGTCAGGCAAGGTCATCGTGATTCAGTAGAAGAAACCCCTGGTGTGTTTGGTTGTAAATTACACAAAAACTTTGTATAGAAACATATTTGTTTTTTTCGCAAATATTGTTGGCAAAAGACCAAACTTAACATTAATAAACATCCGGCGTTTTTATATTTAGGAAAAAGGTAAAAATAACGCGATTGATTTTGAGACACGGGCAAACACGTATTTGTTCAAATGGCGACACACGGGGATATACGTATCTGTACGTTAATCGATAAAGTCGTAAATATACGGGTCTGAGTGGTAATGGATCGAGTCGGGAATATACGTATCTGAGTGGTAAAGGGTTAACATGATGATCTACAAAATTTGAGCAGAGTCAAACCACTATATTAGACCCGGGTTCGACTCCAGTGCGTGTCTTGGTAGTTTTTTTTGTCTTCTTATTGCTTTCTAATTCTTGCCCACCTTCAACATATGTTAACATAAGCCGATATACCTGTGGCAGTTTCTCCTTCTTTTTCTCTTGAAACCGTCTCCATCTCACTCTCCGAATAATCCTCCTCCTCATCTTGCCCAGCTGCCTCATCCATTTCTCCTTCTTCTCCTTCCTCCTTAACATCCACAGCCACTGTAACACCTCTCTCTCCGTCTTTCTCTCCCTCAGTCTCAGGAGGCTCCTCTTTCATTTCTGTAAGGATACTTTCTGGAGAAGAACTTGTTTGTCGTGAAGGTGGTGCATCACCAGCTGGATCCATTTCTGTCATGTCACCATTTTCATCGGGGTCATCTTTTACCCTAATACCAGCTTCAGTAGTTGAACCTGGTATAGCTTCTGGTTCTGTCATTTCTGTCCCTTTGGGATGTTCTATTTTTAGGCGTTCTGTTCTAGAGAGATCTAAAAGTTTGTCAGCTTCTGTAGCTGCAGCTATTATGGACTTGGTTTTTGAGTAGAATGTGCCCCCTGGAGTCACGAAATCTGCATCCAGTGAACCTTTGTATCTTTTTATGTCCCTGAAAAATGGAAACATGTTTTTTTTTAAATCATCTTATCTATGACCACCACACTCACCATAGCTAATGGCCCTTCCTCTTGGCAGCCATGTTTTTCAACATACATCCCAACCTCTTTATAACACTATTAATAGGGCCGAAAGCAGAAACCGTGTTAGTTCAACAACTGTTATATCCAAACAAAAATGTAAAGTGGCCATTTATTGTCATTTTTCTATATCATCTATACATTTTTGGGATCCATCTTGAAACCCTGTTATATAGAAACCCAGTTATAACGAGGTTGTGGCGTACTGGCTAAGTTAGATAGGTTGAGATCCACCCAAGTAGTACTGCTTCTCAATTCTTTTGAAAACTGTCCACTGCTTCTTGATAATAATAAGAGTTATGAAGTATTTCTATGGCAATTTAAAGAGTCACAGAAACAAACAACAACAAAAACATCAAACTTCAACCTCGCAAGCCTTTAGCAGTGGTATCATTTGGAAGTATTGATGACGACAACAACAGCTTTTTTTGCTCTGGTGAGCTAAAAATCCACTGCTTTGACTTTTTATCATATAGATATAAAAGTCTTCAAGATAGAAGTGAAGGCAATGATCAGGAATCAACATAATTAACATACTTCTCCCATCTGAGGCATCAAGCAAACGAAACACAAACATGAAATAAATAAACCCTATTGGTTTCATTGGGTGACAGGGCTTGAGATGTCATTTCATCTCAATGTTGGGTAAAAGTCCCACAAAATTGGAAGCAACGTCTCCAAAATGACCCTTACAGTCTTGACGGGGATGTTAGACCTCAAATCAAACAAACAAAAACTAGATCCTACTGGAAACGTCAATAGCGGAAAGCCCTTATTTGCCCTTGATGTAAACTAGATCAAGGTAAACCATGGGTCACAAAATTTGTAAGCAAACTTGGTATGGCCCAAGATTCCAATGCTGTATACCGGTTTCAACATCCTCAGCCTCTCAGTTCCTAAACCAATGAAAGAAAATCCTTTTTGCCACACATGGGGAAGACGGCCATATTGGTCCTGTGACCCAAATCGTGAATACACGCTTATGCCAAATTGACCAAATTTGACCTTTACATAAAATAGGTCAAGGTCAACCAAGAGTCATCATTTGATTAAACAAGAGGGCCCAGAGGGCCCTGGTTCGCTCACCTGTGTGTCACTGTATCGAGTACATTCTATTTTTAGCTCTTGTGGCCATCTTGTTCATCAGCAGAGTGATTTTAGCTTATATGGTAGGGAGTAACCTAGGCAACTTTCCTGGGAACTTTGAATCAAATTGGCCTTAGGGTTTAGGGGGAGTTTCAATTTACAATATTTTTATATTTTTACCTCCGGTGGTCATTTTGTTCATCCGAGTGGGATTGTTTTAGCCTTTTTGGTAGAGGATCATCTAAGCAACATTGTCGCAAGGATCCTACATGCTAAATATGAAGGCTGTATCTCAAATGCTTTAAAAGTTATGACAAAGTAGGTCAAAGGTCAAGGTCATGGGTCAAAAGTTTTGAATGGCTGAGAAAACCTTGTCACAAGGAACATGGATGCCAAATATGAAGGCTCTATCTCATATGGTTCAAAAGGTATGATAAAGTAGGTCACAGTTCAAATATTTATGAGTGGGAAGCCCTTGTCAGAAAGAACCTACATGCCAAATATGAAGGCTCTATCTCAAATGGTTTAAAAGTTATGACAGAATAACCTACTGATCTACTTTTTGATTTGACATGACCCATATTCGAACTTAAATGAGATATTGTCCAGATGATCATTCTGAGCAAGTTTTATGATGATTTGACTGAAACTGTGGCCTCGTAGAGTGTTCAAAACGTTTTTCTATGATTTGACCTGCTGACCTACTTTTTGACCCGACATGAC